>JAWWES010000037.1:2637157-2759442 GCA_035583135.1 Lophotriccus pileatus | reverse complement strand
GAACATTTCTTCTGATGGAGAGGATCCATAACTGAGTACCACTCTCATCCTCTGTATTCCCTAGTTCTGTAGTGGTTTGGGGAACACCTGGTTTGGGGAATACCTGCTCTTCCAGTTGGTCGGGCTTCCTGGGGGTTTGGAGTTGACAGATAACAGGAGAGATGCAGCTTTTGAAGCCAGCGTATTCCTGAATATTTTGCCTCTTGTGCATTCTTAGGCAGCAATCACCCTCTGTGCCCCGGTAAGAAGGATGGGCAGGTGGTGATAACTCCGGGAATGCTGATGGCTCCTTGCTCACTCCTCTGCTTTAGGCACCGCTTCAAATGACAAGCGCCCCCAGCACAGTCTGAAACGTGACCTCTGAAACATCAGCAGCCCGTGGGCAGGGGGGATTCAGCAGGGCCAAAACTGGGAGAGCTGATCTGTTTTAACGAGCCATAGACATTTGCATAAGTTTCCTTCCTGTAAAGAGACTTATGGTTAATTATCCCTTTAGCTCTTACATCACGACGTGAGGAAACAGAGCTCACAGCACCTGTAAGGCACAGGCGGGGGTTTTTGATGTGCTGCTGCGCTCAAAATGTGAGTGACCGGCTTGTGCCTCAGTCACAGCCCCGGAAACACCCACACCCTTCAAATGTCATCCCTCCTCTTGTTCCGATGTTCCGAGGCCCCTGGGGAAACTCCTGGAAACGCAGCACCTGCTCTGGTAAACAAGTGTCCCACAGGCTGAAACAACACAGATCTAATGGACAAAACTGTTCATCTCGGAGGTCTATGAATTATAAATCCTTCTAGATATGTGCAGCTTCCTAGAAACTAACAAAATCTATCCAAAGACTGCACCACACTGATTTTGGGGGAGATACCTCTGCACAAGGGTATCTGTTAATTTACTGCTATTGTTTGGTTTCAGAAAATATGTTCATGTTCATTATTTCCACTTCTCTCATTATTTTCCCAACTGTAAGCCATGTACGATCTTTTTTGTTGTTGGTTGGGGTTTTGTGTCTGTTTGTTAGCTTTTCCTTCCCCCAGGTAGGGATTTGCAGGCAAGTCTTTTCCCTTTTATCTGACCAGAGATTCCTGTATCTCACTATTCTGTCTTTTTTCTGACCCAATTTATTGCTCCAATAGCAAAGAGTGTTTCTGCCAAATGCATATACCATCTCTTTCAGCCCAGATCCCTTAAAGAATGTTTCCCCTGGGTTCTCTCCAACAATGTTTTCTGTTTTCTCTCATTTTCAAGAAGCTTCATATTGTGTTTTGTACAGTATTATTCAGATTTTGTCCTCATTTAATTTTGCAGCCAAACACTGGACAAACAATAGGCTTAACTGAAGAGCCCCTGGGACCCTGTAGAGCAAATTGGACATTTTTATTAGGCTATTACATCAGTAGATTATGATCTTTTCCCTCCTCCACTTAGATTTCTTTAATAAAATTAACCTGTCAGATACAGTAAGTAATAATAATATATTTGTTGCTGCTTATTGCTGTAGGGCACTGAAAACATACCCACAAGGGCTGAGGCTGTCCCTTGTTCCTGAGGGATTACATTGATTTTGAGGAAATAGAACATGAGCAACTGAGGTGTTCACTGGGTCACCTGAAAAACTGGAGATTTATTTCACATGAGTGGCAAAAATATTTGGGAGAGTTGTGATGATGTTTATGCAGCCCCTCCGGATAATTCCTCCCACTATTTAGCTGTAGCAGAACTGGCAGATCAGCATCCATCAGTATCCATCTCTAAAAGATGTTTTTCTGGACACATGGTTTTAGGGGAAAGGTAGGAAACTCCCAAGAGGGATTAGCAAGCTTTAATATATACAAAGTATGATGGATTAGATAATGAGGATAAGAAATAATGTGTGTTTATGAGATTATAATCATAGTTCTGTTTTAATGAGAATGCTACTCAATTAAGAAGGTGCTTGTGGGGAACAATCTGCCCCACTGTCAGGTGGCTAAACCTGGTGACAGTCTGCACTGGTTCTGGGGAGTAATTTTTAATCTGCTATTCAACTTTTTTAGTGCCAGTGGAAATTCAAACCCATCTCTTGCCATTAGTCCTCCCCTATTAATCTCCTGAATGATAAGAATTAATCAAACACTAATAAAACAAAAATAAATTAAATTATTTGCTGTCTTGACCTATCCCATATGAAGAACACAGTCCTGAGACTGTTGGTTTTATAACACTGGCAATGCTGAGATACTGCAGGGCTGAGTGTTTTTAGTGACCATACAGAGGTAATTTAATCACTTGCTGAAGAAGTGAATGAATTTCTTTGTTTCACTTCTGTTAGTCTGTCTGCATGTAGACCTTTTTTTAATGTCCTCTGATATTTCTCCTCTGTAGAGATACTAATCAGAAAATTACTCCTGAAAGTGTTCATTTTTGTTATCTCTTTAGTCTCTTGATAAATAGGTGGTTTTGTTCACGTTTCTCAATCTGATCCTCTTAGTGAATAAGAATAGAGTGACCTTGCTTTCTGTCTGATAACATTTTGGGAAGGCACCTGTTTTCCTACTGATTTTTTTTCTTCTACCTACATCATTCCTACTGGACTTTGGATCTTTTTTCCTTTTAGTAGTTCCTCTTCAATTGACTCCATGTTTTAGTTTCCCCCATTTTTGTCCTCCTGTGACTAATTCTTCTGATTAGACCCAAGTTTTGCTCACTTAATCAAGACTGCAGAAAGAGAAAAAGTACTTGTGACATTAAACACAAGGCATTAACAATCCTCTTGTCTCCTAACTGCCACCTTCTATTATTAGAATAATTTGAGGAAAACTGTGCTGAGAGCCTGAAATTTATATTTTGTCCACTTGCAAATATGAGCTCTATTCCAAGTTCATATTACATGGCTAAGAAACCATAAAAGGAGGGCAGAGAAGTTATTAACACAGTATATGGCCTTCTGCAAGAAAAATAACTGCAGATTTCTGTTTGGTTTTGGCCTTTATTAATTGTACAAAGGATACTTTATAAATTAGCATTTCTGAAGAGCACCCGAAAAAGAACTCTGCTTGCTTTATCAAGAAGTTTGGAGGGATGCCAGAGAAAAGATTAGAGGAGTTCCTCAGTGGGAGGCACTTTGCATGCTGATGCATCTTTCTCTTTGTTTGGAGTTAGTTTGTTTTACTCGTTGCCCTCCTCTGGAGGAAGACTACGCACAATTTTGTCAGACACCAGCCTAAGTGGCAGTAATTCTGTAATTATCTGTGCTACAGTTCCATTTTCTAATGACAACAGAGCAATTGCAGCTTCTGCCTAGTGCTGTACCTGCCCTGTGCCCCATCAGACAGTGGGGCCTCTGTCAGCCCTGCGTTACAAGGGGGAGTGCAGAGCCAGGCCATTATTCTCTTTGGTCTCCATCCCAGTCTGGGGGGGATTTTGAACCAGTTACTCACTGGTCCGTGGCTATTTGTGCTCCAGTCCATTCCCTGTTTTGTCTATTCAGGTATGAACAGACATGTTCATGATAAGCTGAGTGTCATCAGTCCAGAGGGGAGCAATCATTATAGGCGTGGATCAGAGTCACTGTGTTATGTTGCTTAAATTAATTGGTTTTCTCGCTCCCATTAATATCTGCCTTGGCTCACAGGGAAGAGGAGAGACATTTCCTCCATGTATCAAATTATCTGTTGATTTGTCTAGTGCTGGAACCCTAAACTTGCTTGAACAGACCCTTGAGGCTGCTGAGAGCACCTCACAAGCACATTGCTGGCTGTGTGTGAGGAGGAGAGGTGTCCATGCCACGTTCACTCATCACATCAGGAGCTTTACTTGTGCTTATCTTTGAAAGCTTTAACACAAAGGAAGATTCAGCCTTTTTTCAAATCTGAAGAGTTGTCTGACCTTTCAGAGACCTTTTCTGTGCACTGAATTCATGAAGTGAATCACTGGGTGCACCAACAGCCTCCCAGTACAAAACTTGCAGGTTTCTGTCTGGGCTGCAGCTATGAGGATGTGGAGATGAGATATTCAGAGACTTGGCAAAGCTGCCTCTCCTTCTGACAGTCTTCTAAATGATGCTTGGTTGGTGTTTTTTGCCTACAGAAATAAAGCACAATTAAGTTTGTGTCCACTGTACAGAAAGATAAGAATTGTGTAATTATTATCTTTTAGACATTGATTCCCCATTACTGTTTCAAACCTTGGAATCTCACTGGTGTGGTCCCAGCAGGAGCTGTGGACAGGAGGCTGAGGTGTTTCTCAGCCTCTGAGCTCTCTTTTGCTGAGAACACAGTTTCTGACTAATGTTTTCTTTGCTTTGCCTCTGTAGACTGACACAGAAATGGAATCCATGAAAACCAAACTTTTTGGGAGTTGCAAGGACTCCTGCGTCAACCTCTGTAAAGAAGTGCCATCTACAGCATATCTTAGGCAAACTCTTTCCTGATAATTAAGGTTAGTAAATAAGTCTTGTATTTTCCACTGAAATACACAGCAGGGAAGGTCGCAGCTAATGGGAATTTTGGATGCTCAGCAGCTTCCAGGGTTAATTTTTTCTCTGTTGGGATTTAAAGCTAACATTTCCCAGTCAGGACAAACTGAAGACTGTGTTTTGGGGGAGATGCCTAAACTATCAGGATAGCACTGTTTTATAAGATTATAGGTGCTCAAACAATAGAGAGATTTTAATTTTACTCTTATGAGTAATCACTGTAGTATAGCTTCTTTACTGCCTTTATTAGTCACGATTACCAAAGGGTAGTTTACCCAGGAAAAAATCGTTGCCAACAAACAGAGTCAGACCTCGATTTCAGCTCCTGAGGAAACAACACCTGCAAGATCAGCCAGACCTGCTATGCTTCCCATGTCCTGGACTGCTTGTTCTGCTCAGTGTAACTTCAGGGTCATGTTTTACTCCCAAAAGGCAGCCTAGGCAGCTGTAAATGAATAATGATTCCCTAGGATCGAGCAGAGAATAGGACTTTCAGGTATCCTCAGAGCTCAGAAATGTGCCTGGCACCTGTGTCTGTTGTTTTAAATATCCTGGATTTCTCTGGCCCCTTCTAGCTCAGAGGATCATAGGCATCCTTTGGGGAAGCTCCCTTCCTCAGAGCTGTGAGGATCTGTCTGTAATCAGTGTGCTCCACGTCTTTGTGACTGGGTGTTTTGCTTAGCTTAGTTCTGAATCAGAGGAGCAAATAAAGGGAGAGCAGACCCAAGCTCTGATGAACTTTGAACTTATTCAAATGTGAAGCTCATTAGCTGCAATAGAGAACTAACAACACCATGGTCTAAAAAGCATGAAATTTGGCCCAGTAAGCTCCTGGGCCCAAGTCTGGTGTTCACAAGCATCTTTACCTGTATCCATGGGAGCAGGGTGAGCAGATTCAAGTTGTCTCCTTCCCAGAAACACAGGGCTGTTGCTCCACTGAGTAATGCTGCTGAGTTGAGAGGTGACACAGAGGCTGTCCCAGATCCTGGACCCCTGGGTTTTCCCCGGGTGTCATGTCACTCCTCACAGATAATTGCTTACCATCATCATCTAAAAGAACTACATCTTCCACGACTAGATTTACAGGTACAACCACTTAAAAAAAAAAAAAAAGGTCCTCACCCACAGGGAGGTAAATATGCAGGTTTATTGCAGCCAAGCCACTCCTTTCCGTGTCATTCCTTCTCAGACATCTGCTCGTGGATGTTAAAACCACGAGCACCTTTGGCAGGAGCGCTGAGCTCTGAAACCTGCAGCACCTGTAACAGGAGCACTCTTTGGGAAGGAGTTGTTGTCCAGGGAAGAGCAGCAGCTTCAATTTGTGTCCCATGGGAGACAAGTGAATCTGAAGTTATATATTATATAAGACGTAGGGGATGACAGCAGTTTATCATTAACCTGAACTCTGCAAGAAGCACATAAGGAGAGAAAGAAGAAGAAAGCCAGAGGAGCAGCCAGGATGGAATCCACCATAAAGATCAACAATGCTGCGGACATCTCTGTTATTGTCATCTATTTTTTGTTAGTTCTGGCAGTGGGACTATGGGTACGTTGGGATTTTGTTTTATTTGGGTTTACTTAATAAGCACAATGTTGGGAAAAGGGCTCAGTAAATGAAAATGTATAATTGTGTAGAGATTTTGGTGCTGAATTGAGTTAGTTAGCAAGTGCATGGTGGGCAAAATGTGGGTATTTATTTACTGTAGAGGAGCTGGTAAGCCAGGGAGGCATCCCTTTAGGTGGATGAATGGGACCAGTGGGAAAGGTGAACTAACGAGGTTTGTGAGGGATGGGGCTGAGAAATGTGATCAGCAAAGACGAGGCCAGGCGGGGTCCCTGGGAGGAACAGGCTGCAGGGGAGGGATGGGGTTTGGCACCACGGAGCTCTGGGACTGCAGGAGAACTGGTGCTGTGAGGGGATGCCAGAGGAAATGGAGAGGAGGGGGAGTTGCAGGGGGAGGAAAGGGCAGTGAGGTGGAGTGACAGTGACTCTGTGACTGTGACAGGAGCTCTGTGACTGTCACAGGCAGGGCAGAGGAAGGGAGGGGTCCGGGTTGGAGGTGCCATTTGAGGGCAGCATTGCTGTGGCTGTTTCTTGCCATCAGATCCTTGACTCCAGGGTGCAGTGCCACTGGAAGTGTGAGGCAGGAAGAGTTTCAGGGGTGGGAAGTGCTGGCAGTGCCTGTCTGCTCGTGTTCCAAGAGCGGTGGTGCCTCCTGCCCTCAGCCGGCAGTGCCAGGTGTGTGAGGGGAGCTTGGAGCCTGATCCCAAAGGAGCCCAGTGCTTGCACAGGGGAGAAAGGCAGGGCCCATCCCAGGGGTGTGACCCCAGAGCTGCAGGGTTTGAAGAGAATGGGCCAATACTCTGACCCACAAAGGCATGAAGGGTGGAATGTCACTGAATTCCGATTTCCTTGGGGCAAAGCTCCTGGTCGCCTGAACACTTGACCATTAACAAGTGGAGAGGAGGCATTGCCCCTCAGGAATCCTCTGCTTTCCAGGGCATCCCAAGAACATTTCACAGTGCAGAGAAGTCAGCTGCAGAACAAACCTCCCTTTCTAGTAGCCTGGCAATGTTTTGCAGAACCCCAACAATTTAAGATCTACACAGAATGGACACAACCTTTTCTTTGCCTCTCCACCGTGGTAGTAAAGGCCTAAATAGCAAGAAATCTGAATCCCTGCTCTGGCAGGAGGGAGCTGGGTCTTTGCTATGGACTCTGGCTGTTGTTGAACTTTATATTAAAGGTCTGTGACAATAAAGGGCTGATCTGTGGCTTCTCAGCCCAGTGTGTGCTGAGTTAATCCCTGGAACTGTTTCTTTCCAGCCACAATGTCCTCTTTATTGGGCAAATGCTTGTTCAGTTGCTGTGTGTAATTAAATGTAAATCTATCATATTTACTTCCTTTCTTTGGCATCAGAAGAAAAGGTCTGGCTAATTTTCCCAAGTCTTTTCTCTTATTTACCTGATCAAAGTCCATCAGAGGAGACAATGGGAATCCAGTAAATAATGGCTCAGGGTCATTGACAAAAATTGGAGGAAGCTTCCCTCTAAGGCCCATCCCTTGACAAATACAAAATGAGTTTGTGAAAAGGAAATTTTAGCTGGCTTCTTTTTTTGGGACTTCAGAGAGAAGCTGGCACAGTGCTGATATCACAAGAAGAAAACAGGTATCTGTAGGGGCTGGATAGTATTGAGTTAAAAAAGCTGCCCAGTTTCTGTTAATAAACTTGCACCTTTTTTGATGCCTGAATTCAAAGGTGTTTCATCCCAATTAAAAGTTCACGTGAGCTTTTATTTGAGTGACCATTTTTTTGGGGTGAAATTTAATTTTATTTTAATGTTTCACTCTGTAATAAAAGGTGAAGCAATGAAGCTTGAATGGCTAATGTAGACCTACATAGAAGAATCATTGTTCATTATTTTCTTCGTCATAAGGTTGTTCTTTTTAGCCACTCTTTCCCTTTACCCTCCCTGTGTATTTTATCCCTTCTTTTGAGCTGTGTGTTCTTAATCTGTGTATGGTGCCTATTACAGGTAAAATATGATTAAAACTCTTTTCCTTCCTTGTTTTCCAGGCTATGTACTCAACCAACCGAGGGACAGTAGGAGGGTTTTTCCTGGCTGGACGGAGCATGGTTTGGTGGCCGGTGAGTGCTGTGCATTGGGCTGTAACATTCTGTATGAGTCTTGTCCATAAGGACTCTCTAGTCCTTAGACATTAAGTATCTCCCCAGTGCTGTTGAGACTGTGGAGGCTTTGTTGTGAAGATGCAAATCTAACTCTTTCTCTAGCCATGGTGACATAGGGCCAACTGCACACCCAAAGCCACTGGGTAGGCAGGGAAAAGTGTTGGGGAAAGTTGCTCTGAGCTTGTCTTGATTATGTGACCAATTTGTTTGAACACTGATACATTGCTAATGTCAATGCAGACATATCCAGTTTTTGCCTTTCAGCCCACTTTAAAACTTTTTAATACTGTGAATCTATTACTTTCACTGCACTCAGAGAAGCTGGCTCATTTTGAGGTTATCACAGAGAGGAATTAAGTTACTGAAATTCTCCCTTTTATTGCTCTATTGTTTCCACTTTTGGTAACAAGTTCTCTTCTATGCAAGGAGAAAATCCTGGCAATGTTCTGATACATTATTGGTAAAATATAGTTGAAATTTTTTTAAAGATTGTCTGTGACTTACACTGTTTGTCTTCTGTGGCTCTGTATTATCTTCCAAGATAGAGCAGAAGAGTCACAGACACAACATGTTTCTAGCCATCCATCAGGCCTCTGGCAGAAATTATATTAGAAACAATTATCTTTTTCTTCCAGACCATACAGTCTTTTTAATGTGACTCATTAGAAAAGCAGAAAACTTAGACAAATGTGCATTTTCTGTATTACTTGTGTTCTACATACTTCCATTTGCTTGAATGGAACATTCCTGATCTTGCATTCAGTCTCTATAAATGTTTTTTTTCGCTTCATTAAGACTTGTGGGTTAAGACTCCTCTCACATTGACTCATTTACAAGACCAGGACAGTGAGAATTTAAATATTTGTTGCCTAAAAATTTAGGATTTAGGAATTGTCTTAAAGTAGGCTGCAGAAATACCTATACACCTTCCAGTCTTGTGCTTCAGAGAGCTGCTCTCTTTAGGGACATGAAAGGATTAAAGCTCAATGACAGTAAAAGGTTTCCTCATTTGGTGTAGTAGATCTAAGAAAATTCAGGTCCTATTGGAAGATTGAAGACAGAGAAAGTTTCCAAGTTATTTTAAGATAAACCCCACAATTCTAGGAGTAGAGAAAAAAACCCCAGATTACTTTGCTTAACTGTCACTTCAGTCAGTGGGCTGGTTTGAACCTTGTGCAATCTTGTCTGCCTGTCAGGGGGAATATGAATATCCTTTTGTGCAGATGTAAATGAGGGTGGAAGCAGCAAGGCAGGAAAGACTCCCCATAGAAGACTTGTGTCTTGCTGCAGTGGCACTGAGAACTCCTGAGGATTCCCCTGAGGCCTGGGGGAGATTATCTGACAGGAGTCCTCTGCCAACACAAATCCAAGAGATCCAGCAAGCTCCCTCCCTCCAGAGGGAAGCTAACAGGGATCACCCCTTCCCAAACTCTGAGCTCAGCATGGACAAGGTGCTGGTCTCCAGTGGAGTCCTAGATCTCCCCTTCGATCCTTCGCTTTGGAATGCCAGGAGGGTCTTCCATGAAAATAAACCCTTCTTGCTTTTCTTCCTGGTATCACTCAAAATAAACAAACAGCAAGCACTCCAAAACCTCAAACTAAATACTATGTCAGCAGCACCACCGTGGAAAGTTTGCCTTGGATCAAAAGAGACTCCAAAACAGCAATTCCCTCAGCTTAGCAGGCAGGTGGGATGTCCAGCAGCCAGTGCAGCCTGGGCTGAAAGGAGAGGAAACCAAGGAAAGTATAGGAAGTTCAGTCAGAGATGTGATCTCAGTTCTGCCACAGCCAGAGCTGTGTGTGGTGTTTTACTTTTGTGCCTTGGCTTCTCGTCTGTGCCAGGTCAGGGCTGACCTGGAGTGGTTCCTGATAGCCCCAGCACATTCCCACAGTCAGTGTGGGGGGAGTTGTTTTGCAAGGGGACTCTTGTTTGTGGGATTTCTCCCCTGCCACTTCAGGATAATGACCCTTGGCATGTCATTGCTTTCTGCAACAGAGAAAAATGAAAGAAAGAAAACCTTCCACAAACTTCTTACAAACTTAATTCCCTCACACTAATGGTATTTTTCAGTGCTTTTGCTCCGTTCTGTGCCCTGCAGGGCACCCACAAGTGAATTTTCTGACTCCACAGGGGAAGAGGCTCATCAGCAGTGTATTAGGATCTCTTACTGACAAGCTGGAAAGGGATTCTATTCTGTTCACTGAAATCATCTAATAGCTGTGGTTTAGTAGAAGGAAACCCTGGTAATCAAGGGCTGGAGGTTATTCCCACTTTTAGTATGGATTTTACATGTTTGTCAATCACTGGCAAATTGTTGTGTGAATCAATTTTTTAAGGTATAAAGTAGGAGCAAGACACTAATCTTGGGCCCAACCTGTCCCACTTTGGCTCTGATTGTTCTGCTCCAGAGTCCACGAAGGTTGTTCAGTATTTTGCAGAACCAGAACCCACAGATGATTTTTGGCTGTTCTGCTGAGGTGACAGCTCACTTCTGTGGCAGTTCACTGAAATCACTGCCCTTGTGCCGTGGATGAGCCAACTCAGTAGTTCCAGTAGTTAATTAGGGATAAAGTTGTACAATTACATTCTCACAGATTACCACAAATTGAAATCTGTCGTTGGTTAATCATAATGGCATGAAATGCTGTGCCCTTTCCACAGTCTTTTTACAGAAACTGAGAGAAAAATCTTCAAGAAACTGGCTTGGTCTCTTGGGCTTTGAGGGAAATATCTTCGGGAAAGACTCATATGGTTCTTTAAATCCTCTTAACCAGCTCTGCTTTTCCCAAAAAGATGCAGGGAAGCTCAAGGCAAGTGGCAGCTTTGTAGCAGGGGGCCTTGCCGACCCACCTGGAGCTCCCTTTGCCAGGTGAAGGAGTTGGGGTCAGCCAAATACTCGCTGCCATTGTAGGAAGTGAAGTATCCATTCCTGGAGAACAGTCAGCTTTGGTAGGAGCCACTCTCACGGGATTAACAGCCTGTCATGCACAACTGAAAACCCCAGCATCCCCTTTGGAAGCTTTCCTGCTTTGGGGTTTTTTTTTCTTCAGGTTTTGTAGTTTTGCAGACCGAGCTGTCTGCACAAAATTATGGGTTATCTTGTACAGCTCCGTTCCTGAGGCACCAGTGGTAACAGGACAAAGAGTATCTGCTGGGCACGTGAAAGCCAGCTGTGGGTAGGAAGATTTTACTGGAGGGTAAGTAGGAAGGATGCAGGTCAAGGACATACCACACTTCAAACAGAAATGTAACTCAGCTCGTTTGTTGTCACGTACCTGTTGGTCTCTGTGGGATAGATAAGAATTAAGAAAAAAAAAGAACAAATAGATTTTTGCTTCTGTTCTGCATGACTTATCTCCCTGGCCATCAGAACTGACCATGGTATGATTTCTCTGATCTCTGGAGCCACTGAAGTTTTACATATGCTCAGAATTTTCCCCACTTGCTCAATCTGACACTCCTACAGGGGACCAGCAGTGACAACTTCCTTGTGAATAAGATTTGTATTTCCTTTTCTAAGGTAAAGTAGAATGAGAAATTAACTTATTTGGTCAAGTTCCATGCAAAAAAAAAAAAAAGTGTGTAATCAGTAGTTTTCAGGGTAAAAAGAATAATACACAAAGCAAAGCTTTGGAAAAGGAAAATTCAGTGAAACAGATTTCTACAGAATCCACCAGAATTTTCCAGCTGGCTGGGAGGTGGTGTTTGTGTCTCAGAGGATGAAGGTGGGAAGGCATCAGACCAGCCTGGTTGTGCCTGTGTGGTTCCAAGAGCCATTGGGCATGTTGGAACACAGAGACCCTTTTGATGTGCATTGTGTGTGCACCCCCTGCCTCAGTGAGCTGGGAAGTGTCTGAATGGGGTTAGCTGGGCAGGAATGCCGTGCACAGAATTTACAGATTAATTGGGAAAGCAGAATAAACCCCTGCACTCCCTTCTTTGGGTCTCGGAGCCTCAGAAGTGTGGCAGTAATATTTCATTGTGCTGTAACAGCCTGAAGGCCCCAGGGAGCTCGGGATCAGTGGGAAAAGGGCTGGATACTGAGCTAACACCTTCCACCAGGAGAGCAGACTGTGGGGCAGAGGAGATGTACTGGCAGGTCCCGGGAGGGAGAGAATCCACAGGGTGGGAATTGTGCCCACTGTCACTGCAGCCATCCTGGCTCGCACAGGGTTTGGAACAGCGAGTGCTGGGATGTCAGTGCATCCTCCAGTTAATGAGAAGAGCAAGGTGAAACAGTTAATGAATAACATGAAAAAACACAGTGATCATCATCTGCTTCAGGGTGCTGCTACTTCTCCTGAACAGAGTGCTCTTGTTAAAACCTGACCTCTTAATATATTTTAAAAGAGTTAATGTTCCACGTTTGCCTCAGGTTAGTTCAGGTTTTTGTCCTCTGTCCCTCTTAGCAGCTTTTGTTTCTTTCAATCAACTTTCTTCTTTACTCTTCCTCCTAGATCTGTGTTTAAAATCAATTCACTAACACATTCACTGAGAACAGATAACACTGCCAGGAGGTTGTTTCCCACTGCCATTCCCAGTTTCAGCCCAGGGTTCTTTAGGTGTGCAGCAGCATCTATCAGTGGCAAATCAAGAATTCCAGCACAAAGCCTTTCCAGCACAGAAATACCACAGCAGTAAGTTCTTCAGGAAGCAGCTCAGGCCCAGAGCCCATCTGCCTTCTTCCTTCATCCTTAAAATATGGCAGATGGGAGATTTCTCTGTCCCCTCTGGCATCAGCAGCTGATGGGGTGTGAGGGTGTTTGGCCAGCACTCCTCTTGCTGTGACCACACTGCAGTTTTAAGGGCAATCTGCATTTTCCCAGCTCTGAAGGCACATTCCTTCTTTCCGTGTATACATGACTAAAAGCCCTTTTTAATTGCACCCATTATTAGGATGTGTTGATCTCACAGTTCTGCTGCACTGGATGTTCCCCAATTCAGAGAGGAAAATGTGGATAGTGAAGGTGGGACCTGCATTCCCATTGTTTTGTCCTTGCCCTGGCTCTAAATATGTTGGTAATTTTGCACTGCTTCGGTTTGGGTTTGTATTTTTCTTTCAATGCAATTGTACTTTGGGCAAAGTTGGGAACACAGCACCATCAGTGTGTCCTACAGTGTGTCCTGGGCTTTCAGGCACTCAGCCAAAGCTCATGACTGTCAGCTCTTAAAGTTCTTCATTAGCTGCCTTTGTTCC
This sequence comes from Lophotriccus pileatus, assembly GCA_035583135.1. Classification (NCBI taxonomy): domain Eukaryota; kingdom Metazoa; phylum Chordata; class Aves; order Passeriformes; family Tyrannidae; genus Lophotriccus; species Lophotriccus pileatus. The sequence continues at coordinate 2,746,094 of JAWWES010000037.1, read as the reverse complement.
TTGGATCTGCCTGCATTTTGAGCTTTTGAAACAGGAGAGGGAACACATTAAATAAATTCAGAGATTAATGTGGTTAATATTTTCTGGTGATTGCATTTCTAGTAACCTAGATTTAAGTTTAATTATTCATCTCCAAGGAAAGCACTGGACAACAGTGCTAATGCTTGGTATAAATGGTATTTGTTTCTTCACCATCGTTGCTGGGAAAACACTGTTGCTGTCACAAAGAGGTTAGAAGAGACAAAGGTCTCTTGTTTGCCAATATTTGTTGCAAGACTTATCATTCCTGTAGAAATATGTCATATGACAAACTGGTTACAGTCCTGTAGGGCACAACTGACTTCTAAAATGTGTGTAAACCCCCCAAATCCAGAACCGAGTGAACTTCGAGACATAAATTTCCTGTCAGCGCAAGAGAACAGCTTTCATGCAGAAAGGCTAGAGGAAAGCAGGAGATCAAACTGAGGAGAGGAGAAGAAAGTGGAAAAGAAAGAGTGGAATCCTCTGAATTGTAATTGTATGTTGCATATAACAAATGGGGGAGGATAATCTATTTGTTATTAGAGATCAGGATTGGGAGTTGAAGACCATGGTTTCTAATTCTGGCCATGGCACAGCTCTATAGAATAAATCTGCTCTATAGAATAAATCTGCTCTTCAGGTGGATTGCTCTGATGAAAGCCTTTATCCTCCTGAAACTCAGGTCATCCTTCCTGTGCTCTCAGAAACATGGATGTAATATTTGCTGCTGCTCAAAGCACCCACTGCAGACCTGGGGAGTTGTAATTGTTCCTTTCATATATGTTTTCGGACCCTAAAAATCTCCCAGTGAGGTGGAGACAAGGAATACTTCTCCCTTTTGTAAAATTACTCCATTCTAAGTACCTGGACTTGGGAATTACATAGGGAGAATGTGCTGGATGCAGGTCCTGTGTTCATATATCTAAAAAAACCCCCATTTTTAAGCACCTTAGAATCTTGCAATGTGGGAGATCAGCATAGGACAGGAGGGAACAGGTTCTTTCCTCAGGAAAAGGCTCTTCCCCCAGAGGGTGGTTGGCACTGACCAGGCTCCCCAGGGCAGTGGGCAGAGCCCCAAGGCTGCCAGAGCTCCAGGAGGGTTTGGACAATGCTCTGAGGGACAGGGTGGGATTGTTGGGGTGTCTGTGCAGGGCCAGGGGTTGGATTGGATGATCCTGGTGGATCCCTTCCCACTTGGGATATTCCATGATTCAAATGAGAGCATCACAAGAGAACAGAGGTTCTCTTGCCTACTTTCTGTGAGGATTTCTTCTCTTTTTAACCCTTTTCTTTTGGTGGCTTTCAGAGGACATAAGGCAAAAATAAAAATGAATAACAAAATGTTCCCTGGCATCTTTTCATCTGGGAGCTGCTCCCATGTCCTCCGCCCACCATGCCCAACCCAACCTCTTTTCATGCTCGAGTTCTCACCCTGCATCCTTCAGCACTTGACCCTGTAAATCGTCACTGGCTATTTCTGCCTCCTTTAATGTTTTCATTTTGAGGAAATAAAGCTCATTCCTTTTCATCTTTTCTATTGTTTGAGCTACTTAATTGAGAATTAGGTCTCTGTGAATGGCTCCTGCCTGTCTGTAATCCAACAGGAACCTCTCATTTTTTTAATCTCTCCCTGTTCATCAATTTCCATGTTCTCCCCACTGTTCTGTTTGTTTGATCAGTGAAATATTTGGGGGTCTTAGAGATCCAGCACTTCTTAAATATAACTCCTTGATTTGCAGTTGTTTGTAACTTCCAGAGGTACTTTCTCAGCAGGTATTTCTGCCATGCAGCTTTCAGAATTTAATTCAGTAATCAAGTGTCTTTTGGCTAAAAGTGAACCAGTGCAGCTCTCCCTGGTGGCATGTTTAGATCCACAGACTGTGCAATATGAAACCAGTTTGATGCACTTGTCTTTTCCTCCACAACAAGGTAGGATCATGGTCTTGTTCCTTGATTGACTGGGTATCATCCAAATGTCAATTAGACGAGTTTTGCAAAGGTGTGATATCCTTTTTGACTCAACTGGAAGATATTTCAAGCAACACCCCATTATTTCTCACTGTTGTGAGTGTGTATGATGGCTGGAGTCCCAGGTTTCGGGGGGACAGTAAGTGGAAAGTTGATGGGGCAGTTGGTTGTCAGTCATTCTCATCAGCACCTTCTGACCACGGACAGGCAAGAGTTCCACGTGCCAAATGAAGATTTTTATTTTTTAAAGTTACCATAACAGGACCTGAGAGCCAATTATTGTTCTTTCTGTTTGCAGATTGGGGCTTCTCTGTTTGCCAGCAACATTGGCAGTGGGCACTTTGTGGGCATAGCGGGAACAGCAGCAGCTGGAGGGATTGCCATCGGAGGATACGAATGGAATGTAAGTGCCATTTATGTCAGTGGATGTATTTGGGACATGAGGATTATCTGCAGAGCTTAATCAAAATAACATCTCCCAATAATTTAAGACTGGCAGAGTTTGTGCTTGGCAACACTTGTTTTCTGCACAGACCTGTAAGAGTCAATATAATCTACTGTTTAGCCTGTCCTCCTTGGACCTTGTCCAAGCCACTGGAAAAAGGTGACTCTTTTCTGTTGAATGAGGCTTTTCAGAGAGCATTTGAACCAAATAAATCAGTGGGTTATCTTCTCTATGCATACCTTCTGATTTCTGTTAAAATATTTTGATTCTATGATTTAAGTCCATGGTTCTATTTACGAAGAACCCTTTCAGACTGCAGGGTATTGGGAAGAGTTTATCAGGTTTGTAATCCGTGATAATTTTTACAGCATTTTGCTCTGTAGGAGATGCTGAAGGGGCTTTGATTTCTTTCCAGGCTATTAAGAAATTTTGGGCATCCCTCACAAGCACCTTTTCTCTTTGCTCTCTCCTTCCTCTAAGGACAGGTGTGTTTCTCTCAGGGTTGCACCACAGGGTGGAGGTATCCAAGGTGACTTGAAATGAGCTTTCTGGAGAACCAGGGGCAGTGTTAACTGCAGGGGCACTGGGATTCACAGCAGCTACTTGAGCCCATTTCCTTGTACTCTCAGGCTCTGTGGGTGTGGGTAATAATGTCCTTGTTCTGCCTAATTCACCTTCGAGGAAGGGATTAGGCCGTGACACAAAGGATTTAATGAGCCTACACAGGTCGATACTTCCCTTGCATTTAATTCTGAGCAGTGAAAGAATCACACCAGCCTGAGGGGTTTGGCTTGTGTTCCTTAGCAAGGAGATGGTTGTTGCAAATACTCAAGTACTGCTAGGATGTAGATGTTTAAGGAGAAGGACAAAGCCTAAAATGAACTGTATGAGAAGTGCACAGTTAATCTGTCAGCTTCCTCTTTTTGATTATATTAGACTTGTAACAGACCTGATTCCCCTTCTTTTTCTACCAAAACACAGCAGAACACAAATCTCTAGGGCCCATATCCTTTTTCAGACATCTCTCCCTCTAACACTTAATCTCCTGGGAGATGCCTTGTGTGCTTATATCAATACACAGTGTACAACAAGTGTTGTTTAGGGAGCAGCAGCAGTACATGTGTCTGAGCAGACACTGCATATTCCTGACTTGTGACACAGTGGGAGTGCTGGGCAGGTTGACAGATTAGGGGGAAGTATTGCCCTTGACTGTATAACCTGATTCTCCTCTTGAAAGTACTACTAATTTTGACTGTTATCCTTGTGTTCCACTGAAATGATTTCTAATTTGTATCAGTATGACAGCAGAAGCCAACCCAGTATTTCTTGTCCATCTGATGGTTTCTATCTAGGGGCAGAACTTAAAAGGTACAGTTAAAAGGCCCTCTAAGCCCTGTGGGCAGAATAAATACGGAGTGCAGCTCTGACAGCAGGAATTTGTTCTGTACTAATCAATTTACATATGTACCTATGTACATCAGACAGCATTCCAGCCATTTACATCAGCAAACTGTGGCACTGCAATCCTGGAAGATCTGTAGTTCACAGAACACACATGGGAACACAAAATATATCATTACATGGGAGTGTGGAAATACAACAGGTTTTACAGATTGCACGTGCTGCATCCTGTACAGTGTCTGAGGTTGTTGTAAAACAATCCAGCTCACAGACACCCTGTGCAGAAGGTAATTAATGATCAAAATAATGATCAGAAGAAGCACTGCTCTCCACAGTGCCTCTGTTTGCAGGTGTTGGGACACAGCACTGCAGCAGAGCTGCTGGCAGCGGGAAAGTTCCTGCACTAGTGGCTCTGGGATCGAGATGCTGCAAATAGGTCCCAGGTATCAGGCTTCACCTTCCTAAATATTTCCCACAGTAGTAATCCTGTGGGCTGGCTGCCTTTTAACCACTGTTAAACCGGGCTCCCTGGGCTTGCTCTGAAGAGGGCCGGGGCAGTCTGGTGCCACTGGTAGAGTGATACTGGAGGGCAATCCTTTGAGCAGAAATCAGCTGTTTTTCTAAAAAATATATTACAGTCCAGGCTGCATTTTAGCTTACAAAGTTTTTAGCTAAGATTTTGTTCCCAAATTTTCAACTGTAAATCAAAGGACAGAGCAGATCCTCCCCAACCCCTCTGCAATACCCGGATTTAGGTGGGTTTGCTGGTCCCCAGCTGCTGTTGGGTCTGATAACTGATCTTTGGGAGTGGTGTCTAGAGAGAGGGGCTAATTCAGCTGCTCTTGTCTTGGCTGCAGGCTCTGATATTTGTGGTGATTCTGGGATGGATCTTTGTCCCCATCTACATCAAAGCTGGGGTAAGTCCAAACAGTGCTTTACACTTGTCTTTGCTGCTCTTGTTTGCAGACCAGGTCTGGAATATTGCAAAGCCATGATGAATGGCACGAGATCTGAGTGTGCCAGAACAGTCCTACATTATGTCTGTGCATTTGAAAAATGAGGATTCCATGTTCTAGGACCTGAACTGAGGAGTACTTGGTGCTTTCTCCTTGTTCTCCCTTGATTCCTGGAGCTGCCCTTCCTTGCAACTGCGTTTGCAGCTCCCCCCCTTTTTGTGCTCCACTCTCACAGTACCTGAGTACAAAAGATCTTCCTGTGATTTGATCTAACCCTGTTCCCCACGGTCTGAAACCTTCTCTCCCTCCCCAGGTGGTGACAATGCCAGAGTACCTGAAGAAGCGTTTTGGTGGGAAACGGATCCAGGTCTACCTGTCGGTCCTTTCCCTGCTCCTGTACGTTTTCACAAAGATCTCAGTAAGTAAAACTTCTACAGCATTTCCTCCATCCTACCTTGATCTACAGAAGAGAAACCCCCATTTACAATATTGCTCACACATCTGGTCATTTGTTTCTGGTTTGGAGCCCTTGGTTGGATTAACAACTGTAAAAGTATGATTTTGTGTTTCCTTTATTCTGTCCAGTGAGACTCTGTAGCCAGATCTGTGCTGCCATCCAAGTTTTTTCCTTCCTGACAATGTCTCTTGATGCTTGTTGTGCTCTATCTTTCTTTTTTAGAGTTTACTTCTACTTATGCTCTCCTCCAGAAATGTCAAAGTAGAGGGAAACTTGTATTACAGTCTGTTATCTTAGGCGTTCATGAAATCCGTGGCAGGAATTTTTGTCCTTAGACTTCATATTGATCCACTTTAGCATCCTCTGGTGAACATGCCATCAGTAATATAGATGAGGGAAAAGAGCAAGAGGGCTGTGGATCAAAAAAGAATAATAGGAATTAGAAAATGTAAGAGTGGGGAAATGCAAAAGAGGGCAATTGTAACAGCTGAGGTGAAAGGAGGGAAGAGGAGAGATTCTTTTAATGGGCAAGTGATTGGTGTAAAGTTTCAGGTGCTATGAAGTTAATGTTTATTAAGTACAGGGATGTGTTTCTGTGAGGTAGCGAAGGGAGCTGCTATTTCCCATATGTCTTGAAACTACCAAGCCTGTAAAGAAGTCCACAGTTCAGGCAATCCTCAATCTGTTGTTTTGCAGAAGTTGCCAGGGCAGATTACTCTTTGCCCTCTGAATGGGAGCTGAGTGATAATAGTGCAATTTAAGCTAAAAGATTGGCCTTTTGCTCTCATTCTCACATCTTCACGATAACTGATCTTGAGGGAGGTTATAAATTAAACAGCTTGGTACTGCAGAGCTGGGCTCAGAGCTGGATTTCCAGGTATATCAAAAGGATTACACAGTTTGCTGCAGTTGTGCTCAGCCATCACAATCAGAAGTCCCAGGTGTGACACAGAGTTCTGGCAGCTCCAACACACAGAAACTCCTCCCGTGGGTGACTCACGGTCCCACTGGGAACACGTGTTTGTCACGAGCCTGTCAAGGTGCTCCCTGGGCTCTGAACTGACTCCCTGGCTTTGAGTGCCAGCCTAGGCCATTCCAAGCATCTGATTATGGAATTTTACCCCATTTCAGTCAGAGTGTCCTTCTTCCAGGAAAGGCAGCTTCTGCATTCAACTTCCAGTGCTGTCATGATGCTGAACACACCCTCTCCTGCTCCTGTGGTCCTTCTTGTGAGGATGCAAAGCAACAGCCAAGGGATCCCCCTTGGGTCCCACTCTAGCACTGGCCCCCTGCAGCCTCCCATCACCCCATGTGTTCCAGGTGTGTGTGGAGGTGCCATGGAGCTGGGGCTCTGTGCTGTGAAGGGAAAATCTAGTGCACAACTTCCCCTAACCATTTCTTTTGTTTCCTCCCCTGCCCCAAGCCCAGGACTGATCTACTGGCTGTATCTTATTCAGAATGGGCAGAGCAGTCAGTCCTTGGAGTTTCAGGTGCTATCAGGAGATCTCAGAGCAGGTTTTGCTATGCCATGCTACACAACAATATTCCCAAGTGGTTCCTGAGGAACCAGCTCCAGAAGCAAAAAGGGAAGGGCTGTTCCATCCTGGACTTCTCCAAGTGTGTTGTGTGGAGAGGTGCCTGCCACAGGGAGATAGCCAGGCCTCTCTTCCCAGAGACACATTGGGTGTCCAAACATACCCACGTGCTGGCAGTCCACTGCATTTTACTTCCTTGACTGCCTTGGCAAACATTGCCCTGTGGTCATTGGGGCTCACTGAGACGTGATAGAGAAGGATGGGTTTCTGCCCTGCCCTGCCCTACCCTGAGCAGGAGCTCACACCCATCAGTGATATTCACTGCCCTTATCCTTGTAGGAGAGTGGCATTTTCCTTCTGGGGTAGTCATTTTGGTGCTGCTTCCCTGATGTGTTACAATATCCTGTCCTGTACTTGATAATGTAATGATTACGGTGCTTGCCAGTGAACAGTGTCACACATCAGGCCAAGGAACTCCTGCCCTGCTCCTTCTGGCACAGTGCCACCCTGGGAGGGTCAGAGGCCCTCTGCACACCTCTAAGGTCCTCACCATTCCTCTTTCCCTGCACATTTGCTGTGTTTTCTGTTGATCTCTTGCCTTGCTTTGTGGCCAATCAGCCACTTGCCAGACAAGGCCACGTTGCGAGATGTTCATCCTTGGGATCAGGACTCTCGGGGTCTCTGAGCCCAGAGGATTTCTGTCACTCGGGTGCCTCACCTGTACAAGCTCTCTAAGTGTGCAACACATTGGGAGGAGTCCCACAGCAGCTTTCAGAGGCTTGTTATCCACTAGAGTTGCTGATATTGGTCATTACACCAAAGGGAAGGGTCTAGTATAAATAAAATATTGATGGACAGTAAGAGGCTAAATTATGACAAGACCAAAGGGAATTAAGGTCTTAATGCTTTTGAAGAAATCAGAAATTGTAAACTGAAATTTCTAGATCTGTTACAGCATTTTCTTTCCATTCGTTGTGCATAATTCCAGTAGTAAATGTCTGGTGTAAACTTACTGTTGGAAAGGGGAGGAGAAGGAAAACCTCCTCCTAGGACTGTGCAGTGTAGGGGTTAAAGAGTAGGTGCCCCTGCCCTGACTCCCACATTCCCATTGCAGCTGGAATAACTCAGCTGGCCTGTGATCTTGTGGCTTTGCAGGGATGGCTTGTAATGTAAAGGAAAAAGTCACTCTAATCAGAAGTTAGATAAAGACTAAATAGTGTCTATAAAAGAGTATAACTGGAGAAACAAGGAAGTATTGGAAGGCAATAATCTAACTGGGAAGGAGGAGCAGTGGAGCTGGAAGATAACTCAGCAATTTGAAGAAGCTCATACATTACTCAGGATGCTCAATAATTAACTATACATTTCCTTCTGGGAGTCATTTTAGGACCATTAATATTTAATGATATGTAGGCTAAAGCCAAGAACAATAAAAGAAAGGTCTGGGACATGGGCTGACCAGCAGTGTGAAAAGATAGGGAAAAAATTACCATAGAGAGAAGGGGCAAAGGGTATGGTCTGACAGCCACTGAGGTGAGAGCTGAAGGTCCTGGTTCCAAACTAAATCCTGTAAGATACCTGCTCCGGAGGCAGAGTTTTGGGAGTGGGAACCTTTGTTGTGATTCACACTCTGCTCCACAGTTGTTTCCTGCATGCCAGGGCAGTGGGGCTGCAGAGGTTGGGGCCTCTTCCTCATTCCTCAGAGGGAACTAGGGATGAGATTTCCATGTCTCTGGAATGAAGAGAGTTTCTCCGTGTGGCATTTGCAGTAGCCAGGCTGGAGAACTGCCCATCAGTGTGTGTGCCCGGCTGAGGCAGCAGCAGGGCTGGTGCCTGCTCCGGGATCCCAGGCTCTGCCTGGCCTGGGGAACCTCCCTCTTGTGTGGGAGGCTTTGCCCCAGGGCACGGCCACTGCCTGTCTTTGTTTCAGGCTGCTGAACCCCCCTGGGACTGCACTGTTAGGTGAGGGAGGACTCCCTGTACAGAGCCCTCCTGCAGGGATGTGGAACACAAAGCAAGGTGGGCAGGTGGGGTTGGAGAGCAGCCTCTCATGAAAACATAATGTACAGAAATGCATCCCAAGTGCACTGGGGCAGATTATCCTGACTGCAAACTTGTATAAAAAACACTGATGCAAATTATCTCTAAATCAGGAACTGATTTAATGTGATTAACATCCCAATGTTACTCTGAAACCTGAACAATTCCTTTCTTACGCAAGAGCTCAAGGTCTCTTCCATTAGTCAATTGATGTCAGTTCTTCTGACAGGAACTTAAAAATAGAGACAATGCAAGATGTTTGCCTTTAATGCAAATGCACCATTTGTCCTGAACCAGCAGGACGAGCTACAGCACATGTGTGTGAGCAGGAAAGGGAAGGAAGAGACTTGTGCAGTAGCACTGACTGAAGAGAACTGCCGTGTCCTGGAGGTATCTCACAGCCCATCCCTGCACAGGCAGTGAATGTGACATCAGTTTTAAGCTGTCTCTCAGTCCCAAAGCACAGAGCAGTAACTCTATCTGTGAAAACAATCTGTTGAAAAAGGTCTGGAAATGCTTTGAGAAGCGTTACACTCCTTGTTCTGAAACTCCCACAGCCCTGAGGAGAGACTGGCAGCTGTATGGAAATGGCTTCTGTTTCCTTTTTGATTTGTGTGTGCAGGACTATCAGGGGCACAGTTGTGTGTTTCAGTGCCCTCATCATGAATGTGTAATATGTCATCATCAGGAATTTAAATGTTGCTTCATCTGTGATTTTTTTGTTTTCTAGGCTGACATATTCTCTGGGGCTGTGTTTATCCAGCTGGCTATAGGGCTGAATCTGTATGTGGCCATAATTATCCTGCTTTCTATTACTGCTATTTACACTGTCACAGGTGAGTTTACTGAGCAGTCTGATAGACCAGAGAAGTTGGGAGAAAAAAAGGGAAGAGGGAAGATGGGGAGGAGAGGAGAAATGAAAACCTGGAAGGGGAATTATTTACAGAGGTCTTTGAAAGAGAGAGGTGGTGAGAAAAGTGAAAAAAAAAACCCCACTAAATTTCCACTGAGGCATTTGCACAGGACTGACTGATTTGTCCTGACTTGTCCTGACTTTTCTTTGCCAACAGGTGGCCTTGCAGCTGTGATTTACACAGATGCCTTACAAACATTCATCATGGTAGTGGGATCCTTTATTCTCCTGGGATTTGGTAAGTAAATCAGATGAACTAAACTGGAATGTTCAATCACAAATCCTGCAGTGGCTGTGGAAATGAATCCTGCAGTGTCAAACTGGTACCTTAACCAACAGGTTTCAGTTCAAATATCTGTTTATCAGGGAAGAAAACAGACATGTTGCCAAAAACAGACACACTGCCAAAGTCCTTTAGTCTCCTAAGCACAGGTGAGAGTGTAGGATAATAAACAGCATCCCATGACACCACAGGGCTTGTGATGGCTAATGAGGGGAAAGAGGAGTTGTTTGCAGATGATGATGATGATACTCTTGAGAAATTCGGAGAGTATCTTGTTTTAAGAAGATTATAATTTCATAGGCATTTGGATGCTAAGGCATGAAAATTCCTGATTCAAAGTGAAGGGCTGTTGGTCACATTGCATGAATCTTCCTGTTAAACAACCCAAACACCTGAGCACTGTAAGGAAGCCTTGCAGCTGATGTGTGGGTGTCACTGTATCACCAGCTGACAAGAGACACAGATGGAATGCTTATGGATGGGACAGTGTGTGTGTCCAGAAGACCATTTGCATTTTAAAACATAAATGATGCTGTTAAACTGAATTAATAGGAAGGGATCATAAGGAAGAAAGAAGCAGTAATAAGGCTCCATGAGCTTGTAATGTCCTTTCCTTATCCTTCGAGTTACTCAGCGCCTGCTTTTCCTCTGGCGAGGGCTTTCATTGAATTTAAATTATTCCACCACTGTTACAACAGAAATAACTCTAGACTGACCTAACCTGGGAAGACCCTGCCTTAGGTTCTCCCTAGGTCAGCATGTGTGGAAAAAATGTATCTTCAGTTCACCTCTTGGCAAGGCAGTGCCCAACCCAGCATTTGTGACCTCTGCAGAAACCTGACAGGAAAGGTCCCTCTGGTACTTCCAAGCCCTTGTGCTGGTTCCTGACACTGCCCATGTCAGCAGGTTGGAGTTTTTACATCCATATTAGGGAGGTTTTTCTCCTCACGTTCTCGAGCTCTATTTGAGATTTCAGTAATAAATCCTTTAGCGCTACTTTTATTTTCTCTTTCGCAGCCTTTAACGAAGTGGGAGGGTACGAGACTTTCATGAAGAGGTACATGGAAGCAATTCCATCCAACACCTCCTATGGGGGCGTTGACGTTGATCCCAAGTGCTACACCCCCCGGCAGGACGCCTTCCACATCTTCCGAGACCCCGTCACCGGAGACCTGCCGTGGCCAGGGCTCGTCTTTGGCCTCAGTGTGCTGGCCACGTGGTACTGGTGCACAGATCAGGTAACGGGGCAGCAGGATGCCTTGGGAATGCCCAGCACGGAACTCCAGTGTCACCTTCCCCCTGTAATGCAGAGCTGGGCCACAGAACTGGCCATTAGTTTAAGACTGGTCAGTGATTTTTCAGTTCCTGGTTTCTAAACCCCTCTGACATGAGATAGAATGGAATGGGTGTTATTTCAAGTCTTCCCACACACCTGTGCCCAGTACATCCTCCTCCTTTCTCATTTCTTATGTGTGACAGTGTGTGTGCAAACACCGAGAGGTTGTGCTGTGAATATTTAATTAGGAAAGCATGCACCAAATGACCCTTGTTAGAGGATTTCCCTTTTAGTGAGACAAATTTGTTTCCTATTTGTGCAGCTTTTATCTTTGCATGCACAGTCTTGGGGAGATGTTCTTTTTATGTAAGGTCTTTCAGCCTGGAGATACTTCCCCAGTCCTCCTTCCTTCTCCCTACTGTCCACTTTCCCCAAGTGATCACGCTGACATGGGCAGGGAAAAGTGTGCTCCTGCACCTGCACCATGTGGATGTGTGCCCAGTCCTAGCAAGTGGTCTGTCTGCATCCTGAACTGTCAGAAAGATAATCTTCACAATTTCTAAACAAAAAGAACAACCCCCCCAGTGTCACTGTATCCATTGCTCAGGCGATTCCTTTCTGGCTTTTAGTCTGTCTGCTTTTCTTGTGAGAAAAGTCTTAGCTCTTATATGCTGGATAAGTGATATTTTGCTTTATTTGTCTCAAATACATACTTTGATTTTCATGTAGTTTTTATTTTTCCTAGTGGCAGAAATGCTAAATAGGCTTTTTTTTTGCTGTCACAGAGGTTAAGGAGCACCTTGTATCTGGAAAGTGGCATGGTGTGATCATGGAAATGTTATAACTGCCATGTCTCACTGACAGGTTATTGTCCAAAGATGTCTCTCTGGCAAGAACATGTCCCATGTAAAGGCTGGTTGTGTCATGTGTGGATACCTCAAGCTCCTGCCCATGTTTATCATAGTGATGCCTGGAATGATCAGCCGAATTTTGTACACAGGTATGCACATGGACACAGAAATGCACATTTCTTCTTGATGCCCACCTTTCATTGTCACCCTCTCTGTCCTTTACAAAATACCTGTTAGATTGTCATCTGTCACCCAAATTGTCCAGGCACATGTATGCACAAAAAATAACTGCATGGTAAGAAGCCACAAGTCTTGCTGTTTTCCCTGATCCCAGATTTCTGCTGTTGTTGCTGTTCACTTTAGTGTCCCTCCCCAGCTGTCAGACTGTTACAGCCCCCTCTGACTGAATGAGTGGGAAATGCTGTCCAGGTTGGATACTCCCACTGGCATTCCGAGGGCCAAGGCCAGCAGTCCCAGACTGCAGGATCTGGGCCATGGCCAGTCCCGAGGGCAGGGGGGGGAAATGCCCCTTGCCCATCTCTCTGACCAGCAGAGGGTTGGGTTTGGCAGCAGGCATTGGAGAGAGCTTCAGCTTGGAGGGAGTGGCCTTTGTGTTCCTCTGCTTGTTTTGCTCCTTGCTCTCCTTGTGTTGTTCAGTCCTGGTCTGACCAACTAGTGTTGATTTTATTTGGACCTGCAGTACTTTTCAGTATTCTTTTAGAGAGGAAAGGAAGGAAAGAGGCTTGGAATCACCTTCCTCCCTGCCAGCAAACCAAGGATGATACCAAACATGTCAGTCTGGTGGTTCAACACAGATACATACATTTTAGAAGCTCTACTAATTTGGGAGCAATCTGTTGTTTACATGACCTTGTCTAACTGCCTCGTTCTCCTCTCCTCAGATGTGGTGGCTTGTGTTGTGCCTGAAATCTGTAAGCAGCACTGTGGCACTGCAGTGGGCTGCACAAATATTGCTTACCCAAAAATGGTAGTGGAGCTCATGCCAAATGGTAAGACACTGTCTGTATTTGTTGTTTCTTTGTTTTAGGAAAGGTGAAACTGCCAGACAGTAAAAACAAGTGCTAGAAGAGTCCAAGGCCCATGTTTAGTTCCAAAATTGTTGCTAGAGCTATGTACAGTTAAGCACAGGGGCTGTCTGTTTTAGCTGTAGCTGTAGGTGGAGAACAGCTCCACACTGACAGTGTCAGTTCTCAGCTGGCAAATACTGGGTGATGAAATGGTAACTGAGCTCCTTTCTGTGAAGGTAAAAATTACCTGCTTTGCCACTGATTTATAAAAGACTCTCTGTGGCAGGATCTCTGAGTTGCAGGCCCACACCTGCAGCCTCCTGCCAACCCCACAGAGGTGGGTGCTGGCTCAGAAGGCCAAAGAGACAGGTTATGGTCCTATACAGACCATGGCACTTCCCTGACAGCTTTAGCACGTTCCCGTCACGTGGTGGCTGTTGTTTTTAGCAGTGGATGCAGTGCTGCCCCAACTGTGTGACCAGACCACACCACCTGGAGCAGTGCCTTACTCTGGTTTAAAAAATAGTAAGGGGAACTTATTTATTTTGGCAAACACGTGGTTCACAAATATACTGCAAGCAAGTGAGCACCGACCTGCAAACAAGACAAATTATTTTTATAACTCTTGGGAAAAGTCCGCTTAGTATTATTTTCTTTTTATTCCAGCATTTAGTCAGACAGCATTCACTAAAGAAGTACCTATGTGCTAAAAGCTCAAGGGTTCCCCTGTCACTGCTTTAAACAGCTTTTCCCAGCTCAGCAGACATTGCTCTGCTTGCTTTGCAGGGAAGTGTCAGGCAGGGTTTTGTGTCAGGCATGGGAATCTGCCAGACACGCTCAGAGCTGGCTGGGAAGGGGCAGCCAAGCTCCCTGGATGGCAGGTCCTGAGGCATTTTCCTGAAATGCTCATCCCTGTTCCCCTGTCTCTGTGTTCCAGGTCTGCGGGGTCTGATGCTGTCAGTCATGTTGGCCTCCCTCATGAGCTCCCTGACTTCCATTTTCAACAGTGCCAGTACTTTGTTCACTGTGGACATTTACACCAAGATCCGGGCCGGAGCGTCCGAGAAGGAGCTGATGTTGGCTGGCAGGTGAGCGCGGCCGCCCCTGCCCTGCTGGTTACCGGCTGCCTTCTCCCGAACCCTCGAACCCTGGGCCGGGCAGGGCCTGCCTGGCAGAGCTGCACTGGCCTCCTGTGGCCGGAGCCGCCGTCCCACCACCCGGCTGCTTTGGGAAAACAGACCCACCCCCATGGAATCGAGTCTCCATGCAGCAGCCAAGCTAATCCTCAGTGCTTCCCACTGCTATTTGAAGGAAATTCCTCTTAATTATCTTCCCAGGCTTCATCCTGCAGTGTCAGTGAACTAGTTCTAGTTGATCTGCTATTGATTTGACTCTGGACATAACAAACACAGGAAAAAAAGTGATTTTCTATGTTTTGATTGCATGTTTTATTGTGTGCTGATGGATATTTGACATACACAATACCCAGCTTGGATTTCTCTTGTTTGTTCAGTGCTAATTGGCCATTATAATTGATTTCACTAGCTGAAATACAAAATGAACATGTAAATTATTGATTAATTGCTGTTTTTTTTTTCTTTCTGATAGATCATAGATACTTCTAAACAGATGGCTAATTGAATATCTGGCTGTGTTTACAGGGCATTTATGTTACTCTTAATTGGCATCAGCATTGCCTGGGTTCCCGTGGTTCAGTCAGCTCAGAGTGGGCAGCTCTTTGACTACATCCAGTCAATTACCAGCTTCCTGGGGCCTCCCATTGCTGCTGTTTTCCTGCTTGGCATCTTCTGCAAGCGTGTCAATGAGCCGGTAAGTGCCCACCAGGAATGCTGCATGTTCCTTGGGCATTGGGAGAACTGCTCTTTTTTGGTTTAGTGTCTTTTATGAGCAACTTCTTCCTGTTTATTTTGATCTCAAGGATTCTGTGTCTCCACACCCCAGGGCCTGAGGCTTCAGAGAGGAGTTTGAGAGAGTTCTTTGGTAGTCTGATAGATAAACAGTCAACCAGGAATTCCCAGATAGCTCTGAAGCTTAGGTTATCTATCACTTTGCCAAGAAGAGTATAAAATGGATAATTTATGAAGACCTAGTCTTCATAAGTAATCTTTTAGGATATTGGTCACCAAACTGCTCTACCAAACAAATCACCTTTTACCTGTCCTTCCAGTTGAGTTTTTCATATCTCCAGGAATGGAGACTCCACAGTGTCTGTAGGAAACCTGTTCCAATGGTCAATCACCCTTACAGTGAAATAAAAAAATGTTATGCTTAAAGAGAATTTCCCATATTTCAATTTGTGCCCAGACATGGCTGTGTGTGTCTGTTAAGCTTTGGCTGGAGTGCTGTACACCAGGCAGCAAAACATCCACCAAAAGTACCGAGAATTAGCTTTTAACTAATTACTAACAGGGCTCTTAGAAGAGAAACCAGACACATATTTTGGGCAGGATGACACATGCTGCTGGCTGGTTCCATCATGCCAGAGCTGTCAGCCCTCCAAGGTAAAAGGACATGAGAGCAGCCCTTGGGCTGTAGGAGAGGATATGTGGAGACAGCTGGACTTTGAGAACTGGGCTGGATGGGATGTCCTCCATATTCTTTCTCTGAGCTGCTGTTCATTGCCCCTTTCAGCTGTACTAATGCACTGAGCTATAAATAAGGTCACGTAAAATATCCGGGTTAAAACCCCTGTGCCAAAGCCAACATAACACACAACTACCTCCATGTCTCCTCCAGCGACTTATGGAGAGCTTAGAGTTTATTTCCATGCCTGCAATTACTCATTTTGATACTTCTTGTCACACCCGTGTCTGCAGGGTGCCTTCTGGGGCCTCATTATTGGGCTGCTGGCTGGACTCGGCAGGATGATATCGGAGTTTGTCTATGGAACTGGCAGCTGTGCCAACCCTTCCAACTGCCCCTTCATCATCTGTGGGATTCACTACCTTTACTTCGCACTGATTCTCTTCGGCACTACCGCCATCGTCATCCTGGGAGTCTCCTTCATGACTAAACCCATTCCTGATGTACATGTGAGTATCAGTGCAGTCCTGCACAATGAAAACTAGTTTTAAAGCCTGGTACTTGGTGTATTACCTCGGCACATTTCAGCTGCCTGCAGTGCACAGTTCTTGTCAGAAAGCCAAGGAAATGGTCTTCCTTTATCTGTCACAAATCTTCAGTGACTCCTAATGACCTTAGCCATGACAAACACTGGGGTGCCATGGTTTTACATCCAGTCCACGTGCTGGCCAGGCTGGTTTGTCTCTGTGTAGATCCATTAAAGTCCTTTTGTTCCATGGCAGCTTTACCGCCTGTGCTGGTCCCTGCGGCACAGCAAAGAGGAGCGGATTGATATCGATGCAGATGAGGAGCAGGACAAGGCTGATGAAAAAGATGAGGAATCAGGTAACTGTTGAATACCTACAGATTCTGTCAATGTATTTGAGTATCCCTGTTTCATTCCTGAAGAAGCATTAACACGCTTGATATCCCAAGTCATCCTCCCTCCCAAAAACAAAACCTCAGCCTAACCGTGTATTCCAGTGGCTTGTGAGCTGCCAGTACCTGTCTGTCACACTCTGTCAGTCAGAAGGGAAGGGAGAAGCCCTTGCTCTCTAAGTAGCTGGGGGGCAGCTCTAGGACTAAACCAATGGCAATGCTTTAGGTCAGAGGCATTGGCACAGAAGTGTGTGTGACTCCAGCATTCCAAGAGAATTCACCTGGAAACAGTGGGTTGTAGCCAGGACTGAAGGCACCATAAAAGCAAACTGCAAAACCGCCAGTTCTCTTTGCTGGGTTTTGGTTCTGCTCCCAAGTTTCTTTTAATCAATATCCTCAAATTCATTTATTTGTCTTTTAATTAAAAGTGTAGAAATTATTGAAAAAATGGAGTTTAAGCTTTGCAGCCCGGTCTGCTTCTCCAGTACCAGACCAAGTCTCTGGGCTGCAAAACGCCCAAGTGATTTCTGCCAAAGGCTCTCTTGGAACATGTGGAACATTTCCAGATGAGCTGTGAAAACACAGTATTAACTTGATCCCTGTACTCATGTGTTTCCATTAACTGTGGCCATACATCAGAACTGCTGTATCAATATAGGATTGCCCTCAGCCCAGAGCTCAGGGTGTGCCGTGATCCACGTCCATGCCATGACCAGAGTGTTGTTCCTTCCAGTTAATGAGGAAAGCCAAGAGGAACCTGGCTGTGTAAAGAAAGCCTACAACTGGTTCTGTGGCTTGGACCAACAGAAAGGCCCCAAACTGAGCAAGGAGGAAGAGGAGGCCCTGAAGAAGAAGCTGACGGACACCAGCGAAGTTCCCCTGTGGAGAAATATTGTGAATGTCAACGGCATCATCCTGCTGACTGTGGCTGTGTTCTGCCACGCCTACTTTGCATAACTCTGCTCCCAGCCCCCACACTGCTGCACTGCCAAGCAAATCGATGGCTTGTAGATTTACACACTTAGACACACTTAATGTTTTCATCATCCACACTGGTAAAAGATCCGGGTGATTTACTCGCTGATTTTATGATCATAATTTCAACAGTCTAAAGATGAAGGCCACTGGGATTTCAAGAGAGAGAATTCCTGTTTAGACACTGAACCGATGCAGGGCTAACTGAGGTTCAGAGTTTCCATCCATTATTCTCTCTGCTCATGATACATTTCATATTTTAGGTTCAGAACAAGGCTGCATGAGCCATATTTCCTATCAGGGTTTGTGAACTACCTTTTAGGGTTGATGATGGTATTTTGATTTTCAACCCTTTTTCTGATCTCTCAAATTTCTTTTTCCTTAGGCTATGATAATTCAATTACAAAAAACCTACAACCACTGAGGGACTGCATTACAAATTCCAATTAAAACATCACTTTTGTCCCTCCAAACATGGGATATTCAAAGTAAGGGATCTATGTGTATATCAATGTATTTGACACTATATCTAACTTGGCATTATCACTTCTTTCCTCTTTTTCTCACTTTCCATTGGGTTGTGTTTCTCAGTCATCAGTGCAACACTAACCTCTGAATTGATGGCATTCTGAAACTGGGGAACACCTCTCTCAATGATCCTAATAAGAATTCTTCCAACAGCTCTTCTGTTTAAGCTAAACTTCTAAAGGTCCTCCTCTCTTGATATTTTAATACATACCTATACTTGAATGTGAAGCTTTTTATACAAAATACATATATTATATATACACAGGCAATACATTATATACATGCACTATATCTATTATATATATTTAAAAATATAAATATATTTATGTGTGTGTATATATATATATCTATTTATTTCTTACTGATCAATTCCCACCATGGGATGTCAAGGACCTCATTACTGTGGGGTTGGTATCAATGTATTGCCTCTCTCTCTGGACTGTGCTACAAACCCCGTGCCCACAGGATCCTGGGCTGCATTTTGCAGATGCATTTGAGGGCTCTGTGCTGCTTTTCTGCAAAGCTATAAATCCTTCTGTGAAGATTTCACTGAGAACTAGAATTCCTGCTGGCTGGCAGCATGAGTTAGCAGTTTGTGGAGGAGAATAGTCACAGCTGTGGGATATCAGCTAAACCAGGCTGATTGTCTGCACTTGATAAGTTTGGTACCAGCTGGGGACACAGGAAAAGGCAGATTTAACACTTCAAAGCAAAAAGCAAAAGATTTTCTTTTCATCTCATTCAGCTTCCTGGGGAACCAAGTGTAACAAGAAGATGTTGGCTTGCTTAGTCAAGCTGCAGCACAATTCCCTGTTCCTTGTTGCATTGTCCCAAAGCATTTCAGAGGATGGTCCTGACTGGAACAAGTGCAGCTGAAAGGGAAGGCAGTGCAGTCCCTGATGTGCCACACCACTGCTGCTGCCTCCTGCAGCTCTAATCACTCTCACTTCATAATCCTCTCACAGCATCTCTGCTTCGTTTGGATCTAACCCAAAATGCTCTGGATTCCAGGACTGCTGCTCTTCAGCACAATCCCTGCAGTGTCCTGAAAGGTTTTGCATAGGCCAGATCTAATCAGTGCTACAGAAATACCAGTGCAAGCCTTTTTTTTTATCCTTACACTTAACACGGAGTATTTTAAAGACCATGGAATTAATTATATTTAATGAACTATGAAGAGTTGTATGTATTAAAATACTTGTATATTTTTAAGTGTTTGGTGTCCACAAAGTGATGGGATTTTTATATGATATGATGGAAGACAGAGAAGCTTCATTTGGTGTCTAGATTTTGGCTCTGGGTAATAGTAATGGATGAGAAACAAACATAGAGCACTTCACTGAGGATTGCCCAGATCCCTCCTTGTCATCCTTTGCTACAGAAAGAAAAAAAAAAATGATGAAATTATAGAGTGATTTGGATAAAGACAAATAACACAAGTGATTTCCTGGCAGGCTGAGCAGCCTTTGGATGACCTCCTGATTAATCAGGCACCATCACTTCAGTTTCCCCCCTAGGACTACAGAATCTTGAAAATCTAACCCACGGTTTCCCAGAAATGTTCCCTGTATGTCCTCAGCAACGTGATTTCATTCTGGCCTGAAAACTGGATGTTGTAGAGGGAAGAGTTCAAATGTTACCATGAAGTTGGACAGCTGCTGCTGACTCCTCTCATTCTGTAGAATTCCATAGAAAAACTGCCTGATATTGGGAACAGCTGATAAAATGTTCATGTTCAGCTTAGTGTGCAATGCCCCCTCAGGTCTGTAACTGTTGCATTCAAAGACAGTTTCATGACTTTGAGGAAGAAAGTGGCTTTTCTTCAGTTCTCAGGGCACTCTGTCCGTGTCCCAGCTGTGGCTGGGGACACTCAGACTAAACCCAGGAGTAGCTGAGGCTGTTCCAGGCATTCTCAAGCTCTAGAGGTGGGAACTCTGAGCACAGGGTTGTCCCCCACATTTGACTGAACATTTGAAATACTTCTGGATACTGGTGAGACTCCAAATAAATCTCTGGCTCAACAGCACAAAGTACCTGTATGGCACGCACAGCATAACACAGCTCTGCCTCAGGGGATCTTGAGACATCCCAGCTTATCCTGTCAGGTAAGATACAGGGTTACAGCTCATTTTGGTGGACTTTAGTTAGATATACAGATTTATTTAAAATGAACTGCACAAATAAAACAAAAAATCCCCCTAGTAGCACTGTCAGCCAATTAGGACACTGCTCTGTGAAGAACACTCACTAAACAATATCTTCCATTTAAGAATTACTCCATAGTTCTTAGGCCAAGTCCTGAAAAAGGGTAATCACTATTTATGTTTTAATTTTTCTGTATCACCCATAAAAATGTATCCAAGTGTCTCACAAATGTTTGGTGTTAATGATCATGAGAACACTGTTCTTCGAGCTCAGAATTTGGGTTTATTGCTCTTTGTTACTGAAATGCTGGGGGAGGGAAGGTCTGTGCCTTAACTTGGAGCACCTCTGCACTAACCATGGTCTGGTTTTAACCAAAGGGTCTGTCCCTGGGGAACCAGGACATGGCAGGAGGCTGAGCCCTGCAGGAGCAGGGATGTGATCAGAGCCCCAGCTGCAGCCAGGATTGCTGATGGCCTCAACCCCCACTGCACCTCCTAACCTGGCAAACCCAGAGTGTTTGTGTGAAGGAAAAGCTGACACAAAACCGAGGAGCAAAGGTAAATGATAAATCCCTGTGTTACCAGGGGGACTGGCATTTGGGAGGAGAGCTCTGGAGCCTCGCTCACTGTATTTGAAGAGCAGTTGAGCTGTTTGAAATGTTGAGCCAGAGGAGGGTTTAAAGCTGACATTCCTGGGGACAGGCAGCACAGGGAAAGGCTGGTCCAGGCTGTGGGTGTTTTAATTGATTTAATGACCTCATGTGCCAGCTGCAGGTGTCTGTGTCCTGCTCCTGCTGTATTCTCTGGGAAGCAAGGAAGAGAGCAGTGATCAGAGAGAGCTGCCCTTGTGCTGGACTGGAAACCCAGGGCCCCAGATCTGCTAAGAGGGCAATACACCCCTGACAAAGATGGGAGATGCAAAAAACCCTGCCTGCTCATCTTGTCACCTACCATGAGCAGCTGTACAAAAGAATCCCTGGAGCTGCTGTGCCCAGCCTGTGCTGAGGCCAGAGCCCTGTGCCTGCCTGGAGCAGCACCAAGGGGCCTGAGGTACCTCAGGCCGAGGTGTGTGAGCTCGTGGCTGCTCTGTGCAGTTTTGTTGTTTACAGTATCAGAGCCTATAACTTTAAAAATGTGGCTTAGATGCAAAGTATAGCAAATTATTAAAATGGGGTTTATTCATTCAAATTGCAAATTTTGTCTTGCTAAAAATAGGTCCTGGGCTTTGAGCACATTAGCTTTGTGTGTAGCCACAGAGAAGACACTCTGCCCTTTTGGTTTAATGTAATTAGCCAATCTGACTTTCCCAGACTATTTTGTCCTTAGACAGATCTCTCACTTTATGATTATTATTTTTTTTAATAGAAAATGTAGTGGTGGGAATCAAATATACTCCCTGCTCTGGAACATGGAGAGATGGAATGAAAAGCTGCCATTTTCCAGAGCAGGAGCGAATGGTTTCCAACCCTTGGCCTAGTGAAAGGAAACAGGGACAGGGAAATGAGTTCATAGTTGCAAGAGCAAAGCACCAAAACATCCTTAACCTTCTGGAAACTGTTAGAAAAAATTCAAAGTGAGCCCTACCTGAGTGGGACAAAAGGCTCATCCAGGAAGGTTTCGTGTCCCAAGGGTGCAGCTGAATTATCTTCTGGTGTCGCTGAGAATTGTTGGGCAGAATTGTTTGAAAGCTCAATGTGTGTTAAGTGTAACTGAATTAATTCCAGTATTGACCCAGGACCACATTAATTATATCTGGCCCTTCATTATTGGTGGCTTCAAGCTAAAAAGACAAATCACTTTCAGTGATGTTACAAACCTGCCTTGGTTTGGAGCCATCGGAGTGGAGAGTGCTGGGGGGACTATTGCTGACACCAGAGACCTGCTGCCCACACAGCATTGCCTCTGAAATCACAGTGGGTTGTTAATATAAGTATTTGTAATGTGTATAAAGCAATTCAAAAGGGTCTTTCCCAGGATAGAAAAACCCACACTGGGACATTTAGTTAGGAGTTTTACCTCTTTGACTACTTTCAGGTACATTTGAGATCTCAAAAGTCTTTAAGAAGAATGTGAAGGGACATTTCAGATGTTGGATTGTGGCTGAGAAACTAATTTTAGGAGGGAGATTTAGGAATCAGCATATTATTACTGTGGGATCAATAGTATGTTACATTTTAATGCCTCTGGAAAAAGGATTTTGTAGGATAAAAATATACCTGTAATTCGGGTTGCATATAGTGAGGGTTACAGGACCAGTGTGATGACTCCCTGCTCTGTGCGCTGTCCCCTCATCTCCCAGGCTGTGCTGGCCAGTCCTGCACAGTGACCCAGTGGGAGAGAGCACATCTTGGGACACCAAGACAATGCAGCTCTAGAAACACCACAGATTACAAAAGTGTTCTGCAGTAATTAGGATTATTTCTGCATTAGCTGTGCTCTGTGTGCATCCTTTGCTTCACACAGGCTGTTTAGCTCTGCCCCCCTGGCATTTGTTGGGCTGTGCTCTGGCCAGTGACCTGCTGCAGGCTGGGCCCCACCAGAGCACGGGACTGAATTATTAGACCTGCAATCTTTGCGTCACTAAATACAGCTTTTTAAGTGAAACCCCCAACTAATAGTGGTTTCTGGCTGTTCCATGTGCAGAGTTTGCATTCTGGTGTTTACATGGATCTCTAAAGCCCCTGGGAATTCCTGTTGTGACTGAAGTATCGTGTCATGTCAGGTGTAGCTGTGCCAGAGAACGGCTGAGACAGAAGCTGATGTGTGGAGGGCATCTCTGCCCATAGCTCAGAGTTCAGCTGAGGCTTTGTTCCATTTCTGTGTGTGAGACAAGAACACTGATCCCAAGTAGAGACTTTTTGGGAAGAGTTTATATTGTCTTTAGAGCAGGGATCGGGCACATGCTCAGAATGCAGTTCTTAAGGTCCAAGTTGGCTGAATTTCTTCTAGTGAGAGCAGTTCAATGTGCATGGTCTTATTTCTACATTTGAAAAAGCTGATTATTTTGGGAACTCACTGAAGAGTGATACCTGACCGACTGGGGAAGGCTGTGACAAGGTTGGAACTGAGCTAAAGTGATGATTGTCACTGCATTCTCCTGCAGCAGTTCTGTAAGAGCAGCTGAGCCTGCCCTGTGCTGCTCCAGTCCTTTAGCATGTGATTAAGCTGCCTGGCTTCTCTTATTGAGTTGGATGCACTCTGGCACCAATATGTATTACGTATGAGTGCCTTATGTGTTTAAAAGGCAGAGTTCCTCCAAGATCCTGCCTGGAGGGAATGAATCCAACTGACTCAATACTTTAAAATCACATCTTTACAGGAGAGGAAATTTGCCCTTTGGTTAGGCTATGGAGGAGAACCATTTGAACTGTAATCAGTCCTACAGGAGGAGTTTACCCTGTGTAAGGCTAATGCAGTTTGCTCTGTGACCGTGGCTTTCAATGGGAAAGCAGCCCTGACAAATAACCCCTTAAGAGACCTGCTGTGGCCTCTTTGTAGCTACAGCGTGGCAACTTCTAGATATAAAAATACCATGTGAGAGCAAAACCCGAGTGAAAACAAAAGGGCCTTGCTGTGAAGCTGAGTCAGCTGTGCTGTCTCACCTTCCTTGGTCGCTGAGAAGGGCCAGGGGTGCTCTGCTCACCTGGGTTATTTCTTTGCCCAGGACTCCTGTTGATGTCTCTGACATTACACCCTTGCAACTGGAGGCAGAAATGTGCCACACGTCTGTAGTGACTGGCCTTGAACTCACAGTGAATAAAATGCTGCTGGACTTCCCACTACTTCCACTGCCCTTCAGCTCTAACCACAGGAACTACCACCTTATTTCCTCCAGACAGTGTCAGTCTGGTTGGTCAGGTTTTGCTTCCACAAATAGCATGAATTTTGTGTGCTACCCTCAGTTCTATGAAGTAAAAGGTTTTTAAAAAACTGCTGATTTTTTTTAAAAAGAAAAACAAATGCAAAGAAACACATTTTTTCAAACTAGAACTTGACATTTTCAGTTCTGTCCTGTTTATCTCCTCTCCTCTCTGTTTAGACAGCTGTTAATCACAGAGTATGTGAGGTTGGAAGGGACCTCTGGAGGTCATCTTGCCCAGCTCCTGTTGGACTAGATCAGTAGGATCAGCTTTCCTCTTGTTCCATCTTTCTCCCTGAAAAGTGAGCCACGATGGCAGAACTTTTCAGTTCTGACACAACACTTACCTTTCCATTATACCTGTTAATTTGGGTACTCAAAGGACAGATTACAGGTCTACAGAACTACAAAATGCCAAGTACCAGCACAACCCCAGAGGTGCTTCTGTTCCATACCATAACCAATGCCAGACAGGGCCAGCCCCCTCTCCTGTCAGAGGCACAGCATTACCAAGGGCTGCCCTAGTGAAGCCTTTCTCCTAATTCTCTCAGGGAAGCCCTTCTATAACATTGCCATTGCTTCTTCTGGCTTGATGCTCTAAATGGTTCTAATCCCACCTTCAGCAAATGTTTGTAGCAAAACTCATGTAAATTCCTGGGTTAGATCAATTTCTCAGCACAGGCAAGACTGCTGGAGGGGTTAATTAGGAACCTCTCTAATGTAATTAGTTATTGATTAATGGTTGATAGGCTGAGGTTTCAAAAAAAAAAAAGTAGAGAACATTATGAAGAAAACAGGGCTGCTGTCTTGTATCAGGAAAATCTTGGCAACTCAGGCAATAACTCCTAGTGGAGGATTCCAGACTTCCTAACTTTTCTTTTTCCCCATTATTCTGCTTTCTGACCTGCAATATAGATGTGAATCTATTGGCAAATGACTTTTCGGAGGGAACTGATCAGGAATAAGTGAGGAAGAGAGTTTTGTTTCTGAAGGTCTCATATAATCGTGCACCTCTTACAGCCAGACAACAACAGAGGGCAACAGATCTCTAGAAAAGATCGCGGCGGCAGAAAGGTTTCCACTCGATGGCTCGGATGGCGCTTTGGGCTGCTCTTGTCACGACCTCCCGGGGATCGTCCAGGCACTCCCGAAAGGTGTCCGTGTGATCCAGGAGTATCTCGCGGCCCTCGGGGAGCTCAGCCAGCAGCGTGAGGGCTTTGATCGCGTTCAGACGGGCTGTGCTGGTTTCCTCAGCAACCAACTTCAGCAGAGGTGGGATGGCTTCAGCTGCCATGGCTGAGGATCTCCCTGCAGAGAAAGGAACTGGCTGTGGGTTATGGCATCTCACCAACATCCCTTGGGATCGATACCTGGCACTCCCTGCCCATCTACAGCTCTGAGCACCCCGAGGGTGCAGCGCACAGAGGCAGGACATGCCCTTCTTCTGGAGATCAAGGCTGGCTCCCACCTGTTTATATTGAAGAAAAAAGATCTTTCCCAGTTAACTTTATCTGCCTTGCACATTAGGATTTCATTTGTGACAAATTATCCAAGAATATGTGAGGCATCAAATGATAGAATAAACTATTTCTTGGAGGTGGGGTGAGTGGGGTGTGTTAGATGCCCTTAAGAACATACCCCATTCTTGCATTTTTAAAGACTCTTCAAACACTGAGATGCATTCCCGTGTTGTCTCTGGTAGCCAGAGGAAGGGTTGCAGAGGAGGACTGGAACACAACTGCTGTTATTAAGAGTCTTTTATGTCTAATTACTCATTCATCACAGGGAGAATTTAGCAGTTAGTATTTTCAGTGTCATGTAAGTTACTTGGGAGAGCTGCAGACCTTATTAATATTCATTGCTCTCCCAGCTGTGAGAGAGAAGCTGCCTGGAACCACAGAATGTTTCCAGAAAGCAGCGCTCCTGTGCTGGTGATTCAGCACAGCTCCAGGTATGTGGATCTGTGTGGTCTGGACTTGAATGGGAAACGTTCCCCCTCTGGAGCAGCACTCTGGAGGGAAATGATGCAGGCAGGGTAGATAAATAACTTCTCGACCTACTTCATGGAATGAAACGTGAAATATCCTGTTCCTGCATTGCACTGTGGGGAAGCAACAGTAGTTGTTCAAAACATATAAAGAAATGTCCTGATATTACAGTTTCTCGAGGAGTTTTAACACTGTCAAAAACTGAGGACTTGGGGGGTAGGGGAGGTAAATGTTTTGTTTCTGAGTTGCCTTTGAATTGGATTTCCAGAAAGTTTCCCAGCAGAGCTGCCTCTGACTCTCACCCTGAGGACTGACAAGAGCAAACATCAGTGCTCCTGTTGCAGTAGCCTGGACTGCAGGATCTGTGTCTTCCAGCAGGCTCACCAGCACAGGGATAACCTCTTCGTCACACACCGGGAGTTTTCCCTCTGGATGAGAACTGTGCAGAAAAGACGGAGAAATTGCTTTTTTTGAACTGTGCCTTCAGACCCTGCAGCCACCCCAGCCTGTTTGTGCCACCAGCACTGCACACTCCTGTTTGTTCCCTTTGGAGTGACTGTTCCAGCTGGGAACTAAAGGGGGGTGTGTTTGTGCCTGGTGGCTGTTGAACCTACAGGTGGTACAGCCCTGATGATGTCACAGTAACCCAGGTGCATGGGCTTCACTATTTTTTAGGTTATTTTTAGGGGATATTTGGATTTTTTTAAAAACTCTTTATGAACACTGGAGACTGATGGGCAGCAGCACGGAAGGTTAAGGATGCTGGTGGTCCCAATGGCAATGAGTTAGAAACCTGGCTGCTGAACCCTATACAGGTCCTAAAACCCCATAAATCAGGAGTCTGCAATTAATTTTTCTCCCAGGTCAATTTTCTCCCTTTATTTCCAGCCTCTCTAATGAGGGGAATATTTAATGTGGCCCAGCTACTGCAGGGCCCTAGAATGTAGTTGATATCCATACTCCAGGTGCATTTGACTTTCTCTCTCTGACTCATGATAATTACAGTCTCTTTTCCTCTAAGGCTTCTCTTTGTTACAGGACATGAGCAAATGTTTTGTGCCAGTTGATATATAAACTACATCATCTGCAGGCCTCTTTAAACTAGACATCTGTTGAACACTTTTATTATATTTTCTGGTTGTAGGACAGTGGACTTAAGTTGCTCCTTTCATCCACTCTCTGATACACAAATTTAATATAAAGATTGCTTTTTCTGATCCATCCCTGATGTACACAGCAGCCTGTGTCAGAAAACTATTTCTGTCCTCAATCACAGTGAAAGTTTCCCAGGACCTTTAATTTTCTGAGAGTGTTGCCCAAAAACATAAGGGAGCTTCTCCCCACCTCCGCAGTGGTCAGAATCATATCTTTGTAAGATTTTTCATGCAAGACTTTTTTCTCAGCAGTGCTGTACCAGGAAAATATCCTGATTCCACTGCCAATACTGAAAACAAACAGAAGGAGGAGGGATGACTGATCAGCATCTGCCTTTTTGAGTGATTTATAGCAGTTAGGATATTTAGAAGTCTTCTATCTATGGGTGCATTCAGGCTGATAGTGCTTTATGTGCGAGATGTGGCAGCTTCAGTGTGCAGTGGGACACTGCAAACTAATGGCATGGGTTTGCTCCTGCAGTGAGTGTTTCCTTGGGCTTTAGCGTGATGGACAGGTTTGTTTTCCTTTACCTGATTTCTAACAGCACCTGAGCTGCTTTGCTTCTGATGGCTGCTGAGGGGTGTGTGAGCTTTTCCTTCAGGGCAGCAATGGCACCACTTGCCAGGGCTTCCGAAACCTCCATGCGCAGGCAGTTGGAGAGGGTGTCCAGGATCAGCTCCAGGATCTCCTCCAGCTCAGTCTGCAGTTTCAGTACAAGGGGGGGGATCAAACCAGCCTGCAGGACACCAGCAGCCCCTGAGAGGAGACAGGGCAGGAAGGTGGGTGAGGGCTGAGTGCGCTGACTGTCGTACCTGCACTTGGAATTTCTCCACAGGATCAAATACAGATGGTAACTCACTTCCTTACACAGATGTGGGATTGAGAGGTGGAAAATACTCCAACCCTGCCCTGTTCTTAAATGTCATCTTAGCATTGCTTCCTCAGGGAAGCTTCTCCAATGCTCCTGTAAATCATCAGCCCAGGTAAAAACCAACATGGCAATTGCTCTGATGTTCTGTTTCTCCACTATAACATTTATCCCCAAATTACCCTTGCGAAGAAAATATAGAAAATATTACAAAGTCACCTTCTCTCCAGCCTTTCCAACTGCTCTCAGCATGAACAGATGCTGAGAGAGGCTGCAGTGTGAGCCTTTAGAGCTCATGCTTTGATTCTCTGCTGTGGTTTCTGTGGGGGGAAGTCAGGATTTTGGGAACTGGCAGCTCCCTCATGTATTTCTTTGTAGTAATTCTGTCACAGCAAAAATTTAAATTCTCAACTTTCCAGCAGTCAGTGCTCTTGCACTGGCTCCTCAAAAACAGCATCAAAGGTAGAGAGATCATCATCTGCCCTGCAAGTGATGTCTTTGCTGTGAGCAAGAGCCTGATTTGTACCATTTCTTACCCTTTACTAAGTCAACACTGAAACAGCAATGCCAGGGGAAAACAGAACGTACTGTCCACGAGTAACTATGTGAACACAAAATTCTCCAGCTGTCTTGTTGCTAAGACTGATTCTTCGGTTGCTAAGAGAAATGTGGCTCCTTTCAAAGTGATTCATATATAGTTAGATAAGGAAGTTTTGTGGATAAGAGTTGTCAAGGTATTTTCAAATGAATCTCCACAGTGGAGACAAGAGGGAAGGAGATTTTAATGACCCTGGGTCGTGCATGGGAAAAATCCCCCAAATTGACAATCAGGTGAAAAACATGATTCTAATCTGAAGGTTATTTTGTTGTACATATTTCTGAGGTTTTGCTGACACTGAATAACTTCTTATGTTACTGACTTATTAGGATCCACTTCATTAATGCCAAAGCAAAGAAATGCTTGGGCTGATATTATTACAGCTGTACTACCTGTGCAGCATTTGGAGGGCAGTTGCTGTGAGAATTCAAATAAATAAGGAAAACCAGTTTCAGACAATTCACTCTTGAAGGCTAACAACATTTTACAGGCAAGGATTTCAACTTGTGCCACAAAGGCAAGGCAGGAAAGGAAAGTGAAAAGATGTTCTTTGAAGCTGTGGCTCTGTGTGTCACTGCACGGGGGAGTTGGCACTTTCACAGTCCAAAAACCCCAGCTGACCCAGCTGTGTGAATGTGCCCTGGAGGAACAAAAGAAGAAATTTGTCCAAGATCAGCTCCAGCCCATTTGTGCTGTCCCCCTGGAAGGATGTGATCCAGGACACCTGCTCTGGGAGAAGTTCCTGAGGAGGAGGCCCAGCTTGCACAGCTCACTCCATCCCCAGCATTAACCCCCTTGGCAAGGATTGCTGCTGTTGGGATTGTGGGTTACAGGGACAGGAAGGTTTTAGGGGCTTAGACAACAGTAAGAATATGTCTGGAAATGCTCCATGCCTTATGGAATCCCAGGCATTAGGGAACCCACTCCCTACTTCACCAGTAGTGAACTGCTCCCAAGGAAGCAGATTAAAGGAGACATAGATGACTCTAAATCATAATCAGAATTGCTTTAGCCACCTTTCCCAACAGTCTTTTGAAACAGCCTGTGAAAGACAAGATTTTTCAAAGGCAACTTTTAAAACTCCTCCCAATGCTCTTCATGAAAAGAAACTCTATGGCCCGAGTGTGTGAAATTGGGATCCCCAGAGTGCTCACACTGTGTGCGCTTCTAAATTCTGGGTTGCTGTGGAAATCAATATAAAATCATAATTTGAGAAGTACAATTTCAGAGGAATAGTCCAGAATTAGAGGTGATAGACTTAAGCTGACATTGCCTGTAGGAAGCACCTTTGTGTAGCTTTAACTCACATGAATACCAGTCTCCCTTGGGGCAGTGTCACACCACAGGCACTGGTCACATCACTCCATAAGCAAACCCTGGTTGCACAGAGCAGCCACACTCGGGCTGAGCCCAAAGAAGCCACTGCTTGATTTAACTTTGCTTTCCCTCTGTCTGTCACCATTGCTGTCCCATTCTCTCTCCTTTTCTCATGCTGGCAGATGTACTTTTTCCTATTTTTTGTACTTGCTTTCAAATACTTAATAAGCATTTTTTAACCCAACATCTTCATTTTCCTTTTTAGTTTCCTGCAATTGCCTCTCTTCCAGGACTTCCTTGCTAAGTTATCTCAATTCTCTCGACTCTATCATCATTTAGACAGGATGCATTCAGGTTTCACTTCTTTGTGCCTGTGTTTCACTTATCTTGTAAAAGATCCCACCACTACCTTCTCCCAGCCAGGATTGCTTTTATTCTGGGCAGCCATTAAGTACTATTTATTCTGGGATCAGATCCCAGTGTAGATGGTGGTGCTTATTTTGTATGAACCTCAGGACGTTCTCATTTCTTCAACAGCACATTTTATTTCCCAGGCAGGTCTCTGTACCACAAGCTTTCTTACCTACTGCTTTTGTCAAGCTGTCCCAGCTGAAATGTTGTCGTGCTACCAGAGGGAGCTTCCCAGATATAAATATAGAAACAAAGATGAATTGTTTGACCTTGTCAAGAGTCTCAATGTGGTGAAGAGAAAGAGGGTGGAGAGGAAAGGCCATCAACAACAACAACAAGAGACCACCTAACATGGGGACTGAAATTTCCACGTGGAAATTCGTCACGGTTGTCCCAGGGGAACCACAGGGTGAAAGGTCTAGAGAGGGAAAAGGGAGGAGACAAAACCAGTGGCAAATTGTTTGAGAGTCACTTGTGAATTTGAGCTGTCTCAGATCCTTCCACCCTGGTGAGAGAGCAGTGGAGGGGAAGGTAAGCTGGGCTCTCTAGTCCTGTACTAAACATACAGTGGTTTCCTCAGGATCTTGACTTACCATTAAAATACTGTCCTTTCAAAGGAGATTTATCTGTTGCAGAGAGTGTTCTGGAGACCCTGGGCACAGTGAAGTAGTTGGGAAAATTGTTTTCAAAATGCAAATAGTTGCATTTGCAGCTGCATAGTTAACGTCATTATTGATCTGTTTTTCTGAGAACTTTTAATCTTCCCTTGGGCTGCTATTTATCTGAGCACTCATCTCTTCCTTCTCAGAACCCTCTGGCCACTCTCATCCTCCCTTTCCTGATTCTTTGTTCAAATAGCCCCAAAGAGGAGTTGCCATTTATTCTCTTCTCTCAGGATGGCTGCAGGGCATGTAAACAAGTTAAATTTTGTAGAAGACAAAGGAGTCATTTATAGTACATAACAGTGGTGTTTTGTTTTGGTTTTCAATTACATAAATCAATTAAATCACATTACAAATCCCTTTCCTTAAAAATGCTGGGTTTCAACTCCAAATGTTTGTTTTAGTCTGAAGCATGAGCCTCGTGTGTGGCCATAAAGGGATGTTTGGTGTGTGTATAACAGTGAAATAATATGGAAACACAGATTGTACAGAATATGAATCTCTGATGGCATCTTGGGTATCTCCCTGTGACGGTCACACAGTGATTTGAAATGCTCAGTAAAGGCATTTCTGCTTAGGAAGGGACACACAAGGAAAAGAAAAGCAGGGCCAGACAGGAAAGAGAAAATGGGAAGGAAAGGGGAAGGAAAACTGCTGCCTGGAGTGACGGTGTGCCACCAACACAGCCAGCTGGGACAACCCTGGGGAGCTCAGCAGCTGGGAGCAGCCAAATGATCCGGACAAAATTCCTGGATCTGTCAGGTCTCTTGCTCACACTGCAGCAGTTTGTCACTGCTTTGGAGGGAACAGAGTGTTTGTAACACCAGTGAGTGCTGGACATGGTACAGCCATTGGACATGAGGTGAGTGCAGGAGCTCCTCTGGAACAGCTTCCTGAGTGACTCCTCACTCACTGCTGTGCAAAGGGAAAAACAGTCATTTATTCTTTAGACTCACTGAGAAGATCTCTGAGTCACCAGTCACAAGAGCACAGTTTGAGAACCTTGTAGTAGCTAATTTAATGTTAAGATTCAGCATTTTGAGTCTCGGTGCTTCCAGCACTATGGCTGTGTCAGGGTGCAGATTAAATAGAATACTATAAATACTATAAAACTGGGCTGAACTTTCTGGTAAGTCTGGAGCAGGAGCAGACCACATTCAATGAACCTGAACTCACCTGCTTAAAATCCATCAGGTTTATCCGTCTTTCTACCTAAAGA
This sequence comes from Lophotriccus pileatus, assembly GCA_035583135.1. NCBI lineage: Eukaryota > Metazoa > Chordata > Aves > Passeriformes > Tyrannidae > Lophotriccus > Lophotriccus pileatus. Next base: position 2,713,734 of record JAWWES010000037.1, on the reverse strand, counting down.
GGAGAATTCTTAAAGAGGAGATGTCTTAAAGAGGAGATGTCTTTGAAAATCAGAATATTTTCCTCTTCTTTGCAACACTAATTCTGTCTTTCCATGACAGTTTAACAGGAATAAACAGCAGTGTCCCAAAGGATGACTGCTTAGAGACAGAGGCTATGTCTTATGTGAAAGGACTAAGAGGTGGGAAGTGTCTGTTTAAATGAAGAGCTACTGGGCTATTAAGAGAACTGAGGAAAACACTGCAGGGATTGGGCTGGACTAGGAATAGCAAACAATTCTGTTTCAAGCCATTTCAAATCTGAGCATTGGCCACGTGCATTCATGCTATGAGAGCCCTGGGGATAAAATCAAACCAGGTATAAAATCAAACCTCAACAGCAGTGTCTGTCAGATCCTCACTAAAAATACAACAACTTCATAAAACTTTGTAAGATCTATAACAGCATTATGGGATCTGCTTTTGAAGCCACTGAGAATTTTTCCTACACTAAGGATTTTGGGATGCTGTCTGAGTGAAAGACAGAGCAGAAATTAAGGTTTTAAAAAGATTAAAGTCAGCAGTACTCTGCAGAAGCACATGATGTGGGTATCTCTGGGGATCCTTTAAAAATCCAAAAGGTTTCTGGCGTTAACAAGGAACAGAAAAGATTGGTCTGGTAAACAAGAGGTTCCTAATCCTCAGTAAAGAATGAAAGAGACTCCTACATGTCTTGATTTTGCTTTTAGAAACTTTGCTTTAGTGTGTGTGCAATTGTAATATCAAAGCACCACTGAAAAAATTAACATAGAAACTACAACTGATATATCTGCATTGGCTTCTCTGTTACAGTACACAAATCCAAGAAACAAACTCGTGTTTTAAAAAAATAATTGTCATTTTGGTAATTTAGACCATCTGAATCATTCATGCCCTATGAAAAGAGGGATAATATCTAAAGAATTTCAAGATTCTGGTCTACAGAGTGTCTTTTATCACAGCATCTTCAGAAACCCTGGGGATGAGTTAGACACGATAGACTCGTGTTTTACGTAGAAGGAGTTTCCAAAATGAAAAATAAATCTCAGGTTCTGTTTTTGTACAAGAATTATCTGCAGTCCAAGATCGATAATTGAGGAAGACAAGTCTCCTGGTTCTGACTGATGGCAGTGTCAGATGCTTTAGTGCGAAACCACCCAAAACACGATGGTGGAAATAATGGAATCTGCTTTCTGTTGTAATAGTGCACAGTCCATGAACTGTGGATTGCTGGGCATTCGTATGGAATCTGAGGGTACTCTCCAAATGAAAGCAACTTCTCCTTCCTCTAATAAAACTGTATTGATTCCTTGTCATACACGAGAAAGCAAACAATCAAATGGAGGTGAAACAAATAACAGAGAAACACTGGCTCATATTTTTTCCCAGCTGTAATTGTTGATAGGCTGCTTGTCCAGGGCAGGATAAGCAGTGGTGTCTTCTGTTATTTATTTATTTAGTCTTCAGAATTTGAGCTGTTTGCACCTCCCATATGAGGAATTTTCTTGAAGTTTTCTAAATCTGTAGCTTAACACACAGACACACTCATGGTCATCCTTTGTGGATGCATGGGCATGTGTGTAGCAAGCATTTGACTGATCTGCCATGCACAGTGATCAGACAAACTAGGAAATTTCTTGGCTTTTATTTCTCTGACAAAGTACTTCTACTATGAGAATATTTCTTAAAAATCATAAAAATCAAAGGAAAAAAGTTGTAAAAATACACACAAAGGGTTGGGGTTTTTTTTTGTTCTTTTAGATGAAGAAGGAAATGTCATCCTGAAATTTATTAATTTCCTCTACAGAGAAGACTTTGCCAAAATACACGAAGGGAGGAAAACAATCTGACTTATTAGTTGCATCAAAGTCCTCAGCTCAATAACTGTAGAGAAACTTAAAGCCTTGAGAGAACTACTTCCAAAAAGCTGAGCTTCAACCCCTGAGGCTGCCCCATTTCTGATTTTCCAAGTCAAAATCTATCCTTTTCATCCAGCTAGTCAGTGATGGGGATGTGCAGCTGTGAGACGAGGCTGAGAGGGACCAGTGCAGCCACGAGAGACTCTGCTGATCTGCAGCTCCCCAGGTCCCTGCTGTGCCCCAGGAAGCACTGAATTGACTGAGTTTCTCTGCCCAACTGAGGAAATGTTCAGAGGAGAACCTGGGCTGGCAGATTCTCCCCAAAACACTGACTGAAACCTTGGATTTTATATTTATACTCCATCAGGAGAGCAGAAAGTGTTCTGGGTTCCTGTAGCAAGTTGCAGTCACAGAAATTGCTGCTGTGAGATGAACGTGACATTATCAGCCTGACAAATGTTCAGGTGATCATTGCTTACACTGGAGCAAATTTGAGAGATTCCTGGGGAGAAAGGTCTGCCTTGTCACAGAGGCTTGGAAAGACATGAGAGCTCATTTCCTACAGATTATTGCCTGGCTGCGGAGAGAGGAGTGGATGGGAAAGGAGGAGGCAAAAAGTTGTTTCTAGTGAGTCGGTTGAACAACTGGGAAACAATCAGAGCCAGTTTTACAATGTCTTGCACTAATAAAACCAGATTTGAACTCTTAAGTCCAACTGCCTTACAAGCCCTTCCTGTGAGAGAGATGCACAATTGCAAGTTTTCAGAACTGCAGCTGAGAGAATAGGCTTTAAAAAAACAATCTCTCCTCTTTGGGGGCAGAGGGTCAAAACATTAGAGCAGCATGAATGAAGTTCAAGAAACAGTTTTCTCCATCATCTTAAATTTCTCTGCCTGGAAGCTACATCTGTGCAACTGGAACTCTGCATAATGGCACTGCTCAGCCAAATGGCAGTGTAATATTTTGGTTATCTGTAACGTTCACCTTTTGTAGCTCGTGAATTAACCTCATGTGCTTAGGCATAAAGGAGCATTTTTTTCAGGTTTTTTCCTTAGGAGAAATGTGTTATTACGAAGGTGAAAGCACTCTCTGAACCTCTATAGTACAACTGAATCACAATCCATCAGAAACAGAGGTATATGAATGAGGAAGTTTCTTATATAGATTTGATTATACTACTGTCAAACAATAAAAATGAGAGGGTAAAAGCGGCAAAATATCTAGAATTCATGATGTGTCAGATTCTGAGGAATTTTGTCCTGAATATTAACATAAACTTGCTTTGAAGATATGAATCATTGCACAGACTGAAAACTGAACAAACTGAAAGACTGCAAATAGTAGAAGACAACAGGAGGAAATTAATGGGAACACGAATTCAGTCTCATTGTGTAAGCACTTCTTTTTTACATTTTCTCCATTGTTAGAAGGGTGGCAGATTTTTTTTTTTCTGCTTTAAAAAATGACCTGATAGAAATTTCAAATTAAAAGAAGCTGGAGAAGTTGTAGTGCTGACAAATGCCCTGCTCACATTGGCTGAGCAGGCAGGCTGGCAGAGCTGCAGGAAGGCAATTTTACCTTACAGTTCCCACTGCTTACTCTGGTGCCAAGAGGAGCACAACTGAATGGGCACAACTAATAAAACCTCCTGGAAAAGAAGAATACAGTACTACAGGTGGGTGAAATCCTTTTCTGCTTCAGATGCTCTGGCTTGGCAATTTTGTTTGAAATGAGAAGAGGAGACACATCCTGATTAGAGCCACAGGCCCAGATGGCTGCACGGCGTGAGGATGGGAAGGCAGGCGGAGCCTCCACTTCCCACTCAGCCCTGCTACTTTGCACAGTCCACGTTTTCCATGGAAAGCCACATTCAGGAGGAAAAGTACTTTATACTACTCAGTGAAAATTGCATTCTGTTCTGACTGAGGTTCTACAATAGTGCTTTCCAATATGTTTTAGTGGATGTTTTATTTCAAGCAGTGAATAATTCCTAAATATTATTTGAGCAGAAGAGAGCCAAGGTGTGGGCTGCTTTTGAGGATGCTTTGTTTTTTGAAGTGCCTCCTCTGTAAATGTTGCTCTTGAGGGTCTTATTCCTCCAGTGAGCTGGAAATCACAGACTCAAAGCAGTCTACCACAAGTAGGCCCATGGCTTAATATACATCTTTTCTGATTAGAGGTGCCTTCCTGAATGAGGGTCTGAGTGAGTGAATGAGGGGTTCTTGCAGAAAGATCTTTTGCATCATTTATTTGGAAAACAAGTAGTGCAGTAGGACCAAAGCCACTACAGCAAAATGAACCTTTTACTTCACCTGGACTAAAATATTAGGTCCAGCTTCTGTAAACGTGGCAGATTAAGCACAGGCACTTCAACAGTGCTGCTAATATGCTTATCTTTAAGAACATTATATACAGAGGATTCAAAACACTGTTAAACAGGAGAGAATCAGATTTGCAACAATTATAACAGATATCAGAAACTATCAGCTGATAGAAATGACTGCTGGTTTAATATGCTTTTTAAAATAACATTGTAAGTCTGAAAACTACATTAATTCAGAGATGTGATAAAGTGTTTATCAGTTTAATCAGTTCCTTTGTTAGATAAACTTGGCACAATGTGCTTTGCCCATTCCACCCCCCAGTCAGTAGGAGAGTGGCTCAGATGGCTAAATATGGGTTTTTAACGTCACCTCAGAGTCTGAGGTATCTCTTGGGACTGTCAGGTGGGACTTTAGGCCTGCAGGGAACTTGGAGTTTCCTGGGGTGCAGCTGGAGGCCAGACAGGACACCCTTGAAAGCTGAACATGGAAACTCATCTGGAGGCTGAATTCCTCCCTAAGTCACTTCTGTTCAGTGAATCGATCGGGTGCTTGTCACTGACAGAGCAAAAGTCTCTGAAAGGGAAAGTAAATCACAAAACCAGCTGAAATTGTAGCTGTGTCTCGTGGTTCTGGCCTGAAGTAGAATTATGACATGCAAAAGTCACAAGGAAGTGTGAAGCCCAATCATAACTTTTTTCCTAAGTACCTATTTATATATATATAAAAAATATTTTGAGGTCCCAGTTAGATACTTCTTCAGCTTATAAGAACATGAGTGACAAAACTAAATCTATTTGAAATCAGTACATTTCTTCTTTTTGTTTGTTTGTATTTTACTTCATGATAGCTCTGTCTGTAGCATTCTTCCCATGTATCTGTCACAAAGTTTAGGGTAAGCGGGGACTGCCACATAAAGTCACCTCCCCAGGAAAGCCAGAGCATCTCCCAGGGCTCCAGGAGAGCAGCTCTCCTCCAGCTGCTGGATTCAGTGTTTTGTTTCCCTAAACTTGGCTTCAGTGGCGAGTGCTGATTCAGCAGCTGAGGCAATGACTGTGAGCTGCCAATGCAGCAGGTCGATTAGCTGATTGTGGTATTAACTCATTATCTGGGTTCACATTCCCAAATGTCTTCCATAATTTGCCCTCATGGAAACAGTAAAACTGTTGATATTAAGTGAAACCCTCAGTTACCTGAAGGGTATGAGAAAGATAAAAGGGTGAAATCCTGGTAGGAAGTGAATTTACATCCTAAATGATAAAGCCAAATGAGGTCAGGCTGATACCACCTGATGGAAGGTGCATTCATGATTTTTTCCCCACCATCTCCCAGTCACTGATACAAAGCAACAACATGCCAGTTCCTTATAAATATCAGATCTCAGTCATCTGTACTTGATGCTATTTTAAACTCTTCCACGTGAGAAAAATGGTTAAAAATAAAAATACAGCCTTTTTATTCTTCTCTAAATGTTCTTGTTCAGTTCTTCTTGCTGAGAGAATCACAGACCTGTCTATAAATATCTAACCCAGATCTACAATTGCTTGTTAAAAAGAGGGTGTTTGGTAGAAAATTGAATGAAATACAAAACGTCTTTTATTATATTTTTATTACAGACCAGATGTGGCCTCTCAATTTGCCCTCTATCATTTGGAGATGTACATTCACCGAGAACATTGCATGTGTGCATGTAAATATTTTGATGTTGTCATGGTATAATAAAGGGTAATTGATTAGAAAAATCCCGATGGGATTTTCCACTTAAGAGCACATTGCTGTTTTAGCACTATTGTCTTCAAACTAAACATGTATGAATGCGTCTATTTTGATTGATCCCAAACAAAAAGCAGCAGTAAACAGGCAAGGATTTGGCTTTTGGTCAATGAATAGCACTGGCAAGTTGAATGAAACTCGTGCAGCCAAGAGGTCCAGCAAGCTGTGTGTTAGACGTGTGTCAGATCTGCACCTCCCCAGGCAAACACTGCTCCCTTCAAATGAGAATGGGATAAATCTGAGATGGGAGAAATGGTCACCTCCCTGCCATGGAAGAGGGAACAGAAATCCCATCAGATAATCACACTTGCCTCAAACTACTCTACTATTTCCACACAAACTATTCATTTTCAATAGGTTTTGGGTGTTTTCAGTCTCTCTGAATACAAAGAACAACATTTAGAGTACTGAGCTAAGGAACAGGGTTTCTCTGCTGTTTGACTTTGGGATTTAATCACCTGTAAACACTATTTGGAGACATATATTTCTCTTTAAATTCCTGTGGGAGCTTAGCTACATGTAGTGCAATCAATACATGCTAAAGGCCCTAATTGAGAATTTCTGGATGCAGAACAAGGTGAGAATGAAGAAAACTTAGAAGTATCTGCCGGTGCATTTTTCAGCTGAGCTGCATTTTAACTCTGCCATTAATCAACAGCAATTCCCATATGGTGGTGTTGGAATAATAACCTTAAACTTCTCAGACCCATTCCATTACTCAGGTGCTGTGTGTTCATAATTCCTTCACTGCCAGCAGTTGATTTACAGGTGCCTCCCCCAAAACTGCAAGACAGCAAGTGTTTTGTGGTAGCAGCTGGAAATGCCTGAAGGAGCTCTCTCTGCAGAGAGCACACGAACGAAGATCTTCCTCCCCAGGATGATGGTGGCTGATGCTGTTATTTCTGCCACAGTTGGGTAGTGTGTGGAAGATGCCTTTTCTCACATATCAAGTACTATACTAAAGATACATGTAATGTGACAGTTTCTATAGTAACTACTTGTTCTTTATGGAATCGCAGATTAAGCCTGTACACCTTGTTATTGTTCTTTTATCCTATTATCTAGACTACTCAGTTATCACAGATACATTTTTTTATTCTATTCCCTTGCCAACATAACTATATCAGGGATTTATGCACTTGCACGTAAAGAGTGCCTGTGAAAAACAAAACACTGTTGAAAGTTCTAAATTGACCGCTGTCTGATCTTACAGATGAACCAAGACCTGTGAGCATGTACACTGAAAGCTAACATTTCAAAATAAAACTGTAGAGATATTGTTCATTACAGCAGGGCAAATTTATGATTTGAACATTATTGTTGTTTTGCTGGCAGAACAATGCAAGTTAGGTATGTGGCATTTCCTTTTGAAATGCTAGGACTCTACCAGAACCACCTTGCCAATCCAGATGTACTGGCAAACTCTTTTAGTGTGAAGAACACCTAAGACGCTGCACTTATAGGAAAATTTCCTTCACGTGTTATACTGATTTTTACATGAAAGTATTTCATTATTATAATTCATCAGTGTGACAGCTCTGCTGATAATATCAGTACTGGAAGTGATATCATTTACAGGAATCAGATGCTTTCTGCAGTGTATTATGTTGTCCTTATTGTGGGAAAAATGCCTGCATCCCGTGTGTGTGTGTGAGAGTGTCTGCTGCTATCTCCAGCTGAAGTGTATCAGCAACAAATCATGCCTATAAAATTAGCAGTGTAGGGGGAAATCAGCTATTTGATCAGGGCTGAAGATTCAACAATGCAACTAGTATTGTAGCCAAAAGGAAAAAGACACAAGGAAAAATGTAAAATATAAATTGGGTAAACCCATTAATGAGATAAAGAGAAAATGATACTCCTCCTTAATTTTAAAAAGCTGTAGTAAATTACACAGATACAAACGGAAAAGACAGAAAGGCAAAAGCAGAAGGAAACATATGCCCGGTACTGAGAGCAACTGAGTGATGGAAGGAAAGCGAACAGCAGGTAAATCCCATGTAACTAAATGAACTGTTTTCTCTCCCTTCACCGCATCATTCCAACACGTCTGCGACTCGTTCCCCCTAAGATACGCATGGTGGAAGCAGTGCTAACCCTCCCTGCCGGGCCGTGCCGTGCCCCGCCGGGGCCGTGCGGGCAGAGCCCGCGGCCTCCCGCACATTATGTAATGCGCGAGTGCGGCGGAGCCAGGGCCGGGAACGAGCCACAGACCCCTCGTCACCGTCGGCTCCTTCTGCGGCGCGGCGGGGCGGGGGCTGCGGGGGCTGCGGGCCCGGGCGCCCCCCGGGCGGAGCGGCAGCGGAGCGGGGCCGGAGCGCAGCCGGAGCCACCCGCCGGCCGCGCCGCCCCGCCCGCGGTACCCCCGCGGTTGGCGTGGAAACGGGCTGGAGCTCCGGCTCCTCCTCCAGCGCCAGCGCCGCGCTCCCCCTGCCCGGCTCCCCGGCGAGAGCGCCGAGCACCTCCCTGTCTCCCGCGGGGGGCCGCCGGACAAGTGTTCCCACCGCCGCCTCTAGAAAATCCTGGGGTTTTACGGCTGTGTTTTCCGGGGAGAAGATGGGAAAGGGCAGGTTCCTGCTCCTGCTGGGGCTGTGGGGTTAGTCCCTGCAGTCGTGGTGTGTCTGCTCGCGGCAAACCACAGATGCTGATGTGAAAAAGGGCCAAAGCAGAGGAGAGGCGTCAGTGGATGCGAGCGTTTGTACTGATGGATTGAGGAGGTGGAGGCTGCCTGGTGCTGGAGAGGTGAGTGCGATATTCTGCATTTCTTTCTCTCTTAAATCAGTTTAGTGATGAACATTTCCCTCTCTGTGTATTTCCAAAATAAAAAGGCACTTCTAAAGCAAGAAGAAAAAGATGTCATTTTGAAACAATAAGCTATGATTTTGCTGGATGGAAAAGATGAATGTCACTGTGAGGTAGGAACATTTCACTCTGTGTAGAGAAAAAATAGTAAGGGGAGGCAGGCTGCTGATCCAGTGAAAATGACCTTCTCAAGGGATACTGGCCTTCTGTCAGCTGTTTCTTCATCTTGGGCCCTTTTTCACAAAATTAAGTCATCTCCCTTTTCTAGCCTGGATTGTAACCCATTAATATCCAATACCCGAGCCTTAATAAGATCCGTCGCGTTCTCTTAATGATTGAGAAAGATAATCCATTAGATTCTGCCTGCTGGGAGAAGAACCTCCACGCTATGTACACCTCCTCCCAGGGCAACGCAGCCTGCTACCGTTCTGTCAGAGCAGACTCCTGCTGCCCAATTTCTGTAGCAAACCCTCCCGGTAACAGGCACATCTGCTCGTTCTAGGGCTGTGTGGCTCTGCAGAGCCTGGATGCGCTCCCTGTCCGTGTGTGCCCATGCATGTGAAGGAATGAGGAGAGTTTATATTAATCTGCACCTGTGGACGGCTCCCATCTGCAGTTGGGAACCACAAGTTTTTCGGTATCTTTGCATTTGCATTTTGGGTGAGTGATTCATGCACAAAACCCCCAGCCCTTCCATGTGAGCCGGGAGAGCTGCAGACAAATATGTGTCAGTTTAATTTCTGCTGATAGTACTGATCTGCTTTGGCTGTTGCACTGTAGGGGCTGTTCAATGTGTGTTCTTGCGGTATTTATTCTGGAAGCTACTGACCTATCTCGCAACATTTTCCTGGGAAGATCTGAGAAAAAAACCCACTAGTTTTCCCTTCAGCATTTCTTAGTATTTCTTCATATCCATGTTCTGATACCCTTCCACCCACAATTTGGTTTTTATTTGGGCTCCGTATTTCGCGCCATTGTGGGTCACACCCTTCGAGCGGCTGCCAACATTTCATCCGTAGAGGTTATGACAGCAGGTCACATATTCACAGTGCTGTGAACATCTACCTGTGGATCACAGAGGAGTAAAAGTGAGAGAGTGTGTTTTGTGCTTAGGGGGATTTTCCTCTGGCTCAGTGGACACAGACGTTTGAAGTCCCAGCTGATGGCTTGGGTGCTGTTAGAGGCAGAAACAGGCACTTTTCCTCAACAGGGCGCACATTTGCAAGCTGAGCAGATACAGCTCTGCAGAGCTGAGAGCGTTGTGCCATTAACTTGCCTGTCTCCAACAAATCATTTGTTTGGAAGCTATCATGCAAAAAGCCCAGCTCCCTGCCCTTGGGTAGAGGACATTATTACAGGAGAGGCCTATGTGTGTAGAAGGATGAAGTTCCAGTCTTCAGGAAGCCAGTGACAGGTGTAATCAAAAGAAAATATCTTAGTTAAAAGGCATATTTAGGAGAAAAATTCATGCTACCTGTCATTACCAAAGCACTGACTTGCTTTTTCAGAGCAGAATCCCCTTCTGTGTGCATATGCATGCTTATAAAGAAAAAAAGCTGATTAATTCTGTGTAAGCCATGGAAATTTCATTCTGACAATGGACCTTACAGAGATGAATCAACTCCGTATGCTACATACAGAATGCTGCACCTCTGGCTGAGGATTATGTGCTTGTCACTTCATAGGCCACTGGTGAACAGAGTTGAATAACTCTTCTGGAGGTACTACCTTGAATTTTGTAAGCCTCCACTAGAGTTTAGTGTTTCAGATACAGGCCTTGGTTTTGAATTAACAGTGATAATCTAAAAATAACCAGCCAGGTAGCTCAGAAGGACTGAAGTGAAAGTGTTCTGGTTGTCTCAGTTCTGATTACACACTGATGGAACAAGGTATGATAAATTTTAAGAAACCAAAGCAGAAAAACACTAACCAGAAATTTGTCCCTTCCTCTTAAGGAGTCTTCCTGCTAAGGGAAGGGGATAAGGATAATAGACAATTCAGCAGGCAATAAAAGCTTAATCCTTAAATGGTGAAGTCAGCTCTTCCTTTCCACCTTAAGCAGATAAGGATTTTGACAGCAGATAGTCCTGGGTGATACTCAGTGGTGAGGCAATAGAAGAGAACGATGTCTTCTTCTTTCTCCCCCTCCAACAGTTAAAGAAAAATACTCTCAATTGCTTTGGGTTAAATCACAGCAGTTCCCCTTTTTTCAGAAGAGATTCTCCAGATTTATGTGACTGAAAATGGGAGTTGAATCTCACTAGTTCTGTGTAAAGTTTTGGTCCCTGATTTCAGTGGGAGAGCCCAGGCCAGCACACGCAGCTTCCCTGACCAGGTTCTCCCTTGCCCTCTAGGAACAACAATGTTGAACAGTTTAGTAGCTGATTTCAGTGGGGTCACAGGCTCAGTGACAAATTCAGTAGCTCTTTACTTGCATTACAAACTCTAATTCATAAATTATCAGTGATTTGAATCATATTCTTTTTCCTGGGAAAACTGGAGTGTTATTCCCACAAATGCTCTTAAGATTGGTGTTACACCTTCAGCAGTAACAGCTAAAGAAGTAATTAACTATTTTCTTTTATCTAAGAGACCTTTCAAAGCAAAGCCCTTAAAAATCAAAATATTGGCATACTTGGATAAAATCATATTTACACTTTGAGAGAAAAATTGTCTTATTTTATTAAAAATAAGGCTAAGTTTTGTTCCTTGTGATCCCCAAAGTATCCAAGAATAAATCCATATCCTTTACCAGTCACAACAGATTCCCTTCACTCTACTCGAGACAATAATTTGACTCATAGTTTGTAAGTTATATTCAAAGTTCACATTTTTATTAAACTTTCCAGAACCCAAGAGTGGTGATTAAGAAGCGCAAATTTCAACTACCACACTGATGAGAGAATAATCCCAAAAGGGAGAAACCAGACTGTTCCAAGCAACCAAAACTGATTCTCTTGAAAAGTCCCCTGGCAATTTAAGGTATGTGGAATGGACAACATGAGAGAGAAGAACTAAATTCGGCTTTATTTATTCTGTTATTAAATCTGGAGCTGATACATATTAGCAAGTTAAATTCTTTTAGCTTAATTCAAGAGTAATCAAGGACAGAATTTAACCCTTGAAGTGAAAGCTACAGAGCAAATTCCCTTCTCTCAACTGCTGCTTTTCCCTGACACTGAAGGGCACTGGTGGAGTGGGATGGAAGGCACAGATTAATGATGGGCCATCACTTCTGTGTTACCTGGACTTCCAACATTTGTTACTATTAAATAGTGTAAAATCACAGCTAACAAAACACATTTCAGAAGGCATCAGCTTTCCATGTGTTTTTTTACTTCTGCAGCTCAGAGAATTTTCTGTGGTTCAGCAGAAACTTGGGTATCCCCAGAACCCCATTTTATTATTTAGGGCTGGACATCCAATATGTTGTTAGAGAATAGAGTTGCACCCAACAAATCCTATTTCCCTCTGCCCTTGTTTTCTCTTTAAGCCCCTTATACCAGAGAGGTGTTTCTCCTCGGGATTGCTAAGTCATCACATCAAAAAGACAAATGTGATAACATTTCCAGACAGGTCTAGGTTGCAGAAATAGCCTGTGAAATTACCAGTGATTATGCTGGCCAATGGAAAGACATGAAGAGGCAAATCTGAAAAGCTGAGTTCAAATTCCAAGTGTTCATTTTGCTCACATACAGGAAGGATAATGACCAGAAAGCAAATAATGATTTCTTAGGAACTGCAGCTTGTTAATCTGATATTTTTACAGTCGATTTATTAAATAGTAATTCCCTGGACTTGGCAATTGGAAGGAATTATTCCCATCACTTTTAGATGGCGATGACATGGACATGTACATATGGAGCAGTTGTTAAGGTGGTGGAGAAAGAAAGAGGTTTCCACGATGGAATTAGTCAGCCTAGTTTTTGTCCACTGTTGTGGTGTGAGATGAGCGACCTCTGGCAATGACTCCTCCCGGTGCCGCCGAGGGAAGCGCGCAGGGATCAGCTCTGAGGTGGCCACCCACGTGCATGTGCTAAACCTGGACAGGTGGATCCCACTCTTGCTGTCTATATTGTAATGTTTAACCAAGCTTAACTAGTTAATTATGAAGATATTTTCATGGGTCACCATAAATATTTGTAAGTCATAACACAGTTGCTGTTCCCTACCTACCGACCCTGTTTCCTTGGCAGTAACTAGGCTGGTGCACCGGCTCCTTCCTCTGGCTGTGTCTTACCAATGGTACTGGAAAGACTGCCCTAAAACACCACCAGAAATCTAAATCTTTTAGCCACTTTTCCCTAGTAATCCAGGCAGTATTCTAGCTTACATTCCCAGTATTTTCCAATCTTATCCAGCCAAAGTGGAATAAGTACCTTTATCTTCATAAAGCGCATGAAGGCAAACACAATTAGACAGCGTATCAAGTGTTGATGCACAAATCCAGTTGACACAGTTGTGTTGTGGAAGGAAACAACACAATTGAGCTGAATTGATTACAAGTCAGTGTCATGGCACAGGAACAAAAGCCCAGCTGGATGTTTAGCTGTGAGAGGGCTTGCTGTTTAGAGGGGTGTGCACCTGGTTATTATACTTCTTTACATGAGAAATATCTGGGTGATTCAAAAGGATACTTACGTGCCATCTAAGGAAACATTTTCTGACAATAATACAAGCTGACTTGGGTTTTTTAAATAGAGTTTCTTCTCTGAATATTATCAGCCCAAGTCATATGATCCAAATATTTGGAATGTACCAACAAAATGTGATTTCTTTTGGGTATACAATATCCATTTATACAAATGTGTGAATTAGAGTGTTATTTTCAGTTTGGATGTCTTATGAGAAAAGAGAGACCAGGGTATTAGCTGTTGGCCTTCTATGTTTATGCTTTGGGATTCAAACCAATACTACAGAAAAGTTTTTCTGTATCATTTAAAGCACTAAGTTCATTCAATCAGTGCATATGATGCTAACCAAATCCATTCTAAACTAAAATACACCAGAACAAACACTGTTGCACTGGAGCATCTCTGTACTACCAGTGAGTTTATAGTGTCCCACAAAATACTTTGGCAGGAAGATTTTCTCTCAGGATGCCCTTCTGTGCCTTGTAAATCTGGCAGAGTTTGGGGTGCTCTGGTAGAAGCCATTTTGTAATGGGAAGATATTTATATATTCTTACAGTTGCTGAGAACCTACTGAGCTTTCATTTTGTATTGCTCAGTGATGGGGGAACCTCACCTTAATCAGTCATTTCAGAGTCATGTTTTAAACCTCTTTTTCAATCCATCTATGTCCATGAACAGATAAACTTACCTTAACTTGAAATGCAGTGACATTTATGTTGGTATTTAAAATTATAAGGCTAGCCTACTTCAAATTTGAACACTTGTTCTAGTATCATATTGTTTCTGTCCCCTGACTGGATGTGCAATAAGTCCTCTGATTATGTTTCATGCTGGGAATGTTCCCAGAAGCAAATCTGAACTTTGCCTCATGGCTGTGCTTACATAGGTGTGTCAAGTTTGCTTTTTGCATGCATGCTCACAAAAAGAAATGGAATACTGAAGACTTTATGTGTTGGGGTTTTTTTAAGTTATAGAAACAAATTTTTGGCTACTGATTTTAGAGACCAATTGTTTTAAATGTGAAAAGATTTTAGGCTGCTGTTGAGATCAGTATTAGTACAATAGTCTTTGATCTCACAGGTCAAGTCAATATACAATGGTCTAAACAAATGAAAGTATCGGGTATCAACATCAACAGGAGGGTAGGAATCTGTGACTTTTAACACTGCAGGTTGCAATTCTCCCTTTTCCCAAGAGGCCTGGTTGTACCTGCAGTTCTGAACAGTGCAAATTCTATATAACAGAAATTGAAACACTGATAAAGTAACAACCTACCATATAGACAAGGCACTGAATTATTGGCTTTGTAGTCCAGTTCTCTGTCAGTGCAAGGGGGTTGTAAACTAAAATTAAATGTTTACAGAGGATATTACCCTGGCCTGTGACAAGAAAAGCCTCTCTCCCTGCTGTGTCCATGGCCTGGCAATTCCACCCCTCTTCCTACTTCTGCAGTCAAGGAAACCAAGAACAGCCACTGATATTTTGGCCTTTTGGGATCAGGCCTGGAGACTGTTTTAATTCATGCTGAGATTTAGGCAGCCCAACCTGGCTCTGTCATGAAGGCTGGATCACAAAATAATCACTTCTCCCTATCCAGAACTTAAATTTCAGGCCAAGACCAGGAGTGTCTGAGTTTCTCTGTGTTTTTGACTACTTTATGTTGCTTTTCTAGTTGTGTCCTCTGATACTGGAGAGCAAGGACCCCAAGTAGAAAACATGGGAATATCCTAATTTGGAAATCATTTAGGCACAATTTTTCTAAGAAATCTGAAAGAAATGGGTGATGCCTATTAAAGCAAAAGGATGCTTTACAGGGACGGTTTGGCACACAGGCATAGGGAACTCTGGGAGTACCTTTAACCAATGGGGACTTAATTATCAAGTGATGGGAGAACTCAGTGAGCAGGACAATTACCTTGCTTTTACTCTCTGAGTTGTTCTACTAATAATATTATCTTACACTGAGAGAATTTCGGCCAAGTGGAATTCAAGTGGGTACAAAGACAGTAAGGCACTTCCTCATAATCCCAAAATCTACATTGGTTCTATACTGAAGTACTCCACAAAAAAAGGACCCCTAAGATAGACAAAAATTTAGCAATTACCCAGACCAGTTATAGGACTACCTTCGACATACAGGAAAAAACCCTGCTGAAGAAAATACCTGTGTTCAGGTGTTTAAAAAGTAATTTAACTGGCATTATCAGGGCAGTGGCAAATGGAAAAAGACAAGAGTTCTTGATCTTTTCAATTGATGGGAAAGCTCAGATCACTGTCCATGAAAAGCAACAGTTCCCATTCCATACCCAGGCTGGAAGTCTGAACTGAAGACTTTTTATTGGGCTAGAGGTGCCTCCCTACATTACTCTAAATAGGATTACAAAAATGGGCTGACTGGACACAACTGATCAGTTTGGTTGTCAGAGTCAAGAAAGGCTAAATTTGGTTAAAATTCTAAGAGTATGTAGAAACTCCTGCTGATGGTATGACTTGTTATTCCTCATTGAAAATAACTTGGGAGTGAAAGAATTGAGACACTTTCCCTTTTTTTGCTGCAAAATTGTTATTGAATAACACTGTCTTTTGATGACAGCTAGCAAAAATGGCATTAGAAGAGTATCCCCTCAAATAATACAGAATAACGCAGGCAAATAGCTTAATTATTTCAAAAAGTACTTTTTAAAATAAAATTTGAACTTGCTTTGTCTCTGTTTGCAGCCGCTGTCTAAACTCCAGAGTAAATGATATGTGGAGTGTCCACAGCCCCCAGATTTAACCTGGTTTCATCTGCTTCATGGTGAAATGTGAAAACATTAATGGAGAGAATTGTGAATGTATTATTGTCTTGATACACAGTATCTAGGTGTCTTTGCATCTTACTCATGGTGTTGCATTTCTCAAATTACGGGAGTCTGTAATTAATCACATTATCTGTGCAACTGTAACTTGGGATTTTGGATACTTTATGTTTTCCTAATTAATCCATCAAGATTTATTCACAGGTCTCACTGAGAGTTTACATAAACAAGTCAATTCAAGAAAATAATAAAGTGCTTGCAAACACAGTTTTGAATGCTGTCAATCTGCACAGCACTGTTCTTACTCAGCTATGAGACAGAGAGTGCAAGTGGAATTCCTTAGATGTGGAGTTTATTATCTGTCCTTACCTATGTTGTGAAGATTTATATTTGTTAGAGGTGTGTTAAGAGTACATCAGTCTGCTTGTTTACTTGTGTCTGCATGTGTTTTGTCAGAAGCATCAATTATAGGTTCCACACTTCCTAAAATGTAATTTAAAGGATATATTTTTCCAGAGTTCTCTAGTTATGCATCTGAAATACTGTTTTCCACTACAGGTAACTTCTTAAGCTTGTATTAGGATTGGTCAGAAGCAAGTGGAGGTTAACAGAATATGAACACAGAAGGTTAAGATTAAAAGACTAGAAAATAATGTCTAGGACTTGGCTCTTCCTTTTAACTTTTACAAAAGCCTTTAGAAATGTCACCCTTAGCAATGGGCTCCCTCCTGCAACCAACACAGAAAATGGGAAGGGACAGTTAAAATCCTTCTTGTGCTGGGCACCTACTGAAGCTTCTTAACAACAGACACGAGAATCTGAAATACAAACCAAAATTGTAGCTCACTGTTAGGAACTGAAAAAACCCCTCTCAGAATAGTCAAGGAGACACGATGAGTATTATGATGACAGTACATTGACTTGTGCAGTGCTGTGCCTGCGTCTCTAAAAGAGCAGAACTACTTAAAGCTCTTACTGGTGGTTTCCCTGCTGCCCAGAGCCGTCAGTGGGCAGAGCAGTGACACAAACAGGGCTTTATTCCTCCTGAGGTGTTTGGTGCCCAACACGCTCTGGGAGGAGGAGGCTGCTCGTGAGTGTGTGTCAGTGGCATTGCATCCTAATGGGATTGCTGCCAGCTGGAAGAGATTGAAACGAGGTTGGAATTGCTGTGAGGTGGGTTGGGCTGAAAGCTGTGTCAGCTGTGAGCTCTGTAACTATGGCCTGCTTTTGTGCCTTTGGTAGAGTGGGAAGACACCTTAGCAGGCATTTTCCTGGAGCTGAGAGGTAAGAAATTTTATGTGCCTTGGTTTCTGGAATGCTGGAGCCTTTTGGGTGGTAGATCATGAGTTGTTCTCTTACTACTAAGATGCATCCTGGTGGGAAATTTTTCAGCCTGGCAACAACAAAGATGTGGAAGTTGTTTGAAAGTCACAGATGGCATTAAGAGGCAGTAACCCTTGGCATCTTTTCATAGTTACAATACTGATTTTAATACCTCAGTTTAAAAGTCTTGAGGAAAGCTGTAAATGAACGGAAACAAAGCTGTGATTTTAAGCACAGTTATCCTGGAAAGCTCAAAGTAGTTCCCAGGCCAGGAATGGGATGAATCCTAACCAGGGGTACCCGGGATCACTGGAAATGCAGAACCCCCACCCCTGTCAGCTCTCAGAGGTGTCCTTGTGCTCCTTTAACAAAGCTTTCAAGATGAATCATTGTTCTGCTGTGCACTGTGAATATTGGCCCCCACTTGGTAAACCTGCTTTCTGAGTTCCCTATGGATTGGGAAGCTGGAATCCAGGCAGCTGGAAAGCTGGAATCCAGGCAGCTGGAAAGCTGGAATCCAGACAGTTGGGAAGCTGGAATCCAGACAGTTGGGAAGCTGGAATCCAGACAGTTGGGAAGCTGGAATCCAGACACTTGGGAAGCTGGAATCCAGACACTTGGGAAGCTGGAATCCAGACACTTGGGAAGCTGGAATTCAGACAGTTGGGAAGCTGGAATCCAGATACCTCCAAGAGCTTTTGCTCCGTTCTGACCTAATATGCGCCGCTGAGACATTTGTGCGTGACGTCTCCTGTCCTCTGAAGGAGGGGTGTGCCCTGGGGAACCTCCACCATCTGTATTTTCTTGTCCCAGGTCTGTGCCTGTTTCCCATTGTTGTTTTCACAAAAGTATCAACAATAGATTTTTAGCGAGCGAAAAGAAATAAAACGGTGACTCATCAGCTTTCTTGCTGCATCTCATGTGTGTGAAACACAGAATGCTAATGAGGATAGTTAGGAATCAGGGGTAAAATTCCGGCTTTATGTGCCATCTTAATAGTAGGATAGAGTGTTACCATAAGGATTTTTTTCCTGGTAATATGAGAAATGAATAACTAAGGATCCATTGCTGAATAATGAATAAACTAAAGGCTCGATTAGCACCTTTCAGCTTTAAGATAATTTTAGTGCCACAGCTATTTGAGTCATGAGGAGATGTCACTGAGAGTAAAATGAACAAAAGAGCAACCATCTGAAATGTTGCTGCTAAACCTGTGCTGGGAGGGTAGTGCTGTGTGTTTGGCTGGTTAGCAAAGCTCCCCCTTAAGCTCTTAAGACATTCTCATGCAGAAGAAAACCTGCCAAATTTGGGGGTTTACGATACTCAACAGTAGTAGCAGATCATGTGTGCAGTATCATAAATCAACCTGTCAGTTCTCAATGTTTGATTCAAGAGCCTACCTCAAACCAAATGAACAAAATTATAAGGGTCCCAAAATGGTGAGCTGATAACTGTGTACCTTAAAGAACAGGAGACAATTCTACTTGAGAGCTGATACAAAAGGGAAACTTTTCTGACCTCAGCAAAGGAGAACTTGTACAACAGGACTTGTACAAATTATTTGCAGACAGAATCAAAGGGCTAAGGGATTAGTAAAAATGCTGTCACAGCTTTAAGTAATAATATAGACATTTTGGTTGCATGACTAGGAAGTTTGCAGGACTACAGAGAATAAAAAATTTGTAATTGGGGGAAAATATCTGAATGATGAAAATGCCCTTACACATAACAAAGCTTGAATAGGAGCAGTAATTACCCTCCTCCCCCTCTCTCCACACACAGAGGTGTACACACAAAAATACTGCAGGGTTAATGGAACACCAAAAAAATCATCAGTGAGTGTAAGAGAATTTGAAGCTACAACTGCTAATAGTACCAGTAGTAGCACAGCTGAAAAATAACACAGGATCAAGAAAAATTGGACTGGATTTTGATTTAGCTCTAATGACAAATATAAATCCATGTATCATTTATATGTTTCAAGTTTGGGAAAAAATAACTATTTGCAAACTTCCTTGAGGCTGAAAAATAACCACTTTGCCTGGCTAGATCTAAATCATGGTACTCCTGTGTTAAATACCAGATTAAACATCCACACAGGCTTCCTCAAAAGATGGACTTAGATTTAGCAGCTCATTTTGTTACCTATGTGTTTTAAAAGTAATTCATATTAACCAGTATACAAAACCTACTCTTTTATATTTGGTTTATAGATCTATTCTTGGAATGATACGAAAGTGATCCACAATATTGACAAAATCGGAGCAGCCCTTTGAATACGTGAAGCCATCCCGACCGAGTTTTGTCACAGTATGACTCAAAATGTACATGCTCAGATTTGGCTTCTGCTCTTCTAAGGTTGATGAGACTTATGAACAAACACACATGGTGAATACAGCAGAAGACAGGCTTGGAACATGTGCACATAGGCAGGAAATTAGTGTTAAAACAATGATACTGACCCTGCTTCGATATCTCCTTGTAACACAGTAATGATGAGATCAGAGAAAAATGGGCAGCTGGAAGTTAAGCTATTCCATTTCTTATCTACTCTTAAAAGAGTTCTCAGTGTAGATATTCACATGTAAGAATATGAACCATGCACTAAATTTTCATCAGTAAAGCCATCTCCATTGCTGGCACTCAGTATCCTGCTTGCAGTGTTTTAAATACGTTCTGTTTATATTCATCCTGTTCAAAACCGGATACAGGCGCATTTCAAAACCCACTCAAGTACAAAACCACTACTTTTTATGGTAAGTGGATCACAGCCACAGCACTTCACAGGGTTTGGGATGTCTTTATTCTCAATTTTCGCTCAACAAATAGCACTGTCATTGTTTTTGATGAGGAAGAACTATGAATACCCTCACCCCAAAGTATCACTTCTAGGCTGCCCTTTTGACCCAACTGTTTAAGTTTCTCTAGCTCATATTGCAGTCTCATTTAGTGCCACAGAGAAATAATCATCTCAGTACTAAAAATAAGGTTGAATAAGAGGAAGAACCTAACATTACTTAAAAAACTTAAATCTTCAGGGTGCGAGTGGGGAAAAGCACTCTGAGAATATCGCTAGAGATTGTTGCACTGCTGCTCGGGCTTTGTTCTCTGGATAAAGTCAGGCCTTCAGGCTCTTCAGATAGTTCAACCTGCATCTTCGTCCACAACCAACTTGCTTATTAAGAGACATTTTCAAAGTCTAATGAAAGGAATGCAGCCACTCCAGTGTTCTCTAATGTTCAGTGTATGTTCAACATAAGCCTCTCCTAATCTCTAGTTGGGAACCAGCATGGAGTGACTCGGATCCCTCTGGCTTGTGGTGGTGGGTGTGTAACTGCAGCAACTGCAGCTGGGGTGTGAGGAAGGTGTGATCACCCCCCAGAGACAGGGAATTGGGAAGGAGAGCTGAAGAGAAATCCTAGTAGCTGCTAAACCTCGAAAGGATGTTGGGCTCTTTATGGCAGCAGCAATTTGTAGGTGGTGGGGTTCTGTGTTGGTGTTTTGTTTTGTTTTCAGGGGGAGGTGTTAGTGGAGGAAAAGTGGTAGCTGAAGGAGTTGATGCATCAGATACAAAGGCCTTTTTGCCTTACTGTGAGTGAAAAGGAACTTAGTTTCTATGGGTCTGTACAGAACTTTATCCAGATGGCAAAATGCTGTAAAAAAACGGCTTGGCTTGGCTTGGCTTTTGAAACCAGAAGCTTATTCACTGCTGTACAATACTGTGCTCTAATGTTGGTGGCTGCAGAGTTATGTCTGTGAAGTAGACGGGTATCTGTGTTTTGGATTGGGCACAAAGCAATTTCATATCAAAATCAGAACGTGGGTAACTTCCTTCATATTCAGCTTATTGAAAAAGGTCCTTTGAATCAGAGAGTAACTCCAGCAAGGGCTCAGCTGTCTGAGATGTACCTGCTGAAGCTCCTGCATGCAGCAGGATTGTACGATTGTCAAAGCTTCTGAATTTCAAAAGAGAAGCAGAATGAGACCAGGCGTGGGCTGCAGCTCTAATCTGTGCCTGGTAGCATCCAAGTCCTCTCCCATGAGTCACATTTCTGAGAACATCATGGATTCTCTTTACCCTCTTGGGATATTTTTTTTTTTTTTTGCCCTGGACTCCAGTCTAATACTTCTTTTACTCATCTCCCTTCTGTGGATAAGATCATGTTTAATATGAGTTGTTAAGATGAAACGTAGAAAATTCACAGATCTGATGTAGATACCTTCTGACATAGCTCATATGGTTAATTTTATGTATGGCCCAGGGCTGGAAATTTCTATCTACCCTACCTACCAAACTCATCCCTGATGATAGCCCTGCCTTTTATGCTGATATCCACACTCCTTCTTCCTTTCTTTCTCTTATTATATTAGGAACAGCACTTTAATCTATGATTCTGTCTTGTGAGGCTGATAACCTGACAAACCTACTGAAGTTTTCTTTGTCCTGCTCCAAGTTAGACCATCATGAGAATTACTGGCTTTATTCTTTCACTGTCCTGCCTTCCTCTCCTACTCTTTTCCATTTGGAGCAGCTCTTTGATGCTCTTCCTGCATCATGTTGCTCTTTCCTCTCGTGCTTTCACTGAGCTGCTGTTCTCTCT
Organism: Lophotriccus pileatus; assembly: GCA_035583135.1. Taxonomy (NCBI): domain Eukaryota; kingdom Metazoa; phylum Chordata; class Aves; order Passeriformes; family Tyrannidae; genus Lophotriccus; species Lophotriccus pileatus. The sequence goes on along the minus strand of JAWWES010000037.1, from coordinate 2,691,607 downwards.
TCACGTGAATCTTCCATATTCCTCATTTGCCTCTATCTCCTGTTGGTGCCTTGCTGCTCCTGCATACTCATTCAACCTATGGCTGTTTTTCTGTTTTTCCATTCACCAAGGTTCTTTGGATTTGTTCTCTGTGAAACATTACTCATTCTCTGTTGCTTAGTTCCCAACTTTAACTATCATATTGCCAGTCCTCTTCCCCCGAGCTCTCACCGAGTGTGAGTTCAGTGTTCGTTACTTCTACTGAAACAGTTTCTTCTGGTTTGCTTTCCTCCTTCCAAACCCCTTTGCTTTCCCTCTCCCTGAAAGGTCTGTCTTGCCAACTTTCCAGTCCTGATTCACTCTCAGCAATGTCCTTTTTCTAGCAAAGCCATTCTTATGATGTCTGATGCTCAAGGGGACTTCTTCCACTATGGATTTATTCTCTTCTCTTTTTGTCCTCCTAGTGTAATTAAATTCCATATGTGCAGACCCATCTTTACAGCTTCTGACTCAATCTTTTCCCACTGTTTTTTTTTTTCCTTCTGTGTGTAGATTTCTGTTTTTCTGCCAGTGTGATATAGTAAGATGTGCCCATCTGCTCTTCTCGCCTCATCTTTCCTTCCTCTATTGGTGTCTCTTCCCTCTTCTTCTCATGGATACAGGAATTTCTTGCTTCCTGTGTTTACATACCATTCAGTTTACCCTAGAAATCCTGCCTAGCTTCTGTGACTTTACTCTCCCATTCTTTACCTTAATTTTTGCCTCTCATCTGGTTCTTTCTCTGAAAACACAAAACCAGAACAATTGTGATATGTTTCTGCTTGGAATCTCCAAGATGCTTTCTTACACATCGTCACAGATAAAACTCGCCTGTTGTTTCCATGATTCCCATTTACTGACGCATCTTTTCCTTGCTTCTTGCTTGGCCTCGAGCTTCAGTCTCTGAATCTGCACTGGCTGCTTTTCTCTATCACATTAAATAAACTTCTTGTCTTCAGGACACTCTTATCTGTACCAGGCTCTTGTGTTTTCACTACAGAGGTTCTGATTAGCTCATACCTGTCACTGAACAGCCTAAAACAAGCATGTTTTTGCTCTGTTATGTGACCTTTTATGCACAGGATGAGAAACTTTCTTTTACAAGGCTGCACTGTCATTCTGTGTCAAGTCTTTCTTTAACTTTGCTTTGCTATAACTACCAAAATGTCCTTACCTTTCATAAGTATTGTGTGCAGTAAGGTTGAATGATGATGGGAAATTTGCCACTATATTCATGACCAAACCCAATGTTTGCCAGTGCTTTTCTTTATGTAATAAAATAATCTCCTTAGGTTCTGTAAGATCAGTGAAACAGCAGCCCTGTGGTATGGGAGTCTTGAATCACCCACATAAAGGTTGTGATAAAAGCGAAACAGCAATTCTAATGAAGACATAACCTACACCACTGTCATCACCTGAGGTGCTTACACAGCACTCAGTGGCTGCTGCATTTTGTTTGGTGCTTTACTACACGTTTTTAAACGAGTCTGATGTTTGTGTGTCCCTAAAGCAGATGTTCTGGGTGTTGGTTCTTCTCTCCCTTGTCTAGCAGCCAGGATCTCTGCACACCCACTGTTAGAGCCACTGTAATATTCTTGTTCTTGTAATGCTTTTAAAGGTCACCCCTGCACTGGCTGCTGTGGCCGAGGCTGGGCTCAGGGAAGCCGCTGGGAAGCACCAGCAGCTCCCTGGGCAGTCCTGGCACTGCTCTGGGTTTTCAGCAACACAGCTCGGAACAGAACTGGTGTGGCTGTGGCTCTGTTCAAGAACCAGTCACTGTTATGGATTGGTTGAGTTGATGATGCTTCTCACTGTTTCACAGTTGGTTTTGGATGTTGCTATAACAGGTCATGATTTAAATATCTATCAAGTATTTTAGGTATTAATGCTTTATTTTTCCTTCCTTGTCTTTCATATTTCAATGATCATCTAAAGAGAATGTCAGCAATGTCTGTGGCTAGTTTGAAAACAACTTTATTCTATAATAAGAGGGCTTTAATCACCATACATGAAACAGTAAACTAATTTCTGTGAATTTGCTTCAACCTTGCATTTCTAATGCATGAATATCTGGGACTCCTTCTGGTGGTTTTCCTGGATTAAAAAATCTGGACCAATTTTCCTACTCCTTTTAAGCCTCAGTTCCTCTCTCTCTCAAAAAAACCCAACCAGAAAAGCCTGCTTATTAGAGCACTTGACTTCTTCCCCAGTAAACTACCTTGGGTATTTCCTGATATATCACAGTCCCTCGTGTCTTCTCTTTGGTTAATAGCATAAGAAGTGACTGAAAGTTTAAACCTGCAGAAATAAGGTTTTGTTAAAGTACAGGAATTCTCAGTGGATGTGCACAATCATTAGAGACTGATTACAGTAGGTTGGCTTACACTTGTAAGTCTGAGATGTGTCCTGTGCCACTTCTGGCTACACTGACTTGCCTTTGCTTTTACCTGGGCACGTGTTTGAACAGGCGGGTCCCACACCTTGTACCTCTGGGATGAGTAAGGAGAAAGAAGTGATCAGAATCAATAAGCTGGGAAAGTACAGCTTGGGTAGGGTGTTGCTTTATTCCTCTGTAATACTGTATTGAATATCAGTCCTGAATTAGAAAAGATTGCCAGCAACTCTGACCAAATCAGCTGTGGAAAGCTTGCTGCAACCTTTTCAACTTCACTTTATTTTCTTAAATTAATACTACCGGGGAAAAAATTATATGTATCATCTGGCTACTGGGATGAAAATACGGTAAAGACCCAAATAAGATTAGGCTCCCAAAGCTCTGTGTGTGTGTGGGCTGGTGGTCATGAAGCTAAATTATCAGACTACTGGTACCAGTTGCATTTGAGGGATAATACAGCTTTGTGCCGACAATTCCAGCTGAAATTCCTGCTGCCAACAGCACACAGCATGCACAGTGCTGTGCTGCCTGTGACAGTCACAGCCCTGGGCTTTATTCTTGGCCTGGGAACCAGCTCATTTCTATGAGATCTGGGGGGAAACATCTCTCAAGGCAGGTTCTGTAACTCTGCGTTCCACGCTGACGTGTCAGTAGCTTAATGCACCCAGGGACGATACTTGGATCTTTCCTTATGGAAATGTTTACAGCTGCACTGTGGTGGTGTGTCACTCTCCTTCCCTGTGCCTCCCCTCCCCCGGCTGCCGGTACTCGGGGCTGAGCAAAGAGGTGTGTGTTTTACACCCAGATCGGAAGGGTCGGGAGACACGGGTGGGGGCAAAGAGCAAGCCTGGATCAGAGAGCAGCAATAAAGGCTGCTTTTATTGGCTGTAAGTGGGTGGCCAGAGGAACATGCTGCCACTAGACAGCCTGCTCAGGTAAATAGGCTGCAGCAGTTTGATACAATAACCAGGGCAGCATGTTGTTCAAGTGTCCTTCCCACTCCAGAAATTACCCGTGTAGCATTCCCTACTCCTTTGATAATGGAAATAATCACTGTTGGCTCGGGACTGAGGGCATGTTAATTTTATCTTGGGGGAAAAACAACCCATTTTAATCATGACCAGACAGCCCCTCTATGTCATGAGATTTAACAAGTATGTTTTCCTAACATTTTGAGCAGCTTCAATTGTCAGCAGAAGGCAGATGTGTTCGTTTAGATGCACATGTACAGTATAATCTGGTCATTCAAATAATGAGATTTCTTTAAACAAGCTTTAGACAAGTGTGCACAGTGAAAGGAAGCAATAGGGCTTTCCATTAGAGTAACTGAAAAGACTCTTATCTAATTAGAAACCTACAGCCATGAAACACTTGCACGTTTAAGATGAAATCAGAATCAGAACAAATTCTAGACTGCCTTATTTTCTGAGTGTATTCCAAGAAAAAGTAAACCTGGTGAGAGGAAGTTCATCTGTATGTAGCCAGGACAGTAAACTGTAGTAATGCAATAGTTTGTGGAGTTATCCTCTTCCTGAATTTTAAAAGCTAATAACTGTGACTGTGGAAGATCTTTTCACTGTACATGGGAAAACTTATTCAAATAAATCAAACTTCCTTACTGTAGTGGCTATTTGAAAATAGTCTCTACTACTCTGCTTTAAAAAGCAATGTGACCACCTCATTGTGTTACTACTGGAAATAGTGATAACCAAATATCATTGCAATGTGTGCAATGGGAATGATTAGAAGCTGAAAAAAAAAAGGAAATTCAAGAGTGTAGAACTCATTTATGTTTACACACTCCTGGTCTTTCCCACAAAAGGAGATCCTACTCCTTTTTCTGTGTTAAACATAGAAATGACGGCAAACAGAATAGTTGAGATGTAAAACATTGTTGGACATGAATGATGCATGTCAGTGTGTTGTGGAAATCTGCACTAGGAAATACTCTACACAATGGATGAGCTGAATAAAAAGAATAATTTTCCCTTGAAAGTGTCTTTCCACCAAACCATTTGTTAGAAGCATTTTGAGGCCAATACCATGAAGTTTCAAAAAGATCTGCTTGTCTTATGAAGGCATAAAATCTCTGGATTTATCCTGAGTACTGGTGCATTTTGGAAGGAATCTGTGTCCCTTTGCTGCTTGTTGCTAGCAAGCCCCTTTTGTTCAGGAGGGAACTAGAACAAAGAGATGGGAGGGAGTCCCATTTGTGCTTCTCGCAAAGTTTTCCATCTGTAATCACAGAGATGCTCAGAAAATGTCATAAAGAATTCAAAAAGTGTTTTTATCAGTGACATGAAAATGAAGCCTCCAGTGATGAGGACTTAGAGGAAAACCAGTTTGAAGTGTTCTGAGCATGTCAGAATAAGCACGATTAATGGAACCAACTCTAATTTTTATATAAGTAGAATAAGAATCTGGCCTGATATCTAATACAGTAATTTCATTCTGTCTGTGTGGCTGGAAAGTTACATTAAGAAACAGCTTCCTCAACTCTTAATTTTTCATATTCTGTGACCATTGAAAAAAGTCAATTCTTTGAAGAAAGTAAAACTTCTCATTTGGGAGGGGTTTCCTTTCCACATCTTCAGAGTAAGCCAAGTTGTGCTAATTACCATTCTAATAATGTGTATATGCCATTATTTTAATTTTCCGCTGCTTAATCTGTTCTTCTTGTGCTAATGGCCTTCTGTCATGCAAAGAGAAGTAAGAAAAAGATGGCTGATATTAAGACTCTCTTGTAGAATTTTAGACCAGGCAATAGCAATACATGGTGCATTTGGGGCAAAAGGTTTGGATGTCTTTAAATTTAAGATACTCAAATTTCTTTAAGTTGTTCCTACAGTGTGGTCTGTACAGGCAAAGACCACAGATCAGCACTTCAGACTGCTATGTAGAGGTGACTCCATGTGCTGACTGGAAAACTAGAACAACTCAGAGTAAGATTGTCATAGTTAATTAGACAGTTAAGTACATGAGGTTGCAAGTAGTTGTAGTTTAATTTCTTCTCTCACAATAGTCAGGGGTTCAACATCTGGCTTGGGTCATTCTGTCCCTCTTATCCTAGTGTGGAATCATCCTCCTTAATAAGTATTTCACTGCATTGTCACATCTACATTGAAATGCTGGTAAACTCCAGCAGGAAAAACTTCTAAAGGCTTTTAGGGCAACTTGGAAAATGGCATTTGAGAGACTTAGTTTTACTAAAATGTAGTGGGAATTTTATTTCTTTAAGCTGAAATTTGTCTTAAGCCAACCTCTGAGAGTGTCTCAGTGACACGTACTTTAGTTTGTGAAAATACTCTCTGGAGACCCTCTGGACACAAAAAAAAACAGACAGCAAGAGAGGTGCCAAAGTGGGCAGGGCCAGCAGTGGGTGGGGAAGCCGTGACATCTGCGATCCTGCTGCCCACTGTGCTCAGAGCTTGGTGGGAGCAGCAAGTCCTTCCTAGAAAAGAGGCAGATTATCCCCAATCAGTTATTTATTATGTGTTTTTCCTCTGTGAGAGGTAACTGCTTCCTGCTGTTGCCTTCTGCAGAGTTCCAACTAGCAGGCTTAACCCCTAATTTGGGAAGGAATAATTGCTCCAACAGTCACTGAAAAGCTGTCAGCCTTGCCTGGGATGGAGTTTCCTGTGCTTTTTGTATGAAAAATTCACCTTGTACTCAGTGTTCACTTTGTATCTCAGAATTTCCTGTACTGAAAATGGAAGAGAGGAGGCTTAATAACACTTAGCTTGGCTATGGAAAGGAGCTTCCAAAGTTTATTGTAGTAGAGCATCTCTTTATTGATGAAGCAGGATGCAGGAACTGTGTTTAACAGTGTGCTCTCCAAGGGGGAAAAAAAGATCTGTTATTGTATTCTGTAAAGATCACTAACTCTTCCTTTTACAAAATCATGAAGCAAAGTTAATCAGCTTGCTTTGCTTCCTAATTTAGTTATTTAAATGTTCAGTGCAAACAGAGAAGATGAAAGAAAACTCAGGAGGACATCTGTCCAGTACAAGATATTGATATAAATAGAGAGACTGTGAAAAGTAGTTGTGAATCTGTTTTGTTTTCTACTTCAGAAAAACCAGTTGGAACAGGACTGTGCAGGAAAAGCACTGCCATAAGCTCTTGCTGAGGGAGAAATTGGGGCACAGCTCAGCACTGTTTGTTTTCATGTAGGTTTAGATAATAAAACACAGAAGGCTGAAAGAGAGATTTGATTTAGTATTGTTCAGAAACCACATTTTTTAGGTCTGCAAGCCTCAGCTGGCCCTGTGTTTTTACTGTAATTTCAGGTATTTGCTTTTCCTTACATATTTTTTCACCTGTATTTTCCACTTGGCTTAAATAACAGGTTCAGAAGTCTAGAAAAGGAGAAAGTGAGTGGCTTGCTGCAAGGACTGGAGCCTCTCATTTCATTCATTTCTTTTCTCATTGTTTGGCAGGTGGAAAGCGCGGATTTACAGAGCTGAACTGGAGCAGCTGAAGAAGTGGGGAAAGAGAAACAAAACAAGTAGAATACCAGTGAAAAGAGCTTCAGCTTTATCTCGCAGCATCACCACAGCAACTAGAGAATACGATCAGAGGACAAGGGCTAGAGCAGAGAAGGTGAGAGTGTGGCTCCCTACCTTTGGACAGAAAGCAGCAGATAATTATGCAGAACAGAAAGGGGTATTTGATGGTTCCAGACAAACTGTGGCAGAGGGAAGAGACCTGTCATTAACAGGAATGTGCCCCAGTTTATGCACTGGCAAGGGGAGTGCCATGAGAGCTACTGAAGAGACTATTTCTGTGGTTGCTTATCTCCATGTGTTTGCCCCCCTGCTGGGACTGAATTAGGTGGCTGTAGGCCCCGTGGACCAACAGGTTCTGGAAAGTGACCTTTTTTCCCGTACAAGCTGTACCTGGCACGAGAACTGAACGACACCGCAGGTCTTTGTTCGGAGACGCAAAGAGAGTGAGCCAATCTCCAACCCTTCCCTTCCATACCTGCCTGCTGTACCATGGGATGTCGGCAAAGCTCTGAGGAGAAAGAGGCAGCGCGGCGGTCGCGGAGGATCGACCGCCACCTGCGCTCTGAAAGCCAGCGACAGCGGAGGGAGATCAAACTCCTCCTCCTGGGTACCAGCAATTCTGGGAAGAGCACCATCGTAAAGCAGATGAAAATCATTCACAGCGGCGGCTTTAACTTGGAGGCCTGTAAGGAATACAAACCTCTGATCATCTACAACGCGATTGACTCTCTCACACGGATCATCCGGGCTCTGGCCACCCTTAAGATAGAATTCCACAACCCCGACAGGGCGTATGACGCCGTGCAGCTCTTTGCCCTGACGGGCCCGGCTGAGAGCAAGGGCGAGATCACCCCGGAGCTGCTGGGGGTGATGAAGCGGCTGTGGGCAGACCCCGGCGTGCAGGAGTGTTTCTGCCGCTCCAACGAGTACCACCTGGAGGACAACGCCGCCTACTACCTGAACGACCTGGAGCGCATCGCGGCGCTGGACTACATCCCCACCGTGGAAGACATTCTGAGGTCTCGGGACATGACCACGGGGATTGTAGAAAATAAGTTCACCTTCAAAGAGCTGACTTTCAAAATGGTGGATGTGGGTGGACAGAGATCCGAACGCAAAAAATGGATCCACTGTTTCGAGGGGGTTACAGCAATAATTTTCTGTGTGGAGCTGAGTGGGTATGACTTGAAGCTGTATGAAGATAACCAAACAGTAAGTGCACCTTCTGCTCCTTGTTTTCTTGCCTTCTCTTCCTTTCTCCCTCACCGGTATTTGGCCTTTTTTCTCCCCCTGCTCCCTGCCCTCCCAAGGCAATAATCTCTGAGTTCCCAGCCCTTTATTTCCTTCCCCTTAACCCTCAGTCTCTATGGAAAAGCCAAAAGCTATGATTCTTTTATTTGGATAGTTTTCTCCACTGGGCAGAAGGAGTTATTGAATGTTACTTTTGGGAAATGGAGGTGCTGATTTATTATTTTTTCTGTGCCTTTTAGCTAAAAGTTTACCTGTTTTAGTGTTCCTTCGAACACCGCTCAAAGGTAGGCAGTAGTGAAACCCTGGTCTCCAGGGATGGTTCATTTAGACACCATGTTTGTGGGTCCTGGGAAATTTTGGAACTCAAATAGCAGTAAGAGGTTTTTTCCCCATTTTTTCCAGGATTTTCAATCAGAATTTGGGATGAAATAAATTTTAAAAAGTAATAGAATCTGGTTTTTAATTAGAATGAAACTGTTATAAATTTAAAATGGTCTTTGACTGGTTTTGGTTATATGGTCTATTTGCCCTCTCCAAAGAACAGCTATTCCTATTTAATAGCCTTTACTGCTGTTCCCTTCTGATTTTCAGAGCAGGCAAGTGCAGTAACTGTGGAACACATACAAATACTTATGCATATGCAAATGTGTGTTTGCTGTCACTTTGAGGTTGCCTGAGTTAAACTTTGTAGGATTTCACTTGAACTTATTTTTTTTGACAGCCTCGTAAAATGTGCTGTTTGAGAGAAGCCATGGAGTGTGTATTTATGTTTGAAAACAGCTGCCTTTCAGGAAGAATTAAAATCTATACTGTAGAACTGGGAAGTTAACCTTAAAATGATGCTACTTCTCTTGTACTCTTTTGCACACTTTCAGCTGTAAACATGTAGAAAACTTGTCCACCAATATCAATTCCTGGAGTATTCCAGAACTCCAGAATCCTTGTTCTGTCACAGCAGGTGTGTTGTGTAAGTGCTGTTGAGGAGAAAGTGGTTCCAAGGCATTTTTATATTTCTATTTTATTTCTAATGGGATCTCAGTAAGATTACAGAAGGGGACCTCTCAGCCAGATCTGATGATCTGGTTTGGGCAGTCCTCTCTGGAAGAGGGTTACTAATCAGCCTTAACTGTTTTTCTTGAACCAAACCTAAGCCTGATAACACTTTTCAAAAATACTTGCATTTTACTGTAAATGAAATATGCATTATGAGTACTAAATCTTTTACAGAGATTTTTCTTATTAGAAAGGAGCTAAGTGATGAGTTTGAGAAGCAGTCATAGAAGGTCACGAGAAACATCAGGCCGGGAAAACTTATTTTAAGAAAAATAAATTGTTACCTAATTTTAAGAGCTGTGAGTTTGTTTAGATCTTCCTTTTGTACCTCCCTCACTGTCTCCATGTGGCCATTCTGTGAGTATGGAATTCTTCCTTTAATGATTTTTGCAAAGATATTTCCAATAATCCTTGTTGGCACTGTTTGAATTGGTCCTTTTTTGTTGGTACAGTTTATCACATATATAACATTTCCCTGTTCTTATCTTCTGTTGTGATTTTACAGCTTATAAACTGCACCTCCATTTTCTTCTCTGTGCTATTCTGGTGAACCATTCCATTGTCCTACATGTGGATTTACACTTCACTATCTGGAGATTCTTGTCTTGACATTAGTGCCCTCCTATTGTAACAGATTTGTATATCTGATTTTTGTTTAGTAACCTCCTCCTGACAGGAGAGAAGCATTGCCCCTAATTCTTTCTCTTCATTTAGAGTTACACTAGGAAAAACATGTCTTTTTTGTATCTAGAACCTGACTAGGAGTTAGTTGCTTTCTTGCAATTCTGTAGACTTTTTGTGCCTGGCTCTTCAGATTTAAAAATTGAAAAGAACTAGGTCAAAGGGAAAAAATCAATATACTCTAAAAAATCCTTGTGGATGCAGCTCCATCCAGAACCAACACTGGTACCTACACTGGTACATCACCAGAACTGCAACACTGAGATTGCCACTCCTGAGGAAAGCCCTACAAATGATAGTACTGCAGAGTCTAAAGTGCCTCCTGGTGTAGTATCTATGGTGAAGAGAACTGTTAAATAAAAACTAGCCCTCTGCCAAACATAACTTACTGCTCGAGAGAGCGTGGAAGAATCTGGCTGGCCTCTAAACTGTGAAAGCTGAGAAATGATCTGCAGGAACACGATCCCTCAGTGATCCTGCTGACAGCAGTGGGTAAATGCTGTGCACGAGCTGTGTCTTCACTGAAGATGCATTAAAATAATGATTGACAAATATGGTAAAAAATGAGGGGAAAGCTCAGTTGTGCACATGGTGGTTCTGACTGGGGCTGACTCGGGAGCTCTGCTCAGGGTGACATCACTGTGGTGACACTGATGTGCATAAGGGAGAACAAAAATAATGCCCCAACTATCAGTTGCCTGGACAACTTTTCTTTTGAGTGTAATTTTAAGTGACAAGTTAAACTTTATAGTCCTAAAAACAAGTGATAGAAGGGGAAGGCAGAATTTTTCTGGGGCGTTTATCTTTCTCCTGCTATACTTTATTCTGGTAAACATCCCTTGCAGGCCCCAAATCACCTGAACTGGCAGTTTGTACGCCTGGACCAACCAGTATTTTGCCTTGTCTGTTTAACATGTGATATTTAGTTGCTTACTAAAGAATAAGATAGGGAAAGCTGTAATTCTTTTTTTTTTTCTCCACCTTGTGAGCTTTCTTCTGTCACTCTGTAGCAATATTTTGCTTATCTGGGGTTATCTGCAAATGTGGTCTGGGTCTGGTTTCATTTCCACAATGCCTTTGGAGGTTTTTTCCTACACAGCATAACAAATATAGCTGGATCTTTCCATGCACCACACCTGGGTAGCATGACTCAGCTGGGTAACAGCTGCTGCTTCTGCTTTTGACACTGTGGCAAAATTGGTTTGCAGAGTACCTTTGGAATGCTGTGGATTTATTGTAAGATTATTATTCCTGGCCAGCACTCTGAGGAGGTTGCCTTAAGTTTTTATATCCCCATGCTGATTTCTTCTCCCTTCTATCAAATAAATTACTTGTTGTAGTTTTCATGGTCCTCAGCAGCTGATTGACCCATTCTGTCTTTTATTATAGATTAAGAGTCATCTCTGGCCTTTCATAATGTCAAATTATCAAGTGATCATTTTTTTGGCCTTCTTACATGTGGCATCCTGCACTTAGAAGGAGTTACCCATTAATATCTAAGTGTCTCATCTTCATTTAAATTTCTTCTTAATTTAATGTGTGCTAGAGGATGTTAAATCATCTGTGTTCTCTAATGTTAGTGCTCCTGCCTTTCACCCTGAAAAGGATCCTTGCAGTTTGTTTGCAGCCTCCCCTCCTGCCCTGTGCACTCAGTCCTGTGGTTCAGGCCTGCTGCACATCCTTATGGGTGGCTTTCAATTTTCATCTACAGTCTGCAGGCTGCAACAGGGTTTGAGACTATGAAACACTCTTCGAGGATGCAATAATAAAGTAAATAATGAAATGAGTTTGACATGAATGTGTGCTTGAGAATTCATGAGGTCAGGAGTTGCAATAGATCCACACTGTGCAGGAGATAGCAAGAAAAGGTTGTGAAGGTCTAAAAGTTATGCTAGTTTATAATTTTAGAAGTATGGATGTTAAAGGAAAGCTACTTGCAGGTAATGAATAATTTTTATTCCCTTTCTTACAGCCATTGCAAATGAATGGGAAAAGGACATTTTAGGCTTTTTGAGGTTATTTTTTTAGTACAGCATCTTGTTGAAAAGGAGGTGCAGATGAAAAAAAAAAACCAAAGTGCAGCAACAAACGGTTCAACCTGCAGTTGGCCTCGTGCAACACTGATTGCTGGGGTCATAAAGGAACCTCTCAATTATCCAGTAATAACTGGAAAGCTTTCTGATGTGCTAATTGTATGCATTTTGAACAGAAATCCTGTTTCTCACAGGAAATTTTTTATCCAGTAAACAACATTGTTAACATTTTTTATTTTTTTCTTCCCTGAAGCCAAATACTTAAGAAGCTTATTTACCATTCCTGATACTTCAGCTTTTTGAGTACCACAGTGTATTAAACCTCCCTTCTGGCAGGCAGCTTTTTCCCTGCAACACTAAGAACAACAGTGAGGACAGAGGGGAAATTGTGCCACGTGTGTCCAGAGCCCTTTTAGCAGCTGTGCTCAGCAGTGGTAACAACCATGTCAGCAAACGTCTTTCTGGCAAAATAAGTCTCTTGGGAATCTGAGAAAAAGATTGACCTAAACTGTTCAGGTGCTCTCAGTTTCCTGTGAAGCTTTCCCATTTCCAGGTTTTTCATAGGGAGGTTTGTGTGGGAGCAGAGCTTGGCTGACTTCAGCATTCATGGGTGTAATTTCTCAGCAAATGGAATTCTAATCTTGCCTTTTTTTTTTCGCTTGAGAAAGGAATAGATATATAGTCCCTTACCAAAGTTTAACTTCATACAGTGATCTATCACAATTCCAGCCTGAAGACTTGTATCCAGGCTGTATCTTCTGAAATATGTAACCAGCAGTAAAAGAACAAATATACATAACAGAAAATGATCAATCAACTCCCAATCTGCAGTTCTTTCTACTAGATAGTCTTTCAAGTTTGAAGACTTAGTTTTGGTTACATTGTTCACTCTAATTGTGTCCTTCTCATATGGAGATCCTCACATAGAACATGTGGGACAGCAGTTTTCCATATTTTGGACTTATTACCATACCCTGAACTTTATATTCCCTGTAGCTTCAGACACTAACAGTAACTTTATATGCTAATAATTCTGGCTATATTTTACTAAATTATTTCCTCCAATTAAAAAAAAAAGGGCACAAATATGATAATGTGTCACACTGTGGAATATAAAAAAAGACTCATCTAATGCCATTGTATGCTTGGATGAAGATGCCAGCATCAGGTTGTAAGAGCCTGCAAAGTGTACCGTGAGGCTTATCTGTGTAATGTCAAGAGACTAATTCCGAAGACAAAGGGGTCTTGAAACCTAAAGATAAATAAGTATTTCTGTAGAGCAGTGGGCTTAATTAAAAGAGATTAGTGGGAAGAAATTCAGGGAGACAACAACATCAAGACTTCTACCTGCTCTGGAAAAATTGGCATGAAAGTAATAGCGTATTCCTGCCATGGACCTACTGAGAGGTATTTGTCTGCTTTGGTATCCATACAGTGGTTTATAGTGTTGGTTGTCAGACTTGTCTGAGTCAGGTGACTAAACTTCCCAGTGGATTTCAGCCAGGGAATGGCTCGAGTCCCCCTGTGACAAATGCCTGGAAGATGATGTAACTCTCAGCTTTTGGTCTCTGTGACTGGCTGTATTCAGAACTCCTGGACTGGGTGAGGAGTGTGACTCCACGGAAAGACTGAAGTGGGTTGTTTTTAGAAACCTTGAGGCCAACCAGCGGGTAGAGATGTGTTGATATCACCTCTCATAGAAGTAGTCTGTTGTCTACTTAAAAATCACAGTGAATAGGAACATGTCAATACGAAAAAAAAGAGAATTCCACCCTGGTCTGGAAAAACAGCCACTTTGGGTTATTTTTGGAACTGTATGAGCTGTAACAACTCTCTGCAGTACACCAGCCCTGGAGAGAGTAGTGGAGACCAATTAGCCTTAAAAACAAGCAGAAATGCTGGAACAAAGGAGGATCCTTGCTGTTTAAACAGCTTCAGAGCAGTTTTGGTGGTGGTGGATTTTTTTGACCTTTCTTCCATTATTACAAGTCCGTATTTTAGATAAACATAATCTTCTATAATTTTTTTTTTACCCCTAGTCAAATGAGTGTAATTTGACAGACACCTGAGCTTTCTGTATTGTGTTGGCAATCCAAAACCCTCTCATGATGTTAGAACATTTCATCAGTATGTGTTCCCATACATCCTTTCTGGTGTGTCCAGAATGCTCACTCACTCAGGAGACAACTGGCTTTGTTTGATAATCTAGAAAACAAAACTAATGGAGATATATTCACATGTTTCATTGCTAATGATTTTAAATGAATTTAATGAATTTAAAAGGCTCCCTGGCTGAGAAGAGCAGACACCTGAAATAGCTCTTCCACCTGTGATGCAGATGCTGCATCCTGAAATGGAGGCTGAAGAGAATTTTTCTGGGCACTGTTTCTCAGTGGAGTTGTTACCTCACTGCTCAGAGAGCAAGAAAACAAAAGGCTGAGCTGAAATTTTACTCCTGAAATGCCACAGCACTTGTTCTTGCTGGCCAGTGACCAAGTCTCTCCTATAACATTCACTCACTAAAACTATCTAGTTTAAACATTTGGAACAGAAGAACATTTGACAAGCTTTAGCAAAGAAAATTGTGTGGCATGAAACAAGAAAACTGGAAGTGATCTTAAATACCAAAAGCCCTATGTGGTTTGACAGGATTAGTAACAAAGACAAACCAAAACAGTCAAATGCTACAGCTGGCAAAGTCCTGTGTGAAATCTGAAAACCCTAAGTACCTGTTTTCGAAAAGCTTTGTGAGGTGAACAGCAAGTACTTAATTGTGTTGAAGGTATTCCTGTTAACATCATGTTACTTGCAATTTTGTTTAAAACAGTTTTCAGTAATGTCTTTGGTTGTTAGTGTAATGCATAGGTCAAAGAACTGCAGAGCCTGGTAACCTAGGACAGAATATGCAGACACATGAAGAAATACACACCAGGAACAAATAAGGGTCTTAGAAAGGCAAGTCATGCCTTGCAAAGTTGATAACTTGTGTCTGTTGGTCCTTGGTTTGGTGCTTTGTTGTTGTTGTTTGTTTTTTTTAAGGAATGAGGGAGTATGAAGGGAGATGAATCCAGAGGCTGAAACCATTGTGACACTTTGGAAAGAGTTTTTTTGACAAAGACTCTTTCTGAGAGCAACTGGGCTGCTGTGGCTTCCTCCTACCACAGTTGGGAAGGAAGGCTTGTCCTGAACAACCAGCTGATTAAAGGTGGCAGGAGGAGGAACTGATGGGCAGTTCTCTCAGTGTAAGGAGATAGCAGGATGAGCAACTTACACTGTTCAGCATATTTCTAAATGAAATTAAAAAGTTGCTGTTCAGTCTGATCTACTACTGATATTTCCAATAGTATTTTTCTGGATATTTATTTTTCTGTACTCTGCTTTAACAGGAAATTTCCCTTTTTCTCGTGCTGAAAGACTAAATCCTTGAATAAGCTTATCCTATATATCACTGGAGCCAGTCTTGGACTGTGCAAGGCACAGATATTAAACAGGTCCTGTACACTTGCAGATAATTTGCAGTAATTTGCATTTGTTGCTGTGGTTTTACTGCTTTCAGCTTTTTTTTTTTTTTTATTATTATTGTGTGCTGCCAAGACTGAATACGTAACCCTGCATTTTGGAAAGATTTTTTGAGTATCAAAACGCATTTTTTTTAAAGCTATTAATACGCTCAGTTAAACTTTTAACTTGTCAACCAATGACAGTGTCCCCTGATTATACTTCAAAATTAGCAGACAATGAATAACTCCTCTACTCCAATTAATTCAGTTCTCTAACTCCTGTCACTTATTTTTTAGATATTTAAGCTTGATACTGTCCTTTCTTTCCATTATTGAACTGATTGAAACAACTTGCTTTCAGTACACAGTCCATACATTCTCTGTGTACTTTTTCTTATTATTAATTGGTTTGGTCATATTTTACTTTACAAATTGGAGCCAACCCCAAACTATTTGTCATCAGTAGAAATAAATTACTAAGAATAGTTTAACAGAGTTTTGCACAAAATTAGAAGCAAGAATCCTTCAGGGCGTTGGTTACAAGGAGAAAGCTTGTGACTAAATTGATTTCCTAGAGCATCATGATGGGATGTCACACGTGTGTTCCACTTCCCTCAGGAAAGCCTGCCCCCCCCAGTTTCACCACCTGATGTTCTCTCCTTGCAGTTTCCCTGGAAACACGGCATGGGGGGTGTCAGAGCAGTGGACAATGAGCTTCAGCCTGTCCTGCCAAACTCCCAGTGCTTCCAGCACTCTGAGCTTTCTCCCTGCAATTCTGACACAGCAATGAGAGTTTATTTCCATTAATATTTGCCCAAATCAGCTGGAATTCCACTGCTGTAAAGTGTTTATGCAGCAGTGTCCTGATAATGCTGACTAGGATTGGACTTGTCAGAGTACACTTGTTTTCATAATGCCTTTTAGTAGTAGGTGTATTCCAATAGCACGGATTCTCCTGGCAGGGGTACAGAAGGGATGGTTCTAAGAGCAGCCTGCATAGTGCCTTTGCTGTTCTTCAGAGATCAAATGAAAGCAGGAATTAGAAATAAATAAATAACCCCCCAACAACCCACACACGGAGAAAGGAAAGCAATCCCATTGAATCGGAAATGTGAGAGGTCAATAAAGGAGGTTAAAGACATGTGAAAAAACCCGAAAGGAAAGGTTGACAAGACTAACTGCGTTGTGGCTGTGCCTGAAATGTCCTGCAGGCAGTGTTCTGCAGAGCATCTGGCTGTCACTGCCACCCAGAAATCCAGACTGAGACTTACAGCATTTAAAAAGGTTTCAAAAGGTTAATTAGTTTTGTAGAGCTAAAAAGATTGTGGAGTACCTGCTTAGTGTATAAATACCTGAAGGAGCAAAAAATGCTCAATAGTTAAAGAAATACATCATCTAATGGAGAAAGGCAAAATAAGAACAAATGGCCAGAAGCAAGGTAAGATAAATACCAACTTGAAATAGGGCTTTTAAAATGTTATATTTTTTAGGAAGGAGGCTGAATCAGTTGGACCAGCTTTTCTGGAAGCTGAGGTTTAATCAGCTAGCCATGTCAGCCCCAGATGACCAGGCTTAGGACAGGGAAAACCCAATAGATGGAAATGACCATAGTTGTGATAAATAGAAGTTAAACCAAAAGATGCAATGTTTGTGATACACTCAATATTTATTTATGTAGAGATATAAGTCCAAATTATAACTGTGTTATTTTATAAATAAATAACGCAGTCCTGCTAGATCCTTCATTTTAAGATCTCCCATCTTGATAAAGTGATTCTATGTGTGTTTTCTTATTTTCTTTGAGGCAGCATAGAATATGGAAAGCAGAAGTATCTGCATTTGGTGGAACGCATATATTGTGTATTAAATTATATAAGCCTGCTGAGATTATCGGTAAGCTCACTATTTAGGAAAAAACAGATGTCTTATTCTCTCTGTTCTGCTGGTTCAACTCTTCAGGCAACTCCTGCTCCCTCTGCTGCCTCTGCCTCCTCACTCGTGCCAGCCCCACTGCTCCTTGGCCCTTTGCTAAACAGATAGAACCCACAAACCTATCAGCAAATTATCCAGTACTGCAGAATGGTTGACTTTCTGCTGGAATCCAGTGAGTTCCAGATTTGTGTAAGGCAACCAGTAGCAGAGGAAAATAAAAAGGTGGATGAGTCAGACTTCATTTTGATGTATCAACTGCTAGAGCAGCTGAAGTCATCCTATATAACTCAACCTTACTGTAACGTTTGTTATCTGTGCATTTGGGAATGGAAAGTAGGAAAGTTGCACTGTTGCAGTTGCAGATTAAGACACCACCTCCATACCTGCATTTGACTGAATGCTCAGTTTTATGAGCTACTCGGGGCTTTATTCCCAGAGGGTAAGTCCTAATGTTACCCACTGCTTCTTACTGTCTCCTGTAAAAGCCAGAGCATAGGATAATAAGATATGAATAATGTCTTCTCTAAATGCAATCACTTCACATGCTGGAGTAATTGGGGTTTGGGGACAGAAATGAGAGTTTCAGCCAATTTCTGCTGTATTTTTTCAAGGATGAAACAGATTTGGGATATGTGGTTGGATGCACTAAATGCCAGGGAAAGTGTTTGTGAGTGAGAATGAGAGGGAAGGCCAGCAAGGTGGATATCATGGTGGGAGTCTGTTGTAGACCAACCAGGATGAAGAGAGGGGTGAAATATTCTACCAGCACCAGGGAGAAGTCTCACAATTCCTAGTCCTTCAACTCGCCAGATGTCTGCTGGAAATACAAAACAGTGGAGGAGGAACAGTCTGGGAAGTTCCTGGAGAGTGTGGAAGATCTGGTGAAGGAGCCAAGCAGGGAAGACAGTGTGCTGAACCTGTGAACAGGTCTGGGAGCACAGCAGGACTGGTGGGTGTTGTGGTGGTTGGAGGCTGCACAGCAACCACAACAGGATGCAGTTTCAGTTCTCCAGAAGCGAGGAGGGAGGTCAGCAGGACTGACACCTTGGACTTCTCCTGGTTGACAGAGTCCCTTGAGAGTCAGTCCTGAGTGGCAAAGGAGTCCAGAAAGACTGGGAATTCTTCAAGAAGGAAATTTGAAAGGCACAGGAGCAGGATGTCCCCATGGGCCAAAAAATGACTGGGGGAAGAAGACCTAGAGAAGTACTAGGACTAGTACAGAATTCCAGCAGATTCTATTGAAGATGCTGATTCCATTTTATTGACAGTATTTTTCAAGTAATGAAAGTGAATGAAAATATTATTACCACTGATTTTAATATGAGCAAAACCAGGCTGCAAATTTTAATTCTTTGTACTTTGCTTTCCTGATTAATACTTCTCTATTTCTGTGCTCTTTGCATTCACTATTTGCTGTGAGGAAATTGCTGATTTTTATTAGTATGAATTTTCTTTATTAATACTGCACATTCTCAATTGTTTCCCTCACTGGTAAACAGATCCTGGATGACATCTTGCTTTCTGATTCATAAAGCTGACTTCCCTACATAGGGATCAGTTTGATTGTCATCATTTTGTTGTATTGCTCAATGCAGAGGCGCGATACAGGTGGGGAAGCTCTTGCACAGTAGAGGAGGGTGCAGACTTGTAGGACAGTGGTTTAAGCTGGAGCAGAGTGTAAGATAAATTGGAGGAGAACTTAGACTGTCATGTAGTTCCACAGGAAACACTGGAGCCATCAGCTATAGACATATTTACAAAGAGAACAGATAACCTAAATGCAAGATTGCTCCACTTTGAAAGCAGAGAAAACAGCTCCCCAGAAAGGTGCATGGAAACCAGCCTGTCAATTCACAGCCTCACAAGGGATCACTGATGTGCAGAGTCTTTACTTTTGGTGATCTAAATATTATTTCCTCAGTCCCCTCTTTTCCAATGTTCTTCTCAAATCCTTTTCCATGGAACATTTTCATTACAGATTTCAGCTTGCTGTCT
The DNA here is from genome assembly GCA_035583135.1 of Lophotriccus pileatus. Lineage (NCBI taxonomy): Eukaryota > Metazoa > Chordata > Aves > Passeriformes > Tyrannidae > Lophotriccus > Lophotriccus pileatus. The sequence goes on along the minus strand of JAWWES010000037.1, from coordinate 2,672,241 downwards.
TTATCAACAGCTTTCTTGTATGCAGAAAAGTCCTACAAGCACAAATATCTTTTAAAACATCATCTTCTACTTTCTACTGAAAGAATATTGGAGGGGGGGGTGGTTGTTATTCCACTGTATACGTACTTAAATGTGGGAAACAAAGAAAAAAGACACAAAGCCCTGAAAAAGTTTGATTTTTTTTTAAATCAAACTGGAATTTTAAAGTACTTGGCCATTTTCTATTTTTCTTTATTTTATGCTGTTTTTTGGATGACAGACACTATCCCACAGTAACTGAACTCCATCAAAATGATTTAAGTGCACTTTAAAAATCCTGTGAGGAAATGCAGAACAGGCCTAACACAGAACATCAGTTTGCTTGTTCACTGATGAAGTGAAATGGGCTGATGCCTCCAGTGAGAATGGTGTGAATTCAGTCTGTTCTGACACCCATCTATTCCTAACAAACAATGTAAAATAATGTTAGAAAAAAATGCTTTGGGAGATTTTCCTACTCTGTAGCAGTCTTGGTGGATTTTTAGAAAAAGTAGTGCTCATGGCAAAAAGGAATTAATTTAGTTTTCTAAAACAGATTAGGAAAGACAATAACAACTCACTGTAAAAGCCTCTAATTAGAGAGCTCTGTACAACAGTTTTGCAGGAAAATTCACCCTATCCTCAAGAAACTCCTTTGAGAATGTTTTAATCCAGCTAGTGCTAAACATCCAGTGTCATGTGCTGCTTATTCTAACTTCCATGTACTGGTAATCCTGCATTTATCCAGGGTACTGGTTCAAGATGTATTTCCTGTGCCCTTCAGCAATTTGTCACTTGTTCAAGTGCCTCAGTGAAAAGAAACACTGCCAAGTTTATATTATGGTATCAAACCCTTACAATAAGGAAACAAAAAGAATTAGTATGTCAAATGGCATTTAAGAAGGTATCAAAGACATTTCAGGAGCAATCAGGCACTGTGCAGCTAAGAAATATAGAGGAAAAAAACCTGGCTTTTCCCAGTTGGATTGATAAATTGATTTCCCTCATCAAATGATGGTTTTCTTGGCTGCAGTACACTGAATTCAGCCCTAATCTGGAATATCACCATTATGGCACTTTTTGCAGCTGACACAGATTGATGACAGTTCCTGCTGAAAGGACATCGGTGACACAGCAGGACAGTGTCAGGTGAGGTGGGGCTTCCCAGCAGAGACAAGATGAGTTATGAGATAGAGTCTCAGCCCACCCAAATGATTGTACATTGAACTTGTAGGTCATGCATATGGAAGATTGCAAATATTTTCCCACTGTTTATTGCTTGGCATCTGAATTCTTTGCCCATCCATGAAAACTTTCAAAGAATCTTGCTTTTTTTTCCCTTCATTTTTTAATCTCATGTTAAAAAATTATTATTAGCTTAAAGATAGGTAATATAAATTAGTTTTCAACTTTGTACTGGAGGCAGAAAGATTCATGAATAATCTGATTTTACCATTTGTGCAGGAGTATTTTTGCTGAAAGGGTTCTGTCCTGTATTTTGGGTTTTTGTGCTCCAGAGCTGCCAGCATCTTGCTTCAATTGAAGGTAACTGGGAGCGATTAGTCAGAGATTTAGTTGAAAACTATTCTGAACATGGATGTTACAGATGGTATAATTTCAGGTTCAGCCTAATCTGAAGATTTGAGAGAAATTATAATCCTTTCTGCACTGAGGGCTTTTGGAAGGTGCCTTCTCAGTTCACCTCACACAAAGGGCTCTCACTAAGGAGTGATTGGTGATTTTTGGAACAGCTTGACAAATGCTTTTTTAATTCTGCTGTTTCCTCTATCATGAAGATAATCACCCTCTGAACAATATAGAAGTTACATGATTATCCAAAAGTGCAAGCTGGAGACCATAAGGTTTTCCAAGCTAATAAATCCTGGACATAAAATACCTCAATTGTTCTTAAAATAAAGAGATAAAGTGGCATCTGTGTCACCTTCCTCACACAGCTCTGATCAGGGCATGTGGTGTTTCTGATGCCCCAAAGAAGAGAAAAGTTAAACAAAGTAGAAGTGCAATATGACTGACACCTACAAATGCACCTTCCAGAAAGAATGGTGGAGCTGTTGCTAAATCCTCTAACATGGTTACTCAAAGGAGCTTTCCTTCAGTGGTTGCTTTGTGTCCTGCTGTTCTTTCTTGTTGTTCATCAGACCTATACACAGGAAACATCCTCTAAAGCCTTGATGCTCCCTTTGATGTGAAGCTCTGGAGTCAGTGTTGGGATTCCTGTGACACGCTGCCCTTCAGGGAGGAGCCCCCTCCCTAGAGCTGAGCCTGAGCAGCAACATTATAACACACAATTGGATAGGAAAGGATGTGCACTGCTTTTTAAAATTTTCATTATTAAACTTCACAGATGCTGTCAAAATAGCGTATCTGCCATGACTGTACAACAATTCCTAACCTTCTCTGTGGTATAAAGTTGCTTTTCTGTGTTTTAAGCCCTCATCTCCACTCTTCTTCCTTGATTGTTCCATCAATGCGTCAATGGCTTAATCCTCCTTGTTCTGTCTTGCTTTTCTCACTTTCAGATGTGTATGGCTTATAAAAAAATCTTCTTGAAGGAGATATTTCTTTAAACACTCTTGGTAGCATAGAAATGTCTGAGAGTATTTGTTGCATCCAGAGCTTGGAGAGCAGGTTCAACAGACTGGTATACTGCACTTTTTGGAATGTCTTTCAAATAAGGATTTACTGATAAACATGCCAAAAGTCCTGCTGGTTTTATAGATAAAGATTAATAAACATTTTGATGGATCATCACTGGTTTGCACTTGTCAGCTGCCTTATGATATACAAGTTTTTTTGAGAATAACTTCATGCAGACAAGTCAATACAACATTCCTGACTTCCACTGCTAAAAGTGACAGTGCTGTTGTTTTGACAGATTGACATGTTTATTTTTATAAAGTTATATTTTAAAACTACTCTTGTTCTTGGAAAACGAAAAACACACCAAGTCTCTACACAGTCAGTATTCTAATACCAAGGCTTGAAATGATAAATATATTTACTCTTTGTTTTTCATAGATTTTTAGAAGTTGTCTTTCCATTACATACTGTGTTCCATTCTCCTCAGAGTCAAAGGATTGTAGTGGAATCTCCCCATATAATGTTTTTTTAAGGACTGGAGCTTATATTTTGAATCAGAAAACCAGATCTCCTAGGATATAAATTCTTATTTATACTATTAGAATGAATTCAGTAATGCTCAGGATTCAAATCTCTGTAATGAGTAAAATAACCAAAATAATTAGTCTGAGTAAGATTCATGAACAAAAATGTAAATAAGTCAGTATATTTCCTGCTTCCAATTAGATTTTCTATGATTTAAAAAAATATTGAAGTTTTATGGCTATTTTAAAACATGAAATGTACTCAGAGTTCAAATGTATGAGAGTCTTTTCAAAGGGGTGAAATTTTAATTTTGTATCAAATATTCTATTTGCAATAAATGAAGGGAATTTGAAGCTTTATACAGGTAAGACTTTAAAACTTAATTAAACAGTTCAGAGTTGTGAAGTGGGTTTTTTTTCAGTTACCAAAGATAATTCTGTAAGTTTAAATCATGTTCTGCTCCCTTGAGAAAGGTTTCAACTTCTAATGGCAAAATCGAACTGCATTTCATTTTGCATTGTCCTGGGAAGTCTTGCATTCCAGCTAGAAATTCCTGCTTTTTCTGCAGGTCTGATTTGTACTGCCTATCCCTCCCTCCTCTCCCTGGGAAGAATAAATCCCGGGCCTCTTCTCCCCAGAACATATTCACTTACACATGTGATCATTTACATACAAGGACCTTAAATCTGCCTGCCTGCTTCAGCAGTAGAGCATCTGCCATTTAAACCAGCTCCTTATCCCCTTTTATGAATATTTTAATGCCAAGAATATAAGCACACTTCTCTGCTATTTCCATGGAAACCTGAAGAGGGACTTGAAATGAATGCAATGGAAAACAGAAGTTGGAGGAGAAGGCATCTGGAGTCCTCACTCTGTGCTTAGGATTAGGTTCAGGACTCACTGGACCAAAAATACTGTTGTAACTGGCTACAAAATTGATTATAGTATTTATGACCTAATGTTAAAACTGTAAGTTGAAAATACGGGAAGCAGTACACAACCCACAATATAGTCTTTTCCCTTTTAATGGCTTGAATAGGAAATCATCCTATATTTCCTTAAGAAATCCAAGGAATGGACAAGTGATAAGCAGCCTTGCAAAGAGATGAAACCCTTCCAGCCTGCCAGAGCTGGTAACTTGGTTAGTTTTCCCCTTGTTTGTCTGGTACAAGTAATTCTTAGACTGTCTCTTTCTTGATTCGATCCCAGGTCCATTAATTGAGAGCTCTCCAGGCAGACAGCAGTTACATTACAGAGACAACACTAATAAGTTGATTTGTTGCAAAAGACATCAGGCAGGCTGCCAGGAGCACTGCAGTGTTACTCCATGGAGTAACCCTTAAAAAATAGTTAGTAGGACTTGTAGTTCTGTAATAACAACAGAGCAGGTGCTCAAAGAGCTTCCTTCTTTCCTCCTCTGTTGTTTGTTACCTAAATTGTCATTCCTCTGCCAGCACTTCCTATGATTCCCCTTGTGATCCCACAAGAAACAAGTCAAGCAACAGAGTAATTTTTTTTTATATCAGCTGATAGTGCTGTTTTTATTGTCTCCTGAGAACAGGAGGGTCCCAGGAGACACTTCCTTGTGAACAGGCCTTCACTGTGTATAACTCAGCACATCTGACACCCCTCTCGATCTCAGTTACCAATTGCAGTTGGAATTAAGGTGGCAAGCTAAATAATGTGATATGCTCAGACATATGGAATCCCCAAGGTTAAGAAAAAATAATCCAGTCTCCATGAAATTCATAATGAACGATAAGATTTGGTGATGGAGGTACAGAAGGAACAGCCTTATCTTCGAGCACAGCAAATTCTAGGATTAGTGTGAAGCGCCACCAGAGCTTTTCCTCAAGGGAGGAGAAAGGGAATTTTAGACCTGTACTGTAGGATCAGTTTAAAAGTAGCCAAGCCAAGATCCTTTATTAGATGCCAATACACATAATTTATACACACCAAAAGGACTCTTCCTGTACCAGATTAGAGAGGAGAAAGGCACAAACCACCTATTAGAATAATTTTAATAAGATCTCCCTAATATTTGGCACAGTCCTTGTCTCACAGATGTTGGGGTTCTTTTCTCATTCCTTTGCAAGTTTGAGTTATTTTGAACTGTGCAAACTTCTGTGCTAATATGAACAATAGAGACCATTATTAGGGAGGTTTGATCAGCCTCTAACGGTACAAAATCATATAAGCACTGTTTTATCTGGAATGTACAAGTCAGAGGAGGAAATGGCACTGTGAGAAGGTTGGGAGTAAGTGAAGCACTGTGGGTTGAGGATGAGGTGGAGCAGAGTTTAAGTGCTCTGGTGAAATCTAATGATCAAGAGATAGAAAAAGGGAGAATACTGTTGTTGTAATTTTATTTTGACTGTCTCGTTTCTGTTTATGTTGATCCAGGCTTTAAATTGATGGTGTTTTTTTCCATGGATTTTGTGCCTCTTTCAATGGATACAGTGATTTTGCTATGATTAATGAGGGCTCATGTGATAAATAAGAATGTCAACTGCAGGAACATTGCCATCATCTGCTGCAGAGGGAGGGAAATGGGAAATGACTGGAACACAGGATTGCAGGAAAACAGGAAGTTCATATGGCTAAAGCAGTGGAATGCTACTGAAAACCTCTACTAGGGCCTGGCATAGGTCCATGTTCCGTTTCAGTTCCAAGTGTCTTTCTTAAATGAAAATTTTCATAGGTAATCCCACATTCTTCCTTACTTTTCTCCAAGGGTAATTTGAGATTCTGTGATCTGATTTGTAGTAGGTCTCATTATTCAGAGCTACACCAGATATCACTGACAGCTTGAAAAACCTATTAAACTTTGTTACATAAATAAATACATGTGTGAAAACTTTGGTTTAGAAAATTAGCTTGGGTGTCTAGAATTACTGGGTTCCTTCTAACTATAATTTCTCATTGTACAGATTGTTTCATTCCCTATTTATAAGTTGCTTTTAACAGCACCTCTTGATCTGACTACATGCTGTGGAAACAAATGTAGTCAATGAAATATTCAGATACAATAATTATAAGCTTGAGAAGAAACCAGTAATTCTGTCTTTGGAGCAGTTCATAAATAGCAAGTTTATAGTAAAGCACAAGTCTCCAAATTGAGTTGTGACTCTAAAGACAAACACTGACTAACATGTGATGTTGTCCATCCTGCAAGTTGAATGAGACAGGGTTCAGTGAAAATGTGTTCCTGGAACCTGAGACCACAATGGGGGGTTGTTTGTTGTTGGTTGTTTTTTTTTTTTTTAAATTCAGTCTTGGCCAGCCAAAATTATTTTGACTTTAGGACTTCCGTCTCAAATATGGGAGAAGCTTTTTTTCCCCAGCATATAACACCATTTCTTTCCTTTAATTCTTCTCTGAGTGCTTTGAAATGACTTAATGGAAATTATCTCTTGAAACTGATTTGATCTGGATTCCAGTAATGTTGCTTAAAACCAGAGGTTCTTAATGGACTCCAGGGCGCTAAACATTCTGCTTTCGCACTGAGTACTCCTCTCAGCTTGGCAAAAGAGGCCAAGATCAGACCCAGATTTAGACCCTCTAGTTGAGGTTGCTTTGCAGTTTTCCCTCTATCTTCCTTTCTCTTTCCTTTTCATTCCTGAACACTGACCTCTGTGCCCCACAGCCTTTTTGTTTCTTCCAGGTTAGTAGGAGGCAACCTCACAACCCACAGGATGGCAAGAACCTTGTTAGAATTCCAGGCAAGGGGGATAAAAATAACCTCTTGCACTGCTAGTTAATCTTGCAACATAGATGGGATACAAAGGGAAGGATACCTGTTGTTCCCACAAGGGCTCTTGCTGGGCCAAACTCTGTAAGCACCCTACAAGCACCTGAAAATACCTTCAAAGCTGCAATGAAATGAAAAGCCAGTGTTCTTGCAAGAACTCGTGAGGGCAAAACGCATCCTTCTCCAGATGTCACACAGGCTGGCCTCAGCTTTTGTAGGAATTATTTTTTTCTTCCCTGCAGTGAATTTCTCAGCATAAAGTGGTACTTAACTTTTTTGTTGTATAACAGGCTGGTTTTATTGTTCAGATACTACTGAAGAATGAAACTCCTGGCCAACTTTTTCTGGTCAAAACTGGCTCAGCATCAATGGGGACCAGCTTTCTTTTTTTTTTTTCCTTTTTTCTTCTGTGTCTAAGAGAAAACGTAATTCTCTTCCCATCACTCAAACACTCCAGCGTTGGACAATGCACATTAGTGGAGGTCAGTACTTCCAGTTCCAAGCCCCCTTGCCTACCTTTTTTATGAGAAACACTCCCTGCTTCAAGTGACAGTGAAGTGTGTGAAACAACCTCTTTCTAAACTGGGCAAGCCCAACGGGAAAGGCAAAATTGCCTGGGAACTGTAGCAAGGATGGGCATTTAGGAAGGACTATGGGAACAGATGAGGCGTTCCCTGATATTTCCTGCAGTTTACCCTACGAGATAACTGAACCTCAGATTGCATCAACATCTTTCTGTTTAAGTGCCCTTTTAATTTAATTGCTTTTTGAACCCAATTACACTTCTGTGACTTTTGCTGTTATCGTTATTATTCTCTAACACCTCATGACAGAGTTTTACATTTAATTATGCACTGTATAGAAGGAACACTTGTCTGCTGTCAGACAAGTGAATGTGATGTTTCTTACTTCTAGCATTGTATGAAATGGTGCAAAAATCATTCACTCTTCACCATTTCCATACCATTCATGGTTTTATGGGCTCTCCTGTGTTCTCTCTCAGCCATTTCTTTTTCCAGGTTGAACAGAAGTGGTTTGTTTAATTTCCTATGATAGTCATTCCGTGCTTACGGTAATTCCTGATGGGTTTCTCTGTTTTTTAATTCTGTTAGACTGTTACAAAGGATCCTTTATCTTACATCTATTAGCTTTCAAAAAGATCCAGACTCTTGTTTTTAAGCTTGGCTTGACTGTGTTGAAATGAAAACCTATTTATTTGATAAGTTTTCTTTCCTTTATATCATAGTTCATCAGATTGGACTTTTGTCACTGACATTTCAGATTTCAAATGTTGTTTTAATCCAGAGAAAGGCCATTCACAGGCACCAGATTTTGCAGTCTGTCCCCTTGCCATTATTCTGTTACACAAAATTACTGAACTCATCAGTGCATTCTAGTGGCACACTAGAGGAAAAAAGTAATGGAGGTCTTTAATTTTTTAAAAATATTAATTCCCTCTTATATTGTTTCACTTCAGTTAAGATAGACAATTGTCTGTGTGACTTGAGCCAATATTCACCCCATTAACACCCTTTCCCACCCTGCAGTGCACTGGAAAAGTGCCTATTTCAAAGAAGGTGCAAGGAAAAACATTCTTTCTTTATATATATATGTATCAGCCAGAGCTTGGGTAGTGCATAAACTGTCCAAAAGGTGGGTTAGTTCGTACCCTGCACCAGTGAATAAACAGTGAATAAACATCTTGCACACTTCTGCACTAGTTCAATAGTTTGGGGCTACTCTCAGGGCCAGAGAGCATGAAAGAACAGAAACCAGTAAACCCTGGGTGTTCCACAAAGGCCACAACAATTCTTTGACCATTTCTTTTTCATCCTGCCTCACCAACAGATAGTGGCTCATTCCATCGAAGGGAAAGCCCTTGAAGTACCCTCTTTGGGATGCAGACTTTGAGATCTGCTCAGAACTGGCTACATGAAATTGACTTCTCATTTATGGATTCAACTACAAATCCGTTTTTACAATTCATGGAATTACAGAAATGTGGGCTGGATGTGACCTCTGAAGGGCTGGACTGTTGCCAGCAGTAAATGAGGCCAGCTGTGGCTTTGCCTTGTTAGGTGACTGAAAAGCCTCTATGGAGGGAGATTTCACAAACCTCAGCAAATTGTTCCAGTGCTGAGCTGGGGTTCTAGAGAAACCCCAGCATCTAACCTGAACCTCCCAAGCCTCAGTTAGAGTTCCCGGCTGCTTACTCCTTCCTCTGATGCTGCTGGAAGAGGTTTGGGTCATCATCTTTGAACTACTCCTCAAATCCTCGCAGGCTGTTCTTAGATCACCCTTTGGCCTCTTTGCCAGCCCAAACAAGCCCAGTTCCCTCAGCCCTTCTTTGAAGGTCAGTGCAGTGTTAAATTAGTTATTCTGGGTAGATGTAGATTAAGTATTAGGAAGAAATTATTTACTGTGAGGATGGGGAGGCCCTGGCACAGGTTGCCAGAGAAGCTGTGTCTGCCACACCCCTGGAAGTGTCCAAGGCCAGGTTGGACAGGGCTTGGAGCAACCTGGGCTAGTGGAAGGTGTCCCTGCCCATGGCAGGGATATTTAAGGCCCTTCCAACACAAACCATTTTATGGTTCTCTAGACCAAGAAGGTTGATATTAAGCTTAAAGGTCTCAAATGACGACAACTAAAGTCCTGGACCACTTCATGTGTAAAACTGCAACATTTCAGCTGTGTTGGATATGTACTTGGAATGCTCCTTTTGCCCTTAGCCAAGTAAATAATCTAAAGGCCTGGAAGAAAACAAAAACAAAGAAGCCACTCCACTTGAAACCACTGAGTAAGCATTGAAATCAATTGAAATATGCTACCAGGAATAGAAAAGCTGGCCTCTATTACCATATAGACAACTCAATCTAAGGATAAATCATTCAAATATTTACAATTAAGGTATGGATGTTCATGCTACTTTGAATATCTTTTCAAGAACGGTGAGATTTTAAATTAATATGCTTTTAAGAAGAAAATGTTTTTAAACTGGATTTTTTTCTAACCTCTAGAAAAATGCAATTTTCTTGCAATTTTCTTTTTTGCTTAAAAAAACTCTACCCCGCAAAGCAAGGGTAGGTGTTATATTCTGCTAATTTACTTCTCAGAACTATCTTAGTTTGTTCTCAGGAAATCTTGACTCTCTGACTGTCAGAGACCATGGAGATTTGTCTTTCTATTCTTTCTATGGCATGTTTGCCCTCTTAAAACTCCTTGCACTCCACAGTGACAGCCAGAGCAGCAGTGCATGTGCTCAGAGCTCAGATGTCCAGAGGCTTCTGTAGCACAAAGCTCTGCTGACCTTTGAGGTGGGAAAAGGAGAGTGTTATTATTTGTTTGCTGAGCAACTGAAATATAGCAAGGCCTCCTTTAAGGAGCAAAACCAAGCTCCCTGCCCACTGCAATGATTCTCTTGGGTGCTTTTTCTGCAGCCAAGGCAGTGCTCTCCTGGCTGGACACTGTGCAGTGTGTAGGTTTAATATGTTGGCCTATTGTGCCTCTAAGTTTCTGTTGGCCTGTGCCAGCTGCAATATCATTCCTTTTGCCAATGTATCCATATTGCTGCTTCCCAGAAGTGCTTACTTGTGGTGTTGTTCTGTCAGGCACAGGACCAGTATTGACTGCCCCATGTTTCTCTTCTCTTGAACATACCTTTGTCTAGAACTTTCCTCTGGACTTGTAATTCTCTTATGAGTGAGGATAAATATAGCACCTATCACATGCACATTTTATGACTCCTAAATATAATTTTCCAGTACTTCAGCTTGCTTAAGAGATATATAGAGCTGGTCACAAGCAGTAGTTCAGTCTGCATGTATTTCTCCATTTCTATTCTGTCCCTTTTCTTGTTTGTGGAACAGCCTTTAATACCCTGGCCAGACATACAGGAGAAGCCTGTACCTGGATCTTCTGGCATTTCTATGGAATGATGACTGTCCCACCCTTTCTGATTCTTGAACTCAGTAACCTTTTCCACTGTTCTTCAGAGAGTTTTCTATATATCCTTTCTTTAGGTTCCCTTTAATTTAGAAGTCCTACAGAAGCACATGTTGTCCTGCTCCTCTGCTTGGAAATCCCCTGTCTCAGAATCTAATGTTCCTGTCAGGAAATTTAATCAAACTTCTTTCTCAGCTCAGCTCTCCTTAGTGTAATCATAGCTTGGTGTCAGACTGTACTTACTGGATTAACAAATCTGTATTGTTCCCAATCTAGGAATATCAAATAGTTTTGATAGATGGTACTAAAAAGTGGTTTACCCCAGCCTGTCACTGGCAATATGTGGATTACACATATGTAACTACAACATATTAATGTTTAACTTAGCACAGACTCCTAAGACATGATTTGCTGTTTCAGGGGGTCAGTTTTCAAAGACAGTTCAGGAGTCTGTTATAGTAATACTCTCAGTTAAATCTGCTTTGTCTTGTCTAGTCCACAGTAAGCCTTAGTAACACTACAGGGTTTTTTTCCAGTCACAGAGATCATACATGATAAAATATTCATCATGTTTTCATTGTCATCCTGCACAACAGCCAAGGCTAAAGGTCCTCATGTAGTTCTCATTTGTACTGCCAGGTTCAGTTATCATCTGCAGAATTTTATGTAAAGACAGTAGTAATATTCATCAGGAAATCATCATGGGAGATGGGATGCTGCAGTACTGCTTTGTGAGGTTTATTTTCCCTTCTTTCTCTGAAAAAGAGGTATCAGATACTGAGCACTGCCCCCTCTGCCAGTGCTACCTTGTACAAACTGTATGAACAATTACAGGACGTTATCATTTCTCCTGTGTGCAGGGCACTGAAAGGGCTTTTGGCAGGAAGGACATAAATAGATGGCATGTGCATGTGTGTAACTGTATGACAGGTACCAACATAGCTGCTTCTACTTATCCCGACCTCCCTCCTGGATTGTTGATGTGACAGCTCAGGAATTCCTGCAGCGGTTTTGGGCTAATGTAACATTGTTTTGGTGATGGATAATGAGTTTGTCTGCTTGTAGAATAAGTTAAGCTGCTAAGTGACTTAAGAACACTTGCTAATGAATTCCCAGTGGGACTTACCCTTCTATGTCACCTTTTCATATTTTGACATTTTAGAATACCCAGCATTTTCCAGGAAAACTTTGGGATCGTGGGATTGGAAACCAAAACAATTCTGTCTAGTAGAACCCCTGTTGCTTAGCCTGTCCCTTCTGGGAGATGCCAAGGCTAGAAACTGGTATATACAGGACAACAGGGGTAGAGTGTTTTATCCCAGTTCAATCCTACCTCAGGGAGGTTCTTAGTTTCTGTGAGAAGAATTCACAGAGTGAATGGGATGAAGGCTGTTTACTTTTCTGCAACACATAGTTTCTTCTTTTTGATTTTTAAATTAATTTTTAAACTCATTAAATTATCCTAATTTCCCCCACTTCCCCACCTGATCCTTTACATTCCTGTAGGAGTCTTCTTCCTTTGAACAGAAGATGAATCACACAGGAGTGTTTTCCCTTTTAAATCAAGCACTCAATCAGGGTGCCCAACTGCTACACAGGAGGGACATTTCAGCTAGCACTCAGTCCAGGCTTTTTTGCAAGAAAGGAATGTCTCTTTGTGTTTATCCAAGTTATCCCTTGCTTTCTGCATCATCTGTAGTTTTGCTTTGCAAATTCTGCTTTCCCTCTGCCTTTATTCAAGCATAGTTTGAATTCCTGAATTGCTTTGACTGAGACTGTCTTGGGCAGTGGTATTTCCTTCATTTATTTGGTGGACTGTCATTATTTCAGAATGGAGTCAATTTTGTCTGGGAACCTTAAGGAAGAAACAATGTTTACATCCAACTGATTCAGTTACCTTTTTAGCCCCCTACCCCTTCTCCAAATACTTCAGCTTCATCTGCTTTCTTTATGGGTCTCTAAAGCAGACACTTGAATCAGAAAGGAGAGATTGGTGCCATTTTGTGCAATAGCTCAGAGCTGCAGCACATGTTAAATGTCAGCCACTATTGCAGGGAAAGCCTCAACCAGGAAATAGCAGCAGCTTCCACTGGTTCTTCCAAGATTTATTGACATTTAAAGATTTTCTAACTTTTGTGGAAAGCAAACATTGCTATTCCTGCACAGATTTTATTCATTATTGTTTATGGTTTACACAAGATAAATTTTATTTAGTTTGGTTAAGGTTTTCAAATCCCCAAGTGCCTACCAGCTTGAAAATGATGATGATGAAAGAGAAGCAATGACTGAAAGTTCTTAGGTATAAAGTACAACTGGCAGTTAATTCCCTTATTTGTGATAGTTTCTCTCTTCATAATTTTTCATGTTTAATTCCAAAGCTCCCCCAGCTGAGACTAGAAAGCTTTAATGTGAAAGCTGTAAGGAGATGCTGCATTTCAATTTGGCTCCATTTACTAATTTTTACTTTTCCTAATTACTTGCTATTTTGATAACTGGAAGCTCTTAGTTGTTCTGAACTCTTTCCTGCTGATCACACCTCTACTGTTCCAGAGGATGACCAGGGACATTTGTATGTTTGCAGAGTATTGGAAGAATAGAAGCAGCCATCTGTTCCTTAGCAAGTTCTTTCCCTTAAGCAACCAATTCCTTGTTCTTATGCTCAGAGAAGAGTTTGCAATTAGCCCCCAACAAGGCCATCTGGATAAAGCACTGGCATTATCTTGCTTATACCCCAGCTTGTATTTAATTATAAAATTACAGCAGCACATTTTTTTCTGACCACCTTCAAGACTCCAGAACTGAAAAAGACACTGCAGAGAAGAAAAATGCTTTTTTCCTATCCTTATTTTTTCTCCATGTTAATAGAAAATTTTAGTAACACCTTTGGGAGTTGTGCAATAATTTATTCTATTTTTATTATAATGAGCAATAACCCTCTCAAATTCACTTTCCATATGATATGAACAGTAGTTTTACAATATTAACAAAACCAGAAATGAGCCTGTTATGTCAGGAGCATATGAGTGGATACATCACACATTTTCAGTGTCAGCCTTCATCTTAGAACAGTGGACATACCACCTCTCAAGTTACAGCACAAATCACTTGGCTCTCATGCATTGTTGTTGGAAAGGTGGTTGATGCACTGAACAAATTATAAGCCACCACCTGGAATTTATAAAGGCCTTGTCTTGCCATGTGTAATTTTTTCTCTTAGGTTTGGATTTAATTGTTTGTCATTTAATTCCATGTGGAAAGTGAGATTGAACATTGTTTCATGTCCCATGTTGACAGGGGGAAAACATCAGAATAATTTCAATTCGTTTTCTGTACTTCATATGGAAGTAGGTGCTGCCTGTTTATCTTTCCTGAAAGTTTTCCTGATTACCTGGGTGACATCTTACTGTTATTCACAGCTGAAGGATGGGATGCCATCCAGGGGGACCTGGACAAGCTCAAGAAATGGCCATGGGAATCTCATGACATTTAATAAGGACCAAGTGCAAGTGCTGCAGCTGAGTCAGGGCAACCCCCAGGATCAATCCAGGCTGAGGGATGGACAGATGGAGAACAGCCCTGGGGAGAAGGACTTGGGGTGCTGGTGGGTGAGAGCTGGACATGCCCCAGCCCAGAATCCCCGTTGTGTGCTGGGCTGATCCCACAGTGAGGGCAGCAGGGCAGGAGAGGATTCTGCCCCTCTGCCCCCTCAGGTAAGACCCTCCTGCAGAGCTGCCTCCAGCCCTGGGGAACAGCTCAGGGAGGACACGGAGCTGCTGGAGAGAGTCCAGAGGAGGCACCTCTGCTGCAAGGAGAGGCTGAGAGAACTGGGTTTGTTCAGCTTGGAAAAGAGAAGGCTTAGGGGAGACCTAAGTGGGGCCTTCAAGTACCTGAAGGGAGCCAACAAGAAAGATGGAGATTATTTACAAAGGCTCAGAGTGACAGGACAAGGGGGAATGGCTTCTGTGCAGAGGAGGAAGAAATTTTGCCCTGGGAAGGTGGGGAGGCCCTGGCACAGGTTGCCAGAGAAGCTGTGTCTGCCACACCCCTGGAAGTGTCCAAGGCCAGGTTGGACAGGGCTTGGAGCAACCTGGGCTAGTGGAAGGTGTCCCTGCCCATGGCAGGGGTGGATATTTAAGGTTCCTTCCAATCCAAACCATTCTGTGATTCTAGGATTTGAAGACTTGGTTTTTCCTTTCTGACACATTTCCTCGTTGTTCAGTGACACCTTTTCCTACCTGTGCTATTACAGTTAAATCATGGCATGGATTTGGGGGGTTCATTTCCCAAAGTGTATCATACATTTATACCATGCAACCAGCAGCCCTGCACTGGTGTACCATAGCCTGCATCCTTGTTGGAAATGATTCTTGATTAACTTGCTTTTAACTGAAATAAATCCTATTTAGTTTAGCTAAGGATTTTATGACTTTCAGATATCCAGCCAATATTATAATAATATTACACCAAAGAAGAAATTTTTTAGGTGTCAAGATCAATAATTTCCTCTTTTTTTTTGCATCACATAAGGGATCACCAAGTGTACAGTAATTTAAAACTGTCATCCTCTTGTACATGTTCATTATGTTTCATAATTTATGGAAGGGTTTTAACTCTGCTTTTGTCCCTGGATTAGAGACTGCACGGGAGGATTTGGGAGCAGAGGGACAGTGTTATGACTCACTACAAAATACAGTAATAAACACAAACCTCTTAAAATGCAATATCCCCTTGGCATGATTATTCTGAGAGTTGGCCAAAAACCTATATTAGCTCTAAAAGATTTTTTTCCAGCCTATTAGTAGCAAAAGCATTTCGACTGAGATAAAAATTTCATTATCAGCTACAAAATCAGGAAAGGAAAGCATGAGTATTTGGAAACAGATCTCTGATGTTTTTAGGGGATTATCTCTTGTGTCAGGATTTGCATTGTGAAAATAGAAAATAAATGCACGAACATATTTTTAAAGCTACGTTTTTACACCTACTAATCTGCCTGTACAATGGCAGAAGTAAACAACCAACCCCCAAGAGCTGAACTGGGTAACTTTGCTTATATTTCAGTGTGGTTTTAGGAATTGGGAGTGAGATTCCCCCATGCTGAGGCAGTGCCAGCCCTCACGGTGCCCCCGTGTGCTCCTGGGGCTTTGGAATGACCAGGCAGTGCCAGCAGTGTGCGGGTTTAGTCTGTAAACACAGAACCAAATCGATGCCTTCATGGAACTCTGAGTACAGAGGATGCAATTCTGACCAAGTCAGTCCTCAGCAAATGAAAAGGAATAGTAGCACAAAGTGAGGAGGAGAGGAGAGGTAATTTGAAAAGCTTATGTAACCCAGTTTGCTCCTGTCTCAGCAACTGTGCATTTTTAAGGGCTAAGTTTTTCAGGATACTGTTTTAGTGCAACAATAATGATCCAAACTGTTGCAGATTTCCTTTGAAGTAATAACAATACATTTGCATTCTCAAAAAAAACCCCAATGAAATAGAAAGTAAATTTCAAATAAATAATATTTTCATATTACTTTTTGTGTAATAAACAGTGAAGGATTTTTTTCTCTTTATCTCACCAGTTATGAGTTGACTCTAGTGAAGTCAAGGGAGATGCACTAGACACAAATGACACAAATTTCAAGAGAATTAGGCCCAATATATTGTTATTTCTATTAAAAGCCAAAATCATCCTATTGCTTCCACTTCCCAAACAGGAAAATTGGCCAAAAAACTTCACAGTCAAACAACAAAAATGCCTGGACTCTTGGTTATTTTCACAGAATCACAGAATATGTTGAGTTGGAAGAGACTCAGAAGGACCACCGAGTCCAAAACCTGGCCCTGCATTGGACTATCCCCAAGGGTCTCATCCCCTCTGAACAAGAGCCAGACAAATGGAACACGAACATATTTGCAAAGTCTTGTAAACAAAATATACTCTTTGGTTCTGATATCCCAAATCCCTTCTGTTCACTTTCTCTGGGCCACTGCAATGACTCACAATGTACACATAACATTTCAGAAACTTAAATGTGCGGGAAAACCTTGCCAAAAATGCTTGATGAAGATATTTGCTGTATCTACTTTGGACAATGCTTTAGTGGTATTTATTTTAATAATCTAGAATATTTTCAAAACATTACATCTGTTTACATCTATTTAGAGATGTAAACCTGTGAGTAAACCGAGGCTCCCAAGGGTCGGTACCATGGACAGCTCCAGCGGCATCAGGAGGAACTGTCACAATGGCAACACACTAGGAAAATTCCTGACGGTGC
The DNA here is from genome assembly GCA_035583135.1 of Lophotriccus pileatus. Classification (NCBI taxonomy): domain Eukaryota; kingdom Metazoa; phylum Chordata; class Aves; order Passeriformes; family Tyrannidae; genus Lophotriccus; species Lophotriccus pileatus. The sequence continues at coordinate 2,655,137 of JAWWES010000037.1, read as the reverse complement.
CTGATTTCTAACAGACCTCTCTCGGTCAGTCTAGAGCAGCATTGGATTGTAATTCCAGTTTGTAACTGTGGTGGTCATCCTCAGTTGTTCATAAATGGCATTTACCTACTCAGGGCAGCAGATAGATGTTAAACACATCTGGCCAAACTCAGCTTTCAGCTATAAACATTCAGGTAGTCCCACCACAGCAGAATGTGGTTACTGTGCATTCTTTCCAGCTTATCATTATACAGGAAGGCAAGGAAAAGATTCTGAGTATGTATGACATGCTAAACTACACATCTAACGATGCAATGTTGTAACTGGGCTGTACTAATTCCATCTTTTCAAAAAAAATTAAGAGCAGAATGTTTTTGTGGTGTGAAAGTCTTAGAAAACACTCATCCCTGTTAAAGAATCTGTTATCAGTGCAAACCAAATTTGAATAGAACTATGTTTTCCCAAGTTGCACCTATGGTTTCTAAATCTTCAGTTTTAGAGTGCTCTCCACAGTTGCCAAATATTTTATAATATAAAGGAAGAAGCAGTCTGTGGTGAAATATATTGCATGAAAATGAGTGGATTAAGATCCCTGAAATGCCGTGGTCAGGTAAGATGGACAGTGACCAAATGAAAGAAGACTTGTTTCCAAAGGCAGATTTTGCTCCCTGCTAGACAGTAATGTGTTTTGTGTGCTTCCCACAGTCATGCTGGAACACTACTGTTGACACCGCTGTTTCCTCTCCTACAGAGTCGAATGGCAGAAAGTTTGCGCCTGTTTGATTCCATCTGCAACAACAACTGGTTTATCAACACTTCCCTCATCCTTTTTTTGAATAAGAAAGATCTGCTGGCAGAAAAAATCCGCCGCATCCCCTTAACAGTCTGCTTCCCTGAGTACAAGGGCCAGAACACGTACGAGGAGGCCGCGGTCTACATCCAGCGCCAGTTCGAGGACTTGAATCGCAACAAGGAGACCAAGGAGATCTACTCACACTTCACCTGTGCCACTGATACCAGTAACATACAGTTTGTGTTTGATGCAGTGACAGATGTCATCATTCAGAACAATCTCAAATACATTGGCCTCTGCTAAGAATCCTTGGGCTTAATCTGTTTTCCTGGAGCGATAAAAAGGGGCTAACCACTTCCACTTCTAGTGGGAAAAAAATGGGGCAGTGCTTAATAGCCCAAGGAGAGAAAAGGGGAAATCTGATGTTATGCACACAGTTCCTCTTATGGCCCCTTAACTTGCTACGTCATTTTCCACAAATAAATATTCTGGAGAGTGTAAGTCTCCTCTCCGAGAAAACCACACACACTCAGTGAAAAAAAAAACCAAAACAGCCAACAGCTCAAAAACCCCAAAAAAACAGAAAAAAAGAGATTGAGGCCTAACTCTGTGGAGATATTTCACCACAGTCACTGCACTTTTAATCCATTTGTTTCATTCCATTTCCTACAGTGGGAGTGTTATCATGTTCTGTGTAAGAAATAATTCTTCATCCAGTTGTCCTAAAGTTTTATTGACATAAAGATATAAATGTGGTGAGTGGAGGTGAACTCATTTGCAGGGTGTGAGGCAGAGTCGTTGTGTTGGGGAGAAAAGCCAGTTCAAACCAGAAGCTACAGAACAGGAGAGTTTAAGGAAAATATTGCTGTAATATGTAGAGAACGGGCATGTCCCCACAGTACTGGCACCCACAGTGAAGAGTATGTACACCCCGTCCTGTATGCACATGCACATGACACAGGTATACTATGTACACACCTCTGCTTTACTTTACTGTTCCTCATGGACACCTTGCCTGTTAAAGGAATTGTTGGTGTGCAGTGTTTTGTGATTTCCAAACTGACAAGCAGCTCCTTCTGCTCTTTAAGGCTTCAAATATGCAGCAAAACCCCACAAAATTAATCTATGACTAGGCCAAATTAAGGTCAGTGTTTCTTCTACTGGTAAGGAGTTTTATACATCGAAACAGTCTTCTTTTACATCTTTTTTTGCCAAATCTTGTGGTGTTTCACAAAAACCAAACTATATTTAAGAAGTAGGTTAGTGTTCCTTTTTTAATACAGATTAAAAAAAAATAAATCACAAAGCAATTTTTTAAATTATTGTTGTAGTGTCTGGATTGCTGAATGTGAAAGTTGCCAACGGACAATTCTGTTCCACTGCTCCAAGTATATTCTGGGAATTGTAATGTTATATTTCCCAAGCAGCAGGAGCCATGGAGATTGTGTAGTATATAGCCTCCAAAGTCTTTTTTTTTTGTTGTTTTTTTTTTAATTATTTTTAAAATGTGATGTATTATTAGAAGGTTAAAGATGAGCGATATGAACAATAACTAAATGTCTTGATATTTCAATTTAATAAATTATTTACAGTTTAGTGAAATTAAGGAAACTGAAGAGATGCATTCCTCAGCTCCAGGTTTCATCTCAGAAAGAAACACTACTGGATGGAGTAACATTCCGGCAAAAGTTTGAATGCATAAGAAGCTCTGTGGGACTATACTGGAAAATCTCTAATGGATCACATAGACCCAAGTCTTTGGTCAGTTGATTCTTTCCCCTGCCATAGAAAAGACTTCTTAAAGACTTCAGTGTAAAGTTGGTGTGTAAATAAATGTTTGATAACTGTAAAGCACATACGTACACAGAGACACAGACACACATGCACACTGGAAAATCACCTTCTACTTTTGTCCCCCTTATGTACTATGATTAGTGCAAGAAATCTCAGCCAAGGGCTCTCAGAAAATTAAAACAAAATGGTTAACAACATCAACATTTAAACTGTCCACTTAAAAAATAAATAATTCAAATGATACTGAATGTGTCTATAGTGTGTTCATTAAGTAGTGTTTTGACAGTTGCTTAATCAGATAATATTTGGGGTGTTTTCTTTCCTTTATGACAGGCTGCTGAGGTTTCTTTTGTTTGCTCCAGATCTCCCTCCTTGGTTTATTCATTAACATTCAGCAATTTCAATATTAAGCAATTACACTTGAGCACCTGAGTGAGATTTAGGGGATGTTTTCCCATTAATCCCATGATATCCTTACAAATTCTGATTGCATGTTGTACTGTTGGGGGAGACAGTTATAGACCAAGATAACTGGTTAGAGGATGGTGGATAATTTGACTCAGGACCCTTCACCCCCTTAATCATTTCTGGCACCAGCTGAAAATATTTGATAGTGCTTGGATAGCTTTATTCCTTTGATTGCTTCTTGGCATTGCTACCAAATGCGTTAAAACAGTCCTAATCTTTCTTATCTTATGTTTAAGAATCCTCTTTTGACCTGTTTGAGAATATCAAAATAGGATTTTTCTAAGTGACCCGGAGACTTCAGGTAATGATGAGCTGGGACTGCCATGAGATCTACGACACTCTTGAAGGCAGTGATTCAAGCAATAATAATTTTCAACCTTGCTAGAGAATGCAAAATAAGAAAAGTATCCCCCGAGGCTCAAGTCATAGCTTAAGACTCTTCAGTCCAGACATAATAATGGGGGAAAAATCTGTCTAATTTTGAACATGGTATTTTTAACTTGTACTGAAGACACAGGGTCCCTTTAAGCAGTCCCTGATAGCTGTTCCAGCTGAAGAGGCAAATGAGCCAATGAGGCTGTGCCTTCATGGTGTAAAAGGTCTGTCAGGGCAGAGAGGGAGGACTGAATTTGTAGTGAGAAGGTGTTGCTGCCTGTGATGTTTGCAGTCACGCAGCTTGACTCGGTGAGTTAACTAAAAACAGTGTGGTAATTGCTGGTACAGGATCCTCTGCACTTTGTTTCCTGAAAATTGCTATAATTTCTTTGGGAAATAGTACAGCATTTCTAGTCTGATTTGCTTTCTCTAGTGTGGTACCCTGTTGTGAGGTGGATGAATTGTGGAAAAGCTAGGAAGTTAGTCAGGGCTTCCTTTGCCAATGAAGGGTCTCTTAGATGTTATGATTCCTTCACCTCCAGCTTTCATGGGACTGTGGCCATTAAAGAAGGGACAAGAAAACACCAGCATTTATTACAGCACAGCTTCGAGATAAGAAAGCTGGGTAAAACCGAAAGTGTAGTCAAGTTATGAGGAGGGTAAGAGAGATTGTATATTAGAAACAACTCTTTATTCGACTAAGAAAGCCCTTCCAACATAAGTGTTAGAGACAACCCATAGTGAAGTGGGGAACAAAGGCCTAAGGGGATTTCTAAAGAAAAGCAGTCAGTTCCCTTTCTCACTGAGTGAAGGCTGCCTTGGGAAGGAGAAAATAAAGTAAAACACCACCTGTGTTCCTACTTGACTTGAGAAAAGCATAGGCCTAGGGAGGAACAAAGAACTAAATAATTAAGTTTAAATAATCAATTCACATAATCGTGTTCTCTGAATAGCATTTTCTTGCTATTAACTCTCTAATAATTTAATTCCTAAAATGTTTTTGATCTTAATATTCTGAGTACTTCATGGTTACTCTGTTTTCTAACTGAAGAATTCAAGATGTTAAAATAAATTCGGGTTTTATACAGAAAATTCTGTATGAAAATTGTGATTGTATAAGTAAACTGAGGCATAGGAAAGTTAAAATTAAGAAGTCTGGGGTGAAGACAGGTGCTGAAATTAACTCCCTTGACTCTTAGTCATCCACCTGGATAAATCATGCAATTAAATTTGCATTTATTTTCTCAGTTCTGAGGTTTATTAGTGATGCAGTGCACTGCCACCTGAAAGGGCTGCATTAATACAGCTGGGATTTCATTTCACCTGGGCAACAATGACATTCACAGAAGAGATGTCCCATCTGCTGCAGTAAGAATGCCATCTGTCCTCTCAGCATTTGTACTCCATGCAGCAAAACAGTTTTGAGGGGAAAAAGGTATCCTTACACAGTCCTTATCCATACCTCCAGTTGGTTATGATTTTCCAAGGGTGGAATAGTGGAGACACTTGAGAGTCAGTAATGTAGGAGAAATATTAAATCTTGGGCTTTTCCCAAACAGAGGTTCTGGCAAGCTTAAAAATCCATTACACGATCCAATCTACCTCCATCTTTGTCTCAAAGAATTTAGTACCCCAAAAAACAGGACAGAGAATAGGTAAGAATTATTAAACTTTTCCACTATTAACCATAACATAATGAAAGATGTTTTTTCCTAGAATTATGTTTGCAGTTGTTTCTGCCCAGGTCACTCATTATTGCTTAACACCCTTTCACTAATGTTGTCAAGTATTGTGTGTGTCAACTAATTGTTTATACAAAGAGTGAAAGTTTTGCTATTAATTTTTTTCAATGTTCTTGATTTTTCTCTTCCTGCTGGTTCTTCTCCCTCTTTTGTCCTCTACTGAATACATAGCCTGCCTATCCTATTTTTGTCTTTCTTTTGCCTGTTAATTCTTTTTACTAAGTTGCTGTTTCCTCTAGAAACATTACTCTTCAGGGTTCTCCCAGTCTTTGTGGATTTTCCCACCTTTTGGTTTTAACTATCCCACTGTTCCTGGAAGATACTGGTATACATCCTTAAATTTAGGAATCAAAAATAGTCTGTAAGTGCATTTGCTTAAAATAACCTCATGTTCCTAAATTACTCTTGTCTGGAGCAAGACCAGGTGTCCTGGCACAGAGCTGCCTGGAGTCAGTGACCAGCTCCCAGTTAACACAAACACCCACACCTGATGCCAAGTGCATGTCCCACTTTTGTCTCTTTGTCTAGCACAGAACATATTGCTTTATTGGCCTGGAAATCTCCTCAGCTCTGGAGAACATCAGCAGTCCAGCTGTGGGATGGTGCATTAGTTGCTGACTTCCCCCAGCTGATCCCAGGTACATCCTGTCTCATTATCTGCTTGAGGTGCAGCAGTAAATGTAAAGAGCAAGACAGACAGTTTCTTGGCTGAAAAGGGCTGAATTACCAAGCAGAGGCTATTTCTGTATCTGTAATTTTTCAGATGAATTGTCAGGCCTTAGGACTCTTACTACCTTTTGGAAAATGAGTGGTTGTCTCTGATAATTCCCCAAATTGTCCCGTAGCAAGAAATTTTAGCACCTTTCTGTTTTTCTTGTAAGTAGCCAAATGTATGTGAATCCATTCTGCAGTGACACAATTCTACTCAAGAAGTTATCTTCCAACCCTTAAATACAGGCATGTATACTTATATATATATACACATTATATTTTTATCTAAATAAACAGAAAGCCACCCTTTTTTTTTTTTTTAGGATAATTACTCAGATGTTTTCACAGATCCTTCAAAGAAAATCTTGTTTTCTATGCTGATCTTCACAAGGTTGTTTAGCCCAACATAATAATATCCTTCCTTTGGATTCAATTATTTAGAACTTTAAAAAGGGTTGCAAGCAGTAAAAATGCATCTTTAGATTTTCAGGATTCATGTACACTCACCAAGGCTTTAAGAATTCATTTAATTCTTTTTAAGCACCAGCAATGTAACGGAATTCCTCAGACAACATACTTTCCATTATTTTAAAGAGTATGGCTTTTTAATAGATAATTTCTATCCACTGAAAATTTAATGTTATAATTATAATTTTGATCAATGGAAAAGTTCAAGACTAATGTTCAGATTAGAAAACTTGTGAAATTAGTGCACCGTGATGAACAGCTGATCCCCATTTTGAACTGAAGAGGACAAAGTGAAATTTTGATGCCAGATTCTGAAATTCAAATTCAAGCATACAGTCCACAAAACCTGTACCTTGAGCAGGGAGCCTTAACTTGCATAAGACTTAAGAAAATTAACAAACTAAAGACAACTAAGCTGAGCAAAAATAGAAAAGGTACTGGTTTTGAACATGATTTTCAAGAAAAATAGAACAACATAAATCTGGAATGTATTACACTGGTGAACTTACCTGGTTTCTGCTCTGCCTTGTCTGTTTGAATATTTAGCTGCTTAAAAACCCCTACCTTCAGGTAACTTTGCCATCATATCAAAAACCTGGTGGGTGTTCTTCCGACAGATATCTACTGGATCATCCAAGAGCCCAGAGAGGGCAGAAATCACTCCATTTTGTATTAGCCCCTGCCTGAAAACACAGGAGGACAGATTTAACAAAGCATAGTAAAACTCAGATATATGTGTGAGATACTTAATTACTCTTATGTTGTGTTTCTCTTAAAAAACCTTAGAGATTCTGTTCGTGTGTCTCACTGGAACATCTTTATCCCTTCCCATACCACTCACCAAACTTGGAATTGCACCCACCTGCCGACACTGTGCATACTCATCAGATAGAGAACTTCTGTTGTTTTTTGCCGGACGGTGTTGTCAGGATGTCCCAGCAAAGTCTTCAGGTTATCCAAGAATCCTGTGGGACACCACAGTTCAGCTTAACATTTCTTACCTTCAGCATCAATTTGAAATAGCAACACTCATTTTTATCTCACAATTTGAAGTGCAAACAATTGGAACTTTTAAGTTGTCCTGACAGTGAAATGCTCGTTGTCATATCTCAAGAAGGGAAGAAACTTTCAAATTTCAAGGCCTACTGCCAAAAAACGTCATGCTGCAAACAAGCTGCTGACTTCTCTATCAAGTTAAATCCTAATCCTGCAAATATAAAGTGACATAACTCTAAAAATAAGTCAGTGGAGCTACTGATGTCTTTGTAAAAACATGTGTTTGCAGGATTGATGACTTTTAAACTTCTTTAGGTGTAGCACAGGCTATGTAAGAACCCGGAGTGTTGCTTTACACACAGAAGTAAATGTGGTGAAGTATTAATGATTCCTGTCTACACACAGATAGCACTGTGCATAGACAGGAATCACACCCCCCAAAAAAACCCACAATCTTATATTGCTTTGGTAGTTACTGTTAATCAAACAGGAACTCAAAAATATTTAAACATGATTATCATCTTTAATGAGGGGAAAAAATATGAAGGAAATAAATGGAGGAAAAAGCAGTGGCAAACTGGAGGACCTTTTCAGTGTTACATAATGAGGTATGTAGGCACACAACAGACTGCTAAAAATTGCAAAAAGTAAGCTTGTGGTTGTTTTTCTTGTCTCCAAAATCCAAACCTAGGATTCTTCTCAGTGCTGGGATAAAGGCTTTTGTAAATAGTGATGGCCAGATGTAATTGTGATGAGTCTGAACAATTTGGTTATATTGCCTTCTACCTTAATTTCTCATGAAGTTCCAGGATTGGGGGTTGTTTTGGATTTTTTGTTTGGGTTTTTTGTTTGTTTTGTTATAGGCTTATTCTACAACCACTAAGATACCTCTGAGATGGAGTTCTGCATAAAAAGCTCTTTGTGTTTTGTCTCCCTGATAAAATTATATGTGGATGTGCCATTTTACTCACTGCTGAAGGAATTAATGACAGAAAACTACTTCACAGATTCTGTAAACTTGTAGAACTTTTCTGAAAATTATTTTATTAGTTACTAATTAAAACGTTCATGAGGATTTTTTCCTGTTGTTATTATTATGGGTTCTGAGATAAGAGTATCTTGAGCACCTCAAGCATGACAAGTCTAGGAAGGTAAAACTGTCCTCTGTCATATGTGTAATGAAGGAAAACAAAGCCACAGATTTTGCCTTTTTTTCCCTGTTGTAGGATAACTAAAAGACTTTAATTTTCCTCTTTCTAAATAAAATATATTTGGCACTCTTATGATAATAGAAATTTATAAATTCACTGCTTCGTTTATGTCTGAAAGGTTAATGGATAACAGATTAGACAAGATTCCAGGCAAATGAAGTTTAACTAAGTGACAACGGGAATGGTGATGGTAGGGTTTTGAACTTTGGACTAATTGAGTTTAGGGTTTTTTTTAATTAGTCTATGTTAGGAATTAGCTAAATTCAGAACAAGGGCTGGGGACAATGTTTAGAGGTGAATATGGCAGTACACAGTTAATAGTTGAACTTGATGATCTTAGAGGTCTTTTCCAACCTTAATGATTCTGTGGTTCTATGGGAAAAAAAAAGAATATGAACTAGTTTTGTACTTAAGGGTTGAGAAAACTTAGAATGAGGCATGAATAAATCCTAAAGTGAGTATAGCTCTTAAAATACTGCCTTGTATATGGCACTAAAATACTCTTTGCCTTTTTAAGGTAAAAAAAAACCAGTAATATTTTCCTGAGCATCTTGTGTCATCAAAGATATTCTAAGGGAAAAGTAACTAATGAAAGTAAAGATGGGTTCCTCTCTCCTGCTGCTCTGCTGTGTCAGAGCTTATGACAGCACATCACTTACCTATTTCTATTGCCTGGTAGACCTTTTCTGGATCATGGGCCAGGTCGCAGAGCGCCATCAGTGCCCGCTGCTGCGTCAGCAGCTCGGCCGACTGTAGCTCCTCGTTCAGCTTAGGAAGGGCCCTCCTCCCAAACGCCAGGACAGCTTTTGTGGGATCTATGTCAGGGGGCAGGTAGGCTGAGATACGAGGCTGTGCCATCCCAAAGTTTCCTGGGAAGGATCCTCGCTGTCTCTAAAAGTGATCCAAAACGGCTGTACTTGGTGACTGGGCAGAGAATGTGCCCAAATGACACCTACTGACTTTGAACAGTGCTCTGTGTCCCAGAGGAGCTATTTTAGCGCCTGTACACTGTCAGGAAGCTATGAAAGAGGCTGGACTGGTGCACAGTCTTCTGGTTTAATTCTCGACTGAACACTGTAGAGAAAGAAAAGAAACAGAAGCTTAAAATTGCAAAGTGATGGAGGTAATGTTTTTCAAAGGATTAAAACGAAGCAGCCCAATGCCCCGAACCAGAGAGAGCCCCAAAATAATGTTAAAGCAAAAGCAAGCAAAGTGACATTGTGTCAAAAGGGATCTGGTTTAAACCCGCCCTCAGAATTCGGTAAGGTTTGATAGAATGGGCGATGGCTGCCCTCCCCTTCCCTCAGCACGGAAAGCGGCTCTGCTGACAGAACCGTGCGACCTCCAGTATTGAAAACTGCTCCACAAAAAAAACCCTCACATACTGCTGAAAAAGTTAAAACAACCGCTAGACAGCTCCACTTCTCTCTTCGAAACAAAAGAAAGGCACTCGCTAACCGAAGGCTCCGTGTCCCCACCGTGTCCCCACCGTGTCCCCACCGTGTCCCCTCAGCCCCGGCCTGCCCCGCACCGCGCGCGTGCCGCGGTTGCCACAGCACCCGCTCTTTGCGTACGCGCCGCTTCGTGAATAGCGGCTGCTCGGCCCGGCACCGGGCCCGGCCCTGCGCCAACAGCGTAAGTGCCGCGCGTGGCCGCGGCCGCCGTGAGGGAGTTACGCCAATGGCGTAGCGGGGCGCGGGGCGCGGGCGGGGGGCAGCTGTGAGGGCGCGGCGGGGGAGGCATGAGGGGTCCCGGCGTGAGGGCCGTTCTACCTCACTTCTCTGCCGGAGTGCGCGGTCTCTCTTGCGGCCCCCTGTTTTCAGAGTAATTACAGTAGAGAAAAATTAAAATTGAGGAAAAGGCAGAGTGAAGAAAATGATGGTCGAGTTAAGGGCAGCAAGACAGCAGGCGAGCGCCTTGAGGTGCAAGGGTCGAAGGGCGCCCAGTGAGTTTTGGACCAGGTTTTCTTTCCTAATCTTCTCCAGAATGTCACTATGAACAGCCAGAATGCATGGTAAAGGTTTCTGTTATCATTATGCAGTTTCACAGATGCTCGGAGGAAGGGGCATGGGAAGAACGTGCCATTGCAATGTTGCTGGCAGAGCTTTAAGGGTGTTCTGCGTTGTGAGATGTGATCTGGCATCGGGAAAAAACTCTGGATATCTTGTACTGTAAAATATTTGGTCTCGGTGCAGATAGTGAAATTGTCGAGATGTTTTTCATTATGTCTGAGTAACAATTATAATAACCAAAGTTTTTAAACTGGATTCTACAAATTCAAAATAATTCTGATCAGCGGGATTAAAATACATCACAGGAATAGATTCTGCTTTGTTGATCTTCAAAATCCATAAAAGAAAAATTACTACTTTAAAAAGTATTTTCTGGAAAGGATTCATTTTATTTCTGCACCATTTTAGAGCAGATTATTTAAAGCAGAGTTTACTTTCCTAACTATACTTCTGCTAACAATATATTTGTAAAGTTTCATCCTATTTCCATAGGAAGACTGTGAGCTTTTTTCAGGGTAGAAGGGGCAGGAGAAAATCGGAGGCTTCTTTTATCCTTCGGTGTTGACTGTGCTTTGAGCATGAGTTTTGCTGGCTTACCCTTCACCATAGCTTGGAATATTGATGTTATTAGTGGTCATGACATTAACTTATTTTATGTATGCCTCCTGAATGCCTGCCTCAAATCCTTTGTCTACCCACGGAATCTGCTGGTGCTCCTGCTCTTGCAGCGTTGAGATAAGGAGGGTTGTGATGCCATGGAGACACTGTGTTCCCAGCCCTTCCCGGTGACTGAATCCCCTTTCAGCTCCCTGAGAAGAGCAAATCTGGATCTCAGCACCGATCATTCTCAGTATTTTTAGCAGCTTTGTATTTCCCAAGTTTTTTCCCCTCTAATGGTGTGTCTAATTTGTTGATTTGTAAATTGGGATATGTTTATGCATGTGTGAGATTTAGATTAAATACAACAAATGTAAGTGAAGATGGCCCCTTAATTTTGATATGTTTCTGTTTGGTTGCTTTGGTTCCTCCAGTACTTTTGCATTCAATGAGACTTGAACTGTTTTTTTTTTTTTGTAGCTTAGTTTGTGAAAGAGCTCTAGGAGATGAGCAGTGAGTCAGCCTATGTACACATGACAGAAGCAAGTTAGTGTTTGAAACTCTTAGTCAACTAGTGGAGTTTTTCTTTTTAGAACTACAGTTCCAACATTAATTAAGACATTAATATTGCAATGCAGTCATTCAAGCTTGACAAAAGGGTGGGAGCACACCATATAAAGGCTCTAGGTCTCTCAAATTGTATATGGTCACTGGTAGCACAAGCAGAACTATCCACATGGTAATAGAGAAATACTATAATGTTTCCCTCTTTGGTGAAAACCCATCAGCTGCAAATCTGCCTTCTTTGGGGGGAAGTGGCTGTTCTGGTGTGGTTGAGATCACATGGGTGTCTGAAGTGGTTTAAAAGCAATTCCTCACAAAAGAGAATAAAACATTAATTCTAAGTAGTGGACTAGCAATTTTGTTGAGCATTATTCTTATCGTGGGGTTGTAAAACACAACTGCAGGTTTATTGTTACGTACTTGCTGGCTGTTTAAAATTACTTATCTGCATTCATTTGCCCTTTAACGTTTTTAGTCTGCTGCAGGAGTGGGAGAGGCTTGTCTCCTTGTTCCAAGCCTGTTCCAGCTTTATCAAAATATGACTGCTAGAATGGGAGAGCTTTCTTTTCTCCTGAAATCTGGAAATTTTAATCCTAACAAAATACATAGCAAAATCTTTTAGCATCCTAAATTGCAATCTGGCATCCTAAATGCTGCCTAAATTAATGAGTCAATTAACAATACTCAGGTAATACAAAAGAGCTGCATGATTTTTTATTCCTTGTTTTTGGTGTTTTGCACATTAGAAAGCAAGATTACTAATGACTAGAAAGACATTTATATAATTTAGAGTGTCTCATTAGTGGCATGCGCATCCTGACGCTAAAGCTGAGATGAAATCAAGTTGAAATGCTGCAAAAATCCCTTAGGAGTTCCTGTATAATTGCTTCTATGCTTAATATTAGCCCCGTAAGAGTTTCCCACTCTCTTTGCTCCTTGTCAGTTGTGTTAATCCTGCTCTTTGTATCCATATATATAACTATGTTTAAAATAAAATGGAACTGTTTCCTTAGACAGGATCAGGGGCCATGGGGTTTATTATGGAGGAGTTTCTGATCACAGGAATCTGTTGGACCACTAAACCCAGGGTTTTTTCTTCCAAACCCAGGGTCCTGTGCATAGTTAAATCACTCCAACTCCGCCTTCCCGGTCTGTGGAAGAACGGGAGAAAGGGAATTGTTGCAAGCCTGTTGCTATGGCCACGTAGCAGCGGGCTGAGCTGTTTGTGTGGCTGGAATCCTGCTGCATCAGCTGCTGCACGGTGAGTCCTTCCTTACGCTTTGCTACATGATGGAAATGCTCTTATTAGAAACGTTCTTTGAACGCCACTGAGAAATTGGTACCCTAATAAGGGTCCCCTCCCCCAGCAACCCACGAGGTTTTATTGCATAACCAAATTGATACGTCTCAGGTGAGACATCTAAATGCATTTGTGATTTTCATGTGAGCATTATTCTTTTTTCCATGTCAGACTATCTACTGATTTCATTCTTTCTGGGCTGATCTTGGATGAAGGTTTGCTGTTGTGCCAAGAAATGTGGCAGCTTCATCTTTCTTCCTTTCTCCTTCTGACCAAATGGAATGTGGTATCCCCTAACATTTATTTCTGTGCTCAGTGCAGAGGCATTTGAAACAATGATGAGCAAGATTTTTAAATTAAACACTGCAAAATCCTTTGAGGGCTAGAGTGCAAGCACTTGTGTTCAATTAAGTGAGCAATTCTCTGCCCTCTCATGGAATTAGAGTTGGCTCCTTGTAGTTTCAGCACTGTTTGCTACTACAGCTGTGCACACTGAAGTGGTCCCTTTTACATAAAAAACAGGTTTTCTTCAACGCAAATTAAGTCAAAGAACTGCCAGTTGTACCAAACAAACAAGAAACAAACAAACAAGAAACAAACAAACAGACAAGATAACAAGTCTGTAAGAACTTAGTTTTTGTTTGGTCATATTGTCCCTGTATTGAGGTAATTCCTGAATCTTGTGTTTCCCTTTGCTTATTTTCTCTCTGGTAGTATTTAACTGAATTTGGAGGATGAAGTCCAGCCTAATGCATTTGGTTCCCCCAGTGAGTAGGGACAGAATAATCTCCCAGTTTCCCAAGGTAAGCATTCTTTATAGCCCATGCCACACTGATCCATCTTTCCCTTGTGCTAATACTATTTTAATTTAATTTAATGTACACTTGTTTTCTTCTGTTAAAATTACAAATTATTTAAGAATTTCTTTAATGTGACCTCAAATTCCCATTCAATGCTGACCTCTTTAATAATTATCCTCACTTCTTCTTTTTAACCTTTACAAAAAGTGACTCTTGCCACAAAAGTGTTATCCTGTAATATTTATCATGTTATTTCAGCAAGACATTAATAATTACATGCTCAAAGAGCTCCAACATTAGGGGGAAATAGGAACCATAGCTTACCTTATATATGCAAAAAAAGTCTAGTTAGGAGGCTTTGGTTAAAGAATTTGATGCAATTTTAATTTTCTGTTTGTATAGGAACCTTAGTCATTCTGTAGATCAAATGTAGCAGGCACTGTAGAAACACAGACAAAAGCCCTTTGATGTCCCCAAAGACTTTTTTATTTGAAATATAATAGAAGAGTAAAGGACAGGGAAGGACAAGAAATTACCATTCCATTTTTTCAGTTGTTCAAGAGATCATTTTAAGAGAGTTAGCTTTTTTTTCCCCATGCTTGATCTCAGCCACATATTTTGCTATTAATTTTATGAAAAATGGGTATTTTTAGGAAATACAAGATAAAATATGTTTTCTTAATTTTTAACTAATTCTTTGTTAAAGGTAAATAATAAAAACAATGCTTCACACTTACTGAAAAGACTTCATAGTAATAATGACTTGCTGGGGGTGTGCTCCCATCTCTGTGTTTGTCTGGTGTGTCTTGGATCGCTGGGGTAATTCCAGGCACTTGCTGTGGTACAGAATGAGGAGCACACGTATTTGGCAGTGGGTGCTTGGATGCTGACTCTCACAAAGGTGGTCAAATGATGGTCCCAAGGAGTTTTACAGCACAGCTGTGGGGAAGCCTGACTGCCTTCTAACCCAAGCTGCCTCTTGTCTTGTGCCAGGATAACTCTGTGCTCGACAAACTCTTTGAATAGTCTTCTTCCCTGTTCTTGCTTGCTGCTTTCCTCCTGCAAGGCAGCCCTGAGTCAGTGTGTCCCAGCAGCTGTTCTCTGTTGCAGTGGTACACACCTGAGGCCTGTCTGCAGCTCAAGGAGCACTTCCATGCACAGGTCAGGACTGCCTGTCAGCAGAGCACTGCAGCAGCAGGGTGAGTTTGGAATAAACCAGGTATGCCATGAAGGAAGTATTTTAAGTTCTTGATAGCCTGCCTTCTTCACTGGCTTTTCCTCCCTCACTCCAGTGTGTTTCAAGGCAGCCAAGCCCATGCACATGGCAGTTTTCTGACCTGTTTGACAGTAAATGAATAAAGTGCCTCTTCCTGTAAGTGTCAAAGATACTTTTACTGCTGGCATAAGTAGCACTGAAAAAATGGTGGAACAGTTTAGCAACAAATAGTTTTTTAGCACCTTTGAATTAAATGCTTCAAAGCATTTCCTTGGTTCAAAAGATCCAGCAGATCCAGGCTTGTTTTGTTCTCTGTTGGTGTTTCAAAGGAGCAGATAATAAAGGCTTTGGAGGGACAGAAACACAGCAGTTCTAAGTTTCTTGAAACAGCTAAGAATCTAGTTTTATTCTTTTTTGAAGTTTACATGCTGAGAAGTTCTCTTAAATTATTCCTTAAAACTGGAACAAAATTCTGGTAAATATGTAGCACTGGAAAACCCAAATAAGCTGTTTTATGCCATAGTGATAATCTTGAAGTTGTTTTCTTCCCCCACTTTCTCTCTCTCCCAGAACTGTTACCATTACTGATTTAATTTCCTGAAGCAAGAAAGCTAAACTATGTTGAAAATCATCACTACTCAGTTAAAATAAATAGCTGTATGTTTTAGTGATAAATGCTTCTGTGCTTCAGTGTGAAGAGTCTTCCATAAGTTGGAGCTTCTACGAATACTGACAATTAGCTCACTATTCTTTCCAGTCTGGAGCTGCTGATTACCACAAGACTTGTCATGATATACATCTTTAAATGCAACATTTTATTCATTTCACCTGGGAGTCTTGCTAACAAAACCCCAAAACTTAAGCTAAAATATGTCACCCTGAGAGACATCAGTGACTTGACTGCTTTTTTAGGAGCACAGTCACTATCTTAGTTTCATGTACATTTCTTACTTCCTTTATTGAACTGAGGCATTTTCCCCTTCCAATATCAACATCTATTTGTTTTGAGGTTTGGGGTTTGGTTTTTTTTGTTAGTTTGTGGTTATGTTTTGTTTTTTAATTTCCAGAGTAAATCTGCTCTCCAGTTAACTAATTCTGGTAACAGAGTACAGCTGAAAAGCTTTACATTTTGGCTTTACATTTGTCACTGCTCTCTAGATGTGATTATTATTTGGTCATTTAAATAATTTTTTGTGGAACAGGGGTAAAAGAGCAGCCAGACTGTTTTGTACAGTACTTGTAAAGGTTGACAGGAATAACCATTATCTTCCTTTTCCATTATCCCAAGTAATAAAATATTTCTTTGTCATTTGGAAAGCCAGTCTGAGAAATTCAGTAGCTAATGGCTGTAGTTATGACTCTCTGGATATTCCATCAGTGTGTTAAATTGTCTAATCTGGGGAGGTTTTTTCCCCAGTACAAATTAATGGAACACACACCCCTAAACCATCACTTACTTTTTTTTGCTTTTCCCTGAAGGTCATTGATTTTACTCAGTATTTGCTTGTAACAGTTAATCAGGCAGAGACATTTCAGCAGCAGAGGGGCCTGTGGCCACTCAGTTATTGTTGATTGGCAGCAAAAACACCTTCTTTTTTTGGAAATATTAGTCATGTGGCTTACCAATCAAGATTTGGACTATTTAGAACAGGTAACTTGGAATCAGCATCACGTGGAAGTCTGATGTAACCAGAAATAGTATTAATATAATTCCTTTGTTTAAAAAGCCATTCCTTGATAGAAAAGAACATTAAACCACTCAAGCTATTTTTGCCAATCCAAGTTTAGGTCAGCAAATACACTTAGATTCACTTAGCCACCTGTGTCTCCTAAAAGATACACTCAGTTTCAATTTGAAGAATGCAGGCTGAGTCACCTAAAGCCCATCTGCTGTATCCTGGGGGAGGACCCGGAGCAAAGAGGATTATTTACATGAAGCCAGCTTCAGATTAATATTATTCCAGGTAGTCAGAAAATGTATTGGCTCTAACTTTGTGGGTTATTTTTCCCACAGACACATTCTGTAGTGGGTTATTTTATTATCAGCAGTTTTTTGTTTCTGCACTTAGGGCTTTATTTGTGCTGGTAAAGTCACTGAGAAACTTGTGATTAATTTTAATTGCAAAGGATGTAGATACTCTCTGGTCTTACGTGTAAAGTGTCAAATGTATACACCTGTAGTCAAAGCAATTTGAATTGAATAGAAGCTATGTCCCACTGGATTAAAATTCAGAAAAAAAATATAGATAGTAATAAAAAGACTATTTCTGCTCCAGAAGGGTTTGTTTTTTTGGTGACCTTCTTTCTTGCCATTTAAGGCTCTGATTGTACAGCACAGTGGCACTCAGGGAAACTTAAGTCACAGCTACATGTCCTTATCACATGCAATTTAAGGATTTAAATCAGAATTTTTAGAGATTGTTGAAATTGCAACTGAAACCATGTAACATTTACAAATATTTATAACAGGCTGAAAATATCCAAAGTGGTTGTGGTAGGAGACCTGTATGTTGGGAAAACCAGTCTTATCAACAGGTACAGTATATCTCAGCAGATGGTTTGATTCTTCTCTTTCTCAAGTAAATATTATAACATTTCCTTGCTGTCCACTTAGAATAGTACTTCATGAACCTGAACTTCATGGGTTTGTTATTAAATGAAAGACAAAACTAAGTCTATGGTATGAGAAAGGCTTAATACACCAAGACAGAAGGTCATGCTCTAGCACTTTAATCACTCTGTGTTATATTCTGAAGTACTTTTATCCAGTCAAATATGATACATTGTTTTCTTAAGACAGCCAGTCTAAAGGCTAAACAGCTGGGGGAAAAAAATCAGTGTCTGAGTCTGGGTTTCATTACTTATGACCCAAAATATATTCACTTGTAAGTAAAACTATAAGATACTCTACATTTCTTGCCAGCCCAAAAATGTTCTGACCCTCATCTCATCAT
>JAWWES010000037.1:2550153-2632468 GCA_035583135.1 Lophotriccus pileatus | reverse complement strand
TCCCCTCCCCCAAAACCAGGCAAGGGAAAAAAGGAACAATTTTTAACCTTGTAGCAGCACAAAGCAAAACCATGACAATGGTATTTTTCAAGCACATACAAACATACCTAATCATCCTGAAGGTTTTTTTGACTTGTTTTTTTTTTTAAGGACAATGTGTTCATTATTCAGGAACAGGGAAGCTTTCTTCCTTAGTTGAATATGACATCACTGTCAGAAGAACAGGATATAATGAACTCTCTCTATACCATTCTCGGTCTTGTCTTTCTCTTCCTGCAGCTATCAATACTTAGTTTTTAAAGACTTCAAAACAAATTTGTTTCATTTGCTGTTTAATTGATTCTTTTTTATTTCCACCCAGCTGCCACAATATCACTTCTACACTTTGTTTCTTACCCTTCAGTGAAAATAAGTCCTAGAAAACTGCATGTCTGACAGTTTTTCTGGTTTAGTTTGCTTAGTTTATGCTGCTTCAGTTTATGCTAAACTTTGTTTAGTTCATGCTGCTTTTTCTGACTTGCAGTAAAAGCCAAATGTGCCAGACCTGTGAGGACACACATCTGAAGCCTTGTCTAAGCTAGAACACCTTACTGGAAGTTAGTTTCTGATTTTAGAATGTAGTGCTTTCAACTGAAAGGGAGACAAGAGCAAAGCAAAGGATTTTAGGTTCTAGGTATTACTTCAGTGCTAAGCCAGTGTCTTCCCAACTGGATTCATTCTACTCATCATCTTGATGTCACATGATCATTTCCAAATTTTTAGATTTCTTCTCAATTTTGCAGGGGTTCTCCACTCTAAGACAATCTACAGAAAACTGTACAAAGATGACTGGTGTCATCCATCCCAAAAAGGCTAGATATGGAAAGCAAATAACAGCATACTTATGATTGATGATAGGGCAAATGAGAGGGTGAAAAGGCCTGAAAATTAAGTGCAGAAAGCAAAATCCCCTTGAAAGGGCAAGAAATTTTAGTCTTAAAAAGGAGCAAAAACAAAAAGGGGGGGGGGGGAAGGCCATTGTGTTACTGCACAGTAAAAACTGATGCAAGAGAAAAGTGGACATGAGACAGAGACAAAATAGATTAACCCCAGAGAAGTGTTGTGATTAGCTGGTCCCATCTGCTGAGAGTGATGTGGTGACAAGGATGTAACGGGGCTGTTGTCTGTCCAGCTCCCTGCTGCTTATGGAGTGATACAATGGTTGTTCCTGTTACCCCTTCCTTTGTTTGAGGGCTGTGGGAGGTGAGTGCAGACTCCCTGTTAAAAGCAGCACTAAATCTGTGAATGTTCTCACAGTCCTGTCTGATTGCACAAGCTCTAAGGTGAGGTCAGAAAGGCCACTGAGAAACTGGAAGCCTCACAGAAGAGGTGCAAGCACCACCTCTGGGCTGTTACCAGCCCCAATGCCCTTCTATGTTCCGGTTATTCTGTGTTGTTTCCCCAGTCAGATGCTGTGTGTGAAAGGACAGAGCTGGATGCCATCCGCTTTGCCAAGGAGATGCAGGCAGAATATTGGTCAGTCTCAGCCAAAACAGGTAAATTACTGCAAAACACATAAAAATAACCACAAGGGCTGATGTTGAAGTGGAAAAAACTTATTATCACGCCCCCTCCCCCCATTCCTGTTTTTTTGCTGTTGTTCTTGCATTCTGTTGCTATTAGAAACTTCAGGTTTATTAATGATCAATTTTTATTTGAGCGGGGTTTTTTTTGTGCTTGCACTTTCATGTTGGCAGAAAGAAGTAATTGAGCTGCTTTGCAGTGTCTGAGCATGTTTAATTCATAGATGGTTACATAAATACACATGTGCACCACTATTCAACACTTGCAATGGAAAAAGATTATACCACAAACTGAATTCTCTCTGTTTCTGGCTAAAAATAAAGGTGCAGCACAGGGTACAGTATTCCAGAGTAAGAAAATCAGAAATTCTCTTTGCAGTGATCAGAATGGAAGAAAGATTGATGGAGAGGCCTGTTCTGTCCCAGTATTGAGCTGTGAGCTGTTCACAGATGTGCTTGTTATGCTTGATCATCTGTTGATGTGCAGTTGTAAAAACACATAATTTCTGTTTTGCTCCCCAGGAGAAAATGTCAAAGAATTCTTTTCCCGAGTTGCTGCCTTGGCCTTTGAACAGTCCATGATAAAGGAGCTGGAGAACACTCCGGGGCACATGGCCCAAATTGGGGCAGGAAATCTCATCAGTATGTGGAGTTTTGGTTTTTTGTGTCTGTTTTCCTTGTTTACAGTCTGAAGGCCTGGGGAGGTTTTTCAAGCATTAAAAGCCAGTTTCAAACACCTGCAAGCCTATTCATGTCACTGTCCCCCCAGGTTCTACCCTACAGGAGTGACTGGGCCTGCATCCAGCTTTTGTTACCCTTAGTACTGGATGGTATAATTTCCTGTGAATTGATTTTATAACTTTTCTGTTTCCACAGACCTGGAGAACATTATGGAAATCCCAGAAGGCAAGGCTCAAGTCAGCTTGAGCTGCTGCTAATTGTCAACTGTTCCTTCAAACACGGCGCTTCCCTGCAGCACAGCACAGAGCACCTGCAGCAATGCCAGCTCTCAGGCCTGAAATACAGAGCTTTAATCTGGGAAACAAGGGAGGAAAAACTTGGCCAAACTTTCCTTCTGAGAGTTCCCTTGCTGCTGCAGGCTCCTTGTGCAGGGTGGTACAATTGTTACATAAACCTTTCTCCATGTAGTTATAACGTCCTTAATGCAAGAAGACATTGCCAGTGCCATGTGCTCACCTGTCTGCCAGAAATGCTTGTAGTAAAAAAGGATGTCATTTTAGTGTGTTGTTCTTTGATAATTCTCTAGAAGTCTTAGATAGTGAAGTTGCATTCCCATGGGGGCAGGAAACAAGGGGCAGTTCGGAATAAAGGGTGCTATCCATACGTTTTTGCCTTTTAAAGTCTGATTTGCTTTTATGGATTCCAAGTATTTTGAAACTATTTCAATATAAATCTTTTTAAGTGTCAGGTATGGAAGTACACAAATGCAGACTGCATAGTTTCCACTGTGGTTTCTCCATCCAGGAAAAATCCCTAATATTTTTCATTTTCCACTTGAGAATCAGAGCCCAGTATTTGAGTATTTCCAAGCCTAGGAGAAGTCCAGGTAGGAACTCTGTTGTTTTATCCCATCTGTCTAATATTTTGAAAATGTTCCCAGATAAGAATGCTGTTCTTTTCCACTCACTTGAATAAGAAAGAATGGTCTCACAAGTGCATAATGTGGAACACGTATCTTCCAAAGAGGATGCAGATTCCTTCTCTGCATTGAACCTTATGAATATTGTCTACATGCAGTTCTACTTTGTTGCTAAGAGTAATTCACAGATTTCACAGAATATTCCTAGTTGGAAGGGACCCACAAGGATCATCGAGTCCAACTCTTCAGTGAATGGCTCATGTGTGGATTGAACCCACAGCCTTGGTGTTATTGTTGTCTGAGGTGGGATCTCAGAGCCAGCAAGGTTGGATTCCATACTGAGGTAAAGCAGCTTTAAAATGCTCTTTTTTTATTTGGGCAACAGTGACTGATGCCCAAAGACATTCCTCTTTCAAAGGTTATTCCTGCTGACAAATGCCATTGCCAGAAATTATTGTAACAAATGCTTGGCCAGTGTTTGTGAAATTGCATTAGTATGCTTGATTATGCTAATTAGGTTTAAACTGCAGAAGTACAAAAGAAGGGGAAGGAAAATACAGTCATTTTATTTCCCTCTAAGTTTTCCAATAGCTCACTGAATTCTACCATTCAGTTGTGAGTATCTAGTTAATGATATTTCTCTAAAGATAAATGAGATGCTATAAATCTTTTGCTTCCAGTAAACTGTTCAAATGTATGGCCCTTCAAAAATCACTGTAAGAACTCAAATCATAGAACTAACAAAGGAATCAAGGTGGGACAACAGAAACACTCTTTCTTTAGGAATCTGTCAGCAGCTTAGAACTCCCATGTTTCAAGATTTATATCCAGCACTTCATGCTATGCTGGCATTAAAAAAAAATATGTAGTATTTTAAATTTCATACTGCAATACTTTTAAACAGAGAGAAAAAAGAAAACTTTTATGAACGGTTACAAGTTACAGTTTCTTAAGATATTAATTCAATCACTGCAGAAACAACAGTATCTGGAAAACTAATTATAACAGGCCCTTTCAGATTTGAGCTGCTCAGAAATAAGGACATTTGTTAATAAAGCGATGCATCAAACTGAAAATACTCTCGATTCTTTGACATTTTCCCCAATTTGTTTGATAAGACATGGGGGAAAAGTGAAGAAAAGATGACTTAAACATCTTTTTTATCACTTTTATTTCCTTATGACGTAAGTTACAGCAGCTTCACAGAAAATGATGAATAGAGATCTAAGAACTCTCTGTCTGCTTTATTGGACAATCTTCACTTTGGCAATTGTGCTGACTGCTGGCAAAGACACAAGTGTAGCATTTGGTGGAAAAAATGAATCTGTGAGGGTATGTAAGGAGCTATTTATCCAAATGTGTGATATTTTGACCTTATGGTGTTCTGTGGATTAGTCCAGCTCCCGAGTCTGCTTCGCAAGGATGACAAATACACGCTCTGCTTGTACCCTGGGCTGGGCTGAGCGGGCAGTGTGGCCACAGCCTCGTGTTTGCTGAGTCTGAACGAGAGCAGGAAAGCTGGTTCCCTCTGCTGCAGCAAGTCATGTTGGCTGGGCCTGCTCCTGGGTTTCGGTGCTGACATGCTGGTTTAGTGTTCACAGTGCGAAATGACTTGGTCATAAATCCAAGAAAGAAATCAGGATTTTTTTTCTCCCCCTCGAGAAATATATCTCCTAAGGGATTCTTCTGTTGGTGAGCTTGTTTATTGTATAGAATCACAGAGATGCAGTCTCTTCAACAATACAATTATGGTGCTTGGAAAATCAACTGGGACAGGTTTTCTTCTAGTGCTTCAGTACATTGCTTGTTGTCATTACTGTTTAGTATCATCTGGAGCTCCAAAAAGTTCAAATACAAATGCAATATTCTGTCAGTCATTAACTGTGACTTGACAATGGCCTGACTCCATCTCTATTATATGATGGATGCTTTGAGACTGGGGTTTTTTGTTATTGGTGTATTGTTTTTTGTTTGTTTGGGTTTTTTTTTCTCTTGGTTGGTCAGTTTTAAGGGCATTTTTTTAGTGCTACTGAGATTTCTCCTGCAACGCACTCGGTATTAATAATTGATCATCTAAAATGAATCTTATATCGTGTTGCAAACAATGAGTTGCTTAGGAAAGCACAAAGGAAACTAATTATAGAAAATAAATATAGATTTGCAAGTTTTATCTAGTCAATGTTTTATCTATCTATGTTAATCCATTCCATCAGCAAATTAATTGGCTTTGAAGAAGCCTTAATATTATGAAAATCAGTGTTGACAAAACTATATTAACTGTAACCATAGGTAGGCTAAACCATGAGCTCTGTACCAGCTGAAATCCCCACAGTGATCATGGCAACAGGCACAGCTCCAGCTTCCTGGTGGAACTTTCAGGTGAGAAGCTGAAGAAGTGAAATTTGGAGTCAGTCCAAAGCAAAGGTAAAGAGCAATTGGAATAATCAGTTTCCCCCAGGAAGAACTAATGTTTCTTGTTTTAATAAGTAGAAGCTTAACGTGTTAATGGTTTCCTGGTTGTATAAAGGTGCATTTGTGCTGAGCAAAACTACTGGCAATGTATCAAAAGCTATTTAAGAAAGTCAACAAAGTTAATTTCTTACTATAAAAGCCTTTTCTTTTCATTTTTAATCGTGTTGTTTTGCCTTTTGAGTGATTATTTGACAATCAGGATATTATGATTTATAGTCACGTAGGTCATGTGATTCAGATCTTTCTGAATCCTGTTCGGTGCCAGCTCGGGTTTGCCTTGTGGTGTGACTGGAGTCCACTGTTCACAAATAAATCTGTCCCCTCTGTGCCTTTTCAGCTTTCCACCAATAATTAGAGGTTGTTCTAATATAATGCACTGGTGAGTGAATGCTCTGAACCCCACTCCTTATCGCATCCTCTGAGCAGGAGAGTTGAAATGAAGTGTTTGATGAGTTGTAGGGGAATCTGCATTTGCTAGTGGAGAGGGTTGCTCAGTTTCCTGTGGTTTTGGCCATAAGGTTATTCTCACAGCAACAAATTGCCATTGTCTGAATTTGAAGGAGAGTTCCTTTATTTCTGACTTGCCAGCCTTGTCAAACTCTCCTAGGGTTTTGCTTTGTGTTTACAAAAATCCAATTGTGTAGTTTCAGCCACAGATTAATCAGATATCATATTTTAATTCTCATTTTAAAAGTTCAGCTGATGTCCTACAGTTATTTTTTTTTTACAGTTATATTTTTTTCTTACAAAACCTCCTGCTCTTTCGCGTGAGATCAGGCTGAAGGACAGTTCCTAAATGACAGCTAGCGAGCTTCTCCCTAAGACAAGCGGCTCCTCTTCCCACAAGAGGGAGCCCGGCGGTCACTGCAGGATGAGATCCGTGCCGGCTCCGAAGGGCTGCGCGATCTCTCGCAGGCCAGCAGAGGGGATGTGCCGGGCACTCTGTCCGTAGTTTAGCCCCTCATCGCAGGATTCTCAGTCTCGGGTATGTGTCTGCCACCATAGTCTTAATGAAATTTCGTATCCTATTAAAATGCTGAAGGCATAAAGTGTCAGTAAAAATTCAGAGAGCCCTTCAATTCCCAGGGAATTTTTCTGATATTATGGTACCTCAATAGGTAGAGAGGGTGTAGTTGTTTAACAGTATTATTCACTTAAAAGTTAAGTGTGCACATAGAAATCCCTCATCTGACTCATAGGAATTCTTACTCCCTCCAGAAAGGGCACCAATATGGACCCAAATAGAAAACAGACATAAAAACACAGGATAGTGAGACCTCAGTAAAAGCACTGTATGAATTCAGAACACATCCCTGGGATGTGACATACCTGCCATTGTCAGAACCACGCCAGTGCAGTCTGCAGCTTCAGATTCCAGAAATAAATTGCATGTCAGAATTTCATTGGGCCAACTGGCACTAAGCAAACAAACTGTATCAATGGGGAAAAAGCAATTTATTTTATTTCTGTGATAGATTGAGATTTCTTGAAAGATTTATAGAGTTATTTATTGAATATATAGATTTTATTACGATTTAGATTATAATCTGTTTTCCATATAGGTCAGCCAAAGCCTGTTATGTGTTAAAAGCTGAGGAAACAAGTGCAGGAAAAGAGGTTAAAGCCAGGAAACAAAAACTGAGAGGGATGAGCTATGCATGGAATGATTAGCCATTTGTGATATGTCTGAAAATACCAAAAAATATTTTGTTTGGCACATAAAAATGCATGAAGAGAAAAACTTGGATTTTGAAACAGTATATATCTCAAAGGTAAGAGAGCTACTCCTGTGGAATTGTGCTTTTCATTCTCACGGAATTTTATTAGTTCTTGTCAGGGCTGTATCCCACCCTCTTTTCTAACAACAGGTACCAGAAAAGATCCACCTCACTGCAGATATGAAAGCAGCAGGTTTATGGAGGATATGAGATGTACACATCTCACCTTTTCCTGGCATCCGAACAGGCAAGATGGAACTACAGTTGTATTTGTTACCATTTTTTTCAGAATTTTTTTTTCAGAAATAATTCTATGAATTAATACACAGAAGGGACACAGGGCTTAAGCAAGATCATGTTCTGTGATTTCAGAAGGAGTAGTACTCGGCAGCCAGACTTTTCTTTAAATAATTTGCCACCCTTCACCCAGAGCTGGGGCATGGGACTCTGAGTTATTAGGGCTAGGATAATACACAGGACAAAAGTGAGACTAATGCAGAACAAAGCAAGCCTTATTGCTGGTATCATAGTTATTTTGCCCATCTCAGAAATCCAGGTTGTCATTTATCGGCAAGGAAGGCAGGATTGAGGGAATGACAAGCCTGCTTCCAAGCAGGACTCACACGAGTGGGGGAAAACGTGACCTTTGAAGGTGAGCTGCATCAGTGCCTGGGGGGAGAGCCTTGCTGCGAGCACAAGAGAGAGCACAGAGACGTGGTGGTGTTTATACATAATATATGAGGGCATGGCTGTATGGACCAGAATGGATACCCCCTTCGCACCGTGTGCATGCTGTGCTCTTGCCCAGGCTTAGGCATAGCCACGTCTCTATGATGCGATGGTGTCCAGGCCTGTGGCTGCAAGAGCGACTCGGCACGTCCCCGCCTTTGTCTCGGGGGCAGCCGCGGGGAAGGGGCAGGGCCCCCCAGCCCCGCGGGGTCCCGCGGCGCGGCCGGCCCGGCTGCCCCTTTAAGAGGCCCCAGCGCCGAGTCGGTGCCTGCGCCGGGTGCTTCCCTCTCCTCCCCTTCCGCAGCGCCGGGGCCGGGCCGCGATGGGCCGCCGCGGGCAGCGGCTGCCGCGCCGCCGGGGGGGCTCCCGCGGGGCCGCGGGGCGCCCGGGCACGGCCGGGTAGCGCCGGAGCTCGGCCCGGACCCGCCGCCGCAGCGCCGCTCCGAGCCCAGCGTGTGCGCCCGGAGCGCCGCACAATAGCCGGGAGGAGGAGACAGGGAAAGGGGCAGGGGGAAAGGAGGGGAGAGAAAGAAAAAGCACAACACGGGGGCTGGCGAGGCAGGACGGAGCGGAGGAGGACGGAGCGTGGCTGCGCCGAGGACCGTGCCCAGGACGGCGACGGCAGGAGGTGGGTGGGGGGCGATATTTACCTTCTCTCCCCCGCCCCGAGCCTGCTCCTTTGTCCACCCACTTTGAAGTGCTCGGGGATCGCCGGGGTGGGAGCATTGTTGTTCGCCAGCAAGCGATCAGTCATGCCGGGGAGAGAGTAGCGAGGGGACGCGGGGCTGGGGCCGGCAAAGGCTGAAGGAGACGGGGAGGAGAGAGGATTGCGAGGAGAGGATCGCCGCTCGCCTCCCAGTGCCCCTGCATGGACCGTGAAAGAGACGCGCTGAGTTGACCCCGCCGGAGCTGTTTCTGCTTCTACATGTGAGATACGGTTGGTTTTTCCTCTCCACCTCTCTCTCTCCAGCCTCTTTCTCGTATTCTCCAGTTACTCCCGTATGCAAAATGGTGGACCCTGTGGGGTTTGTGGAGGCTTGGAAAGCACAATTTGCAGACTCTGAGCCTCCTAAAATGGAGCTGAAATCTGTGGGAGATATTGAACAGGAGCTGGAGATGTGCAAAGCATCTATCCGGAGACTGGAGATGGAGGTGAACAAGGAGAGGTTCCGCATGATTTACCTGCAGACTCTTCTGGCAAAGGAGAAAAAAAGCTATGATAGACAGAGATGGGGTTTTAAACGTGTTTCTCAGTTGCCTGAAGGGGGTGCAGAGCAGCAGATCCAGGACCTGCATCATCACCAGTCTGCTGACCAAGACGAATATGAAAAAAGCAAGTCACACCACGGGGAGGAAAAGTTCAAGCCCAGGATCCCCTCTCTTCGGAAGCTGTCTACCCAGAGCGATGGGTCGGACCTGTCCCCTTTGGACAGCCCCCATCACGGCGAAGGAGAACAGGACAGGTCTAAGTACTATGGGGAGGAGAAACTGAAGAGAGTTGTAGAAGATATGGAGAATCGCTGTGATACAGATGGCTCTCCTTCAAAACACAGATCGGCTTCCACTCGTAGGCTGGTGGGATCTGCTGAGAAGGAGGGATCATTTGAACCTAAGGAAAGAGGGAACAGCACCAGTGTGGCAGCCCTGAGGTCCAATTTTGAGCGAATGAAAAAGGTTAACTCGCATTCTTCTGGAGATAACAAGGATGTTGTTGAAAAGCCCTTTTACGTGAACATGGAGTATCATCATGAGAAGGGTCTAGTAAAGGTCAACGACAAAGATGTTTCTGATAAAATAAGCTCCCTTGGCAGCCAAGCCATGCAAATGGAACGCAAGAAGTCTTTGCACTCCCTCCCTTCTAACATGGTACCCAGCTTCAGCGAGTTCCAGAGGCCTGCCTACAGGGGAAGGTCCTCAGAGAGCAGCTTTGGCTATGATGGAGAATACGAGGATGCCGAACTGAACCCCAAGTTTCTCAAAGACAACCTGATTAATGCCAATGGCAGCAACCGCTCACCTTGGCAGCCCATGGACTTCCAGCCGTATCAAAGTATCTATGTTGGTGGAATGATGGGGGAAGGAGATGGAAAAGGACCTATTCTGCGAAATCAGGGCACAACTGACCAGGAAAAACATCTGACGTGGCCCAGGAGATCTTACTCTCCCAGGAGTTTTGAAGACATTGGAGGAGGATATACTCCTGACTGTAGCTCTAATGAGAACCTTACTTCCAGTGAGGAAGACTTCTCCTCAGGACAGTCCAGCCATGTCTCCCCCAGCCCCACCACTTACCGCATGTATCGGGACAAAAGCCGTTCTCCCTCTCAGAACTCTCAGCAGTCCTTTGACAGCAGCAGTCCCCCAACCCCCCAGTCTCAAAAACGGCACAGGCAGCAGCAGGTCATTGTGTCTGAGGCTACTATTGTGGGTGTACGAAAAACAGGACAGATCTGGCCGAGTGATGGAGATTTGCCCTCTGGGAGGTGTCACCAGGACAGCTGTTTCCATGGGGATACAGGTGCGTACCAGCTTTTTGTTGAGTCTTTTAAAGGTATAGAGCGGGGAAAGGCATTGTGGAAAAGAATGGGGTACCCTGGGTGAACTGCTGTGAGCAGGCAACTGTTTCATGTGAAGAAATCTGTGTTTATTTTGTAGTTCTGCTGCTTCAGGAAAGTCCTACAGAAGTATATGTCAGGCTGCGTTTTAGGAATTCAGCCTGGATTCCCAGAAGGGTCAGCTCCGGCCTCTCTGGAGAGAATCAGTGAAGTCCCACGTTAATCAGTTCTTAAAGTTTCAGTGTGAACACTGAGGTGAAAGGGGGCCAGGACTTCAGCAGGTACTCACCAGCTGTGGTAAATTCACCGCCAGATCATTCCCTCCCTCCTGTTGGTGCACTGAGGAGTAGTTAAACTCTACCTCAGAGGTGGTAGTGTGCCAACATGCTGCAACCTGAGGGTTTTGCTGGAGCTTTCCCGATAATGATGCTGCTCCC
This sequence comes from Lophotriccus pileatus, assembly GCA_035583135.1. NCBI lineage: Eukaryota > Metazoa > Chordata > Aves > Passeriformes > Tyrannidae > Lophotriccus > Lophotriccus pileatus. The sequence continues at coordinate 2,621,395 of JAWWES010000037.1, read as the reverse complement.
ACAATCTTGTTTTTTCCTGTCTGTATTAATTGGAGTGCTTGTTTCTCGTTCTGTCTCGTGTCAGCCTTCAATTAGAGCTGATTGGAGGTGATGATTGTGCAACCCTGTTCTTGAAGCTTTCTGCTATCACTGGGTGAAGGAAGAACTTGGAATATTAGGAAGCCCTGAGGGAAAGATGTTAATTTAATTTCAGCAGAATCTCAATTTTTGTGTGGGGAAGAATGGGCAGTGTTTGAACCCGTTCCTATGTAAGCCATTCAGGCGTGCAGGTGTGTCTGTGGAATCACAGTGAATTTATAGTTGTTGGAAGAGGCATACAAGGAACTATGTTAATTCAGATAGATTTATTGAATGTATGTGGACATCTGAATCTATTTAGCAAGGCAAGGCACACAGTGTAAGTAGTATCTTGTGCTAACACCAGTAATCATTTATGCAGTAAATGAAAATCAAATCCAGGAATGAAAAAAAAATAAGAATGTTTGTTTTGACAAACTTCTGTAATTCTAAATCTGTGAGTTCTCTTGTGGGTTTTCTTTGTCTCTTTGAATCTCTCATTTTAATAAGGTGTTAATATGTTATTTGTCAATGGGACCAAATTCCTGAAGTAGTAGTTGAATTGAGAGGCCTGTCAAATGCTGTCACTGTCTCAGGTTGTTTGAGTTTGCTGTATTAGTTCTTAGAAGAGTAACTTTGGTAGAAGATTCCTGGTTCTACTCTCCCCACCAGTTGTTTTTGCCAGCAGTACTTTCGCAAGCAACAACAGAGGGAGAACCTCTTCCCTGCCCCACCACCGGCCTCATATCCCGTTGTGTTCTTGGAAGGCTGGCTGGTTGTGGTGGATGTTCAGTGTCCATGGAAGCTCTGCAGCCTGTCCTGCCATCCTTCCTTACCAAACTGGATGTACACCGCTGTTTCCTCTCGGCATTCTTGCTGGGTTTGCTGCCCGTTTGTATCTGAGGGGTGGCACTTGCAGTGCAGGGGAGAGGCTGAGTCTTGTGCTCCTTTGAACTGAGCTGCAGCCATCTGTCTCTGCTCTTGTTTACTGATGCTCTTTAGATGACTGGAAAGCCTCCTGGCAGTTTCAGTTTTTGCAGAGGGAAACAAAGGGGCAAAAAATAACAAGGGTTGATAAAGCTTGAGGATAAATTCAGCTTTGAGAAAGGCAATAGATTATTTTAAATAACTTAGCTGGGATGCGGTGATTAAAAAAAAAGGGCTGCTGAAAAGTGGAAACACAATTCCTGGTTGTGCTGGAAAGCTTTGTGTCTTGTTCCTGAGGATGACCACACATTGCAGGCAAGGACAGAGTGTAACTGATCCACCTTCTGCTTTCCTCAGCAAAGGGGTAACATGGCAAGCTTAGCAGGAACTTTCACCAGATGGCTAATCAGCGCTGTCTTGTGCATTAGCTGGTGGCAACTTTTTACTTAACCAAAAGGCTTATGCCTTCGGGAAGACTGTGTTTCTGATTAATTCCTACTGAGCATCATTTTATACGAATTTTATTTCTTTCCTGATTAGGAAGAATTTTGATCTGAAATCAAAATCTGCCAACTGGCAGAACCTCTCTATCATAAAACAAACAAAAGGCCTGAGAGACTCCTGTGTGATTAGCTGGCTGGCTCCCATTCCCAACTACCATGCTCTGATGAGGATTGTTCTCCATCACCACATGACACAGAAGCAGTTCACAGATCCAGACAGCTTTCCCCACACCTGTGGTTCAGTCACTGGTTCTGCCAGGCTTCCCTGAAGTTTGGCTCGAACAGAGAGTGCAAGTTCAAATGACAGTAGGTTCTGGCCAGCCTTAATGTTGATTAGCATCAAGGGGGGTTTGCTCAATAGTGTTTGACTGCTCTGTGCATTCAGCTTTCTGTGTGCTTCCTGCCTTTGCCTTTGATGGCTCTTCCCCTAATAATGCTGACTGTGCTGTGGGCAGGTGCAGTGTGACATTTCTGTCTGGATCTGCCATCCCAGTGCACCTTCAGCTTGGCCAGCAGACACGTGCTGTTCTGTCCAATGTATTTCATGAGTTCACAGACCAGAGATGTTTTCCTTTTGTATTACAAAAAAAGGATCTAACTCTCAAGTGAATGAGGTCCAAGCCAAAGTTTGAATCTGGGTTCTTAGGGATGGGTTATCAGACCAAGGTAGGAGGCTTTCAGTTTTTTCCAAGGAGCAGAATCAGAGCTTCAGGGTTGAGATTTGGTAATAGCTGTACTTTCTATTAAATGTACTTAATAGAGCCTGGGCAGAGATATTGATATTAGGATTAATTATGCATCACTAATTTCCTGTAGTGGGAATAAAAAAAAAAATCACATCTTAGCTTTGCATTAAGCTTGAATATCTTTACTATGATTGTGAAGGGAGAACAAAATTTTTAAAAATCAGCCTACTGTTAAACAGCCACAAGAAGAGCCTCTTGTGCATTTGTGCTTATAGTCAAGGGGAGATTTGCACAGTGCTGTTATGGAGTGATGGGGCCTCACAATGGCCTTGGCTGGGTCAGTTTTTAACTAGTTGCAGTTTGCTAAAGAGGGAGCACACTGGAGTTGTTGCTTGGCTTTGTAGCTTGCTTCATACAATCAGTGCATGCTGTCTCAGCTCTGTGTGTGTGAAATGATTTTATCTCATGACAACATGGAAACTATCTGGACTCCACATAAATAATATTTACCTGCCCAGCTGCTTCTCTCAAGGTGCCCCAGTAGTGACTTCTGTTCATGTGAGGAGACTTGATGGTGCTGTGGGTGTTCTGCCAGGCTCTTTCTCTAGACAGCCACCAACAGCCAGAGTGCTCAGTGCAAGGTCAGTTTGGGATATGTGTCATTTAATTCCACTGGGAGTGAAGTTTTACTTATTTTAGCTCCTACTAAGCGTGGGAGTGCTGAATGTCCCTTTCTGGAGAGCATGGAACATTCTCTGTATTTTTAGTTAGTTTAATGTAGACAGAGAAAAGAGTGGTGAAATTTATGCATGTGAAGCTGCAAAACTCAAAATTCCTGTTATCTCAGCTGAGCAGAATGCCATTTTAAAGCTTCTACTTACCTAGAGCTGTAGGTTCTTCAGTTTTTGTGTGCCTTAAATGCCTGACCAGATAGTCAAGCATCTACATTTCCCACTGTCAAGCTAAATCTTGACACTACTTATTTGCAAAGCCCCAACAAAGCATGCAGTGTTTTGTCATGGAAGGGCCCTGTTCTGTACTAGTTTCTGCAAGGGTTTGTTCCTGAGGTACTTGAATCTTCTGAGGTGTTGGACAAGTTCCTTAATTCTGCACTTCTTCAACTCGCTATTTTATTCTGCGGATTTTAGTTTGAAGATGTAGTTTGAAAAGTTCTTTTCAGTGTTTTAGTGGTACAAAGACTCCTGAGGCAACGTGCCAGTCCTGTTTAGAAGCACGACTTTCCTTTGAGCAGCTGAGGCAGATTTCAGTCCACAGTGTAGTGATTCTTCCTCCTGAGGGGCTGAAACATGGGAAATTCCATAACGTGCAGATTGCTTGGTAATTTTAGGGGCTGCTGGCCACAGGTCCTGCTTTCCATGTGTGACTTACATTGGATTAATAATGAGGTTTAAATATTCTCTGAAACTTGTGTAGTTCGTTTTGCTATTACTTTCTAAACAAGTTTTAATCCTTTGCTGTGATGATCAGTGGATTTCCTAGGAGCACTGATGCCAAGATGTTGTTTAAATGCAACCCCCCACCCTGCCTTACTTTTCAGCGATTTAGTGGCTTTTGAGATTTTTGAGATTATCAAGATGCCTGTGCTACCACTCCCTGCTTCTTAGTCAGGGGGAGTGAAGAGCTCCCTCTCTTTCTCTGCCAGATTTCTCTTTCCCTCCAGCTGAGTTTAATGGAATCTATGGAACTTCTGCTTTATGTCCCCAGTGATTATAGTGGACTCTGAAGTCCTGTTGGTTTTGTTCCTTCTTCCACAACAGTTGCTAATGTTGTGGCCTTCCATAGGTAGTGGTGTGCAGATAGATTTAGTTTAACTTTTCTTAGGTTCACCCCAGATCATGGAGTTTTTCCTACCCCAGTGTTCAGGTTCTTCTGCAATCACAAAGCACCTGCCTTTGAAATGAGAATGTAAACCAATCCAGATAGTTGTCTGGTAGTGGGAAGCCCTGGGGAGTGCTGGTGTCACCTCCTGTGTCTGTGTGAAGCTCACTGTCATGGTCCGTGACACAGAGATTGAAGTGAGCTGACTTTGCTATGGAGTAAGCAGACAGAGAGCTCTGAATTCTGCAGGTAATGGGTCAGGTAGAAAGCTGCTAATCCCTGCCTGAGTACCAACAGTCTCTCTGGCAGCAGAGCTGAGCTCACTGTGCAGCTGCCATTGCTGTGTGAGGGCCTGGGCCCGTTGCAGGCAGCCAGTGAGCTGTGGCTGGGCAGGTGAAAGACATTATTAGCACAAGCTTAAAGTTTGGGATTGTTGCAGGAGCTCAAGTAGGACCAAGCTGCAGCAGAGCCATAGGGATACCTGTCCTGTGATGATCACAGACTAGAATGCTGTGCTGTCTGCCCAGACCATTGGACCTGGGCGATTTCAGGATGGGGATTTCCCAGAGCTAGGGGCCAGAGCCCTGAAGCTTAGCAGTGAGCACCACACAAGATGATGACAAAGAAAGCGAGGAGCTTGCTAATTTGTGGAACTAATTGCTCTACCATCTTTCCTAAGTGTTTCCATTTGTCTAATATCTCTGGTTTGGATATTCGGATAAAGTGCTAACTACTATGCTCAGGCACTTCTTCATTGACAGCTTGCTTTTCACTGCCACCACAAAGTTTCACTGAGGCCTGAGCAAAAGTAGTAAAAAAGAGTTGAGAGGAATGGCAAGTAGGTGTCTTGAATAACAGATTTGGGACAGAGGAAAAACAAGGTTTCATTAGAAAATTTGCTAAACCCTCCAGTGTGGAAATGCTTATTTGAATACTGGGCAGCACACTACAGCTAATGATGGGGAGTGTGATTTGTAATCCAAATTTGGTGTTGCAGGCGGTCTGAAAGATGAGCCAGCAAAGGAGACAGAAGCCTGTGGAGGTTTGGGTCCCAGTAATAGCCTGGAAACAGTTCTTCTCCCAGTTCTAGCATGTTGAGCAGTTTGCTCTCTAATGCCCTCCCTCTCTCCCCAACCTCTTGGGGGTAAACAGTTATCATGCAGAGGCAAGGGGGACCTGTATTTCAGCTTCAAGGAATTTTGGAGGTCAGTCCATAAAGGGTAACGAGGTGAGACTTGGCAAGCTGTTTGAGAATTGCTCCATTTCAATTACCATAGGGAAGCGTATTGCTGTTCATGGAAATCAGTGTTGATTGGAGGCACAGCTTATCTGGAGCTTGCTTTCCCCCAGAGAAACCAAGAGCAGCACTTTGGGGTTCTTTGACTGTCTCCTCTTTGATTTGGTCTGCCCAGTCAGATAAGCTTGCAAAGAATTAAGGGCCTGCTCCTGTTCTTTCCCTGGTGAAATGTCACTGACTTGAGTGGTCTTTTGCTGGCACATGTAGGAAAAGAAATGGTGTTCTGGTGCAGGTTCAGTGGCAGATATATAGAGGGGTAGACTGCAAGGGACAAGAGACATGCTGGCATGGATCAGCTTGGGTGAACTGCATGTGAATGAAGTACTTCCAAAACAACAATTTGAGTGTCTTGGGTTACAAAGCAGGTTTTGGCCAGCTCACTGATGACACAGTGGATTGCTTTCCTGATCATATCTTTAAATTACATGTGATGTGAAAGTAACCATAAACTGTAAGTAAAAACGTTGCTCTGTCTTACTGCTGAGACAGTTTTATAAATGCACAACTTCTCTAAACTTTTTTCAAATTGTACTGTATGTGTTTTAAGCAGTAAAATTGTCCTGTGTAGGCCACCATGGTGTATTTGTGTCACAAAATCTGCTTGCAGTTTGCAAATCTTCCTGGTGCTAAAACAACAAAAGCATGTCTCCCTTTTGTCTGCTTCCCAGCTGCCAAAATGGTATCTCTTAGACCCTTTCTTAACCAGGTTATGGCTGATGCAGTAATGAGATTATTGCAAATGTAATTGGAATCTCTGCTTTAGAGAAAGCTCTGCCCAAACGTGGCAGCTGGAGCCGAGTGAGTTGCTCCTGGCTACGTGAATGCACGAGGAGTATGTGTGTGAGAATCCACAATGATTGTGCCCTGTAGGAAGAGGGAATTAGTAAAGTCCAGTGTGTTGGTTTACACAACTGAACTGTGCCTGCTGGTATTACAGGCCCTTTGCATAGTTGTTATCTTCTGTTATTTTGTTATTTGCAGTCATTTCACCGATCAGTGTTACTTCTGGGTGATTTCTAATTAATTTTTTAACCTTATTTTGTGGAGGATAAGGACTCTTTTCTGGTAGAAGAAATAGACCACAATTTTCCTTCTTTTAAAAATAATTTATTTAAAAAAACCCCTGAAACACCCCATCCTTTTTTGGAGATTCTGCACAGGTTCTGAAGTATCCGAAAGCCCCACATTAATTGCAGATTGGTCTGTGACCACAGCACAGCAGCAACTGTAGCAGGCTGATGTGGGTCACACAGCATTATCTGAAATCTAAGCAGTTAGCTTTCACAGGAGTTACTCAATAGTGAGCAGCCCCTGTGTTTGGACTCCTGGATGTGTGGGGAAGTGACTGCATTGGCTCACTGTGTTTACTTCTTCTTAAGAACTTTAGAGTATCCTCTGCTCAACACTGAAATGCAGCTACTTCTCTGATGGGATATGTGCCAGCTATTATGTTATCAGCAATTACATACTCCCTTGGCTGCAAAGCTGGGGAAGGAGTGCCCATTTTGAACCCTCAGTATGGGTGAGGCTGGAGCAGACTCTGGTTGTTAAGACAGCTTTTAAAGAACCCAATGCACAAAAAGCCACAAAAAAACTAACAAACCCCTCAGTTGCCTCCAGTCACATCCCTGTGTTCTTTTAAAATGGGCCAGCAGCTTCCTAGAATAATCTGTTCTGAAGAAAAATACCTCATTCCCTGGAGCATCAGGCTTCAAATGTGTCTGAGCTGCTAAAAAGTAAATGTGATTGGTCTGTTGTCACTAGGGAGGTGTCACACACACAGACACACACAGCAGGGATTTGCTGCAGTCTGCAGTTCCATCGCACGCTATGACTTTGCCCAGGAAGACAGTAAAAGCCTGGCTGGGCTCAGGCCTTCCCAAAAGAGATTAGATTATGGTGCTTAGGACGAGCCAAGGCACAGAAAGCGTGTTTCTAGGGCTGTGAGCATCCAGCTGCCTCAGTTCACAGCTCACTGCCTCATCTCACTTCTGCTTCCTGCTAACCCGTATCTGCCATGGAAATTTTTGCATAGTGTCTGAAGTGACTTTACCACACGAAGCTTCAGAAAATAATATGCTGGGAAAGTGAGTTGATCACTGTTGGAGGGCTTCTGTGTGTTTCCCCCCGTCCTTGCCCTTCACCTCTTCTGCAGACCCCTTTGTTTGAACCCTTTGAGGTTGAATCGGTGTGGGAGTTCCCTTCCCCTGGGTAAGACACTTTTGCTTTACATTTTCCTGAGGTGGTCACTGAACCTCTCAGTCTGACAGGGAAGAAATCCCTGACATCACTCTAAGGAAACATAACAATGCCTCAACCTGACAACCGTCTGAGGAAGTTGTGGTATTTAGATGAATATATTTGTCCTTGCCAGCTGCACTAATTACTTGCTTGAATTTGTGGATTAGCCAGCAGAGAATGTCCAGTTGTAAACTTCTATTGCAGTTCTTTGGTCTAAGCCTAATTGTGATGGATACCAAATCCAGTGCTTTGCTGGGATTGAAGGTGTCTTGTGTAGGTGATGGCATCCTGCACCACATCAGTGCCTGCAGTGAAGAGCAGCACATCTTACACTCTGTTCCTTGTATTGTTTTTCTTGTTTTCCTTTAATAGAAGGCTGATGAGTGAAATCTGAATTGCAACAGTTCATTTTTTTTCTGGCAAAAGGGCCAAGAACTCCTCATGCTCTTTTCTGATGACAGGGATCAAGAAAATTCCGTGTTTTCCCTTTGGTGTTTCAGGTGGAGTACGACTGACTGCCTTCTTGAATTGATCTGTACTGAATGACAGCGAGGAGAGGCTGATTGCGATTTTGAGATTGTTTATGTGGTCCGGTGCTCTTACCATTCAGATGAGGGCTGGGTTCTGCTTCATGTGAGGGCAGAAGCTCTCTCATATCTTATGAATTTATATGAGGGTATCCTGAAGACAATTATTTTCCACTCCCCTGTATTCTTAAGTGATGTTTGAACACATAACCCAGAGAATGCAGACCTATCACTGCAGCCGTTTCGGCTTTGGGGAGGCACTTCCTCAGTTTGGTTTGCAGAATTTCTTGAAGGTTCTAAGCACTTTCACAAAATCATAAGCCTTTTCTTTTGCAGTTGTTGACAAACCATGCTGCTTTGTATGGAAATATTTCTATAGGGTTTAGACATCACTTTGACTCTTCCTAGTCCATAATCATCCATTGCAGCAACTTCTGTATGCACTGAGTGAAATAACTTTGTTAGCAAACTGATGGTTAAAGGAGGGGGTGTTAAGGTGGGGGATGTGTATCCCAGGAAGATGTAGGAGACAGAAAGTCCTGTTGCAGCCTCCATTTCAGAGTGAGGGGCACATTCTGACAACTCATCTCAGCGGAGTGTTAGTAGACGGTTGAGAGTATCATGCTTTGTTTTGGGCACTGTTACCTTGAAAGCTCTGTGGCAGTTGATTTTATCTTTATGTTCCTGCTGGTGTTCAGTGTCCCTCACCACTGAAAAATTCTGAGTTGTACTGAAAAGGTCCATCAGGGAGGTGAATGGTGGGCTAATGCTGACCCCAGCAGAGGAGACAAGCTGGCACTGCCTGAGGTTAATAAAGAGCTAGCTGTGCCTGGAAGGAGCAGGTGCCCGCATCTGTGCCGTGGAGCAGAGACAGGTGCTGGCGCATCAAATTCAGCTTCAAGGGAGCCCCCTGAGCACAGGCAGGGGACTGGGGCACTGAAGGGACACCCCCAGTACAATTCAGCTGGTGAGATGCTAAGAATATGAATTCCTGCCATGCAGTCACAGAGCTGAAGTCAACTTTCTATTTACCAGAGTTTTTCTGTATTGCTAAAAGGGGCAGTGTTATCATCAGGAAAAAATACTGTCAGGAAAAGAGGTGTATGTTTGGAATAACTAGCAAGGAAGGAACAAGAGAGTTTAGTGAATTTGGTTTTGTGTGCTTTTGTTTTATTTTTGTTTTGTTTTTTTTGCTTGGCTTATTCTTTGTGTTGTATTTAGTAGTTGAACACACCAGTGGCTACTCTTGAGAGCTCCAACAGTATCTTGGGAAAGAGCTGACCCAGGTCTTGCCTATGCCAGGGGGTTTGTAGTGACTGGTTCACTGTGACTGAAGCTCCTCAGCACTACTTGTTTGTTTCTGTAATAACTACCTGAACCAGATTTTCTCAAGATATCTTGATTTTGAAGTGTGGGCTTGATCTCTGACTTCAAAAGAGCTGATGGGGTTTTCACAGGCCTAGGTTATAAATGTTTTAAAACTGACCTGCATGCAGCTTGTGCTGCTGGGTTTCAGCAGTGCTGCTGTGGCTGAGAGCTGGCTCTGAGCAATGCTGGGCAGGCAGTTCAAAAACACAATTCTGGTTTAAAGTTTCTCTTACCTCTTGGAGAACTGTGTTAGCTGTCCATGTGCATCTGCCATGCCTCCTGGATGGGTGCTGTGGAAACACTAATGCAGTTTGGAAAGCATTTTTAACTTATTTAATAGTCCTTTTAGTGCTGCACTACATGTACCATCTAAAGGGGGAAAATGGCAAGACAAAGTGATAAAGTGGGGTTTACATCAAAATACTGAAAAGTATGTTCTTTCCAGTTTGCTCAACCCTCTGAGACAGGACTCTCTCAAAATGAATTTTGGTTGGGTAGGGGTTTTTTAGTGTGCATGGAGAGAAAAACACATCTATTATGTTTTCAAAATATCTGAGACAACAGCAGAAGGTGCCTTCCTCGAGCTGATGGTCTGCAACCAGCTGAAGTCGTGTCACACGGGGGGGTGATCTTTGCTGTTCCAATGTCACTGACCTGCCATGTGTGTGTTCAGCAAACGTGTCCTAGCCCTGACCTTGACTACCCCCAGTTTGTTCAGGCTTGAGCACTGACCTATACATAATTTGTTGTGGTCTCACCGTCTGTTCAAACCAAAATACAAACTGATGTGAGCCAAGCTCTGCTTTGTTTTGGGCTTGATATGTAAATGTAATATTTATACTGCAGATAAAGTGTTACACATCTTCCCGCAGTTAGTGCCCGTCCTCCATCCCAGTGCTTGGAATCTCAGTATTTCCACTTAAAGCAAGGAAGGAGACTTGATTATCTGTTATGTAATATATGTGTGCACAAGAAAAATCTGAAGAGGAGGTATTTTTAACTCAAGTCTTTTATTCTCTCTATAAGTGCTTCAAACTGGTTTCAATTTATGCACTGATGCAAAGGTACAAGCAACTTTACAAAGTTCTACCTGAGCTTTGTAACAAACTTTTCCTTTTAAGCAGATCAACAACTGGTTAAGGAAACATTCTGATGCTAAAACTGGTTTTCCCATTAATAGACACTTGCCATGTAGGGCTGATGCCCACTGCAAACAGGCCTGTTTAATAGTACTTAATAGCTGGTTGCTTTGTGGTTGTGTTTTTTTCTTTGTAAGGAAACGAGTCATTTGCAAGTTTTTTTCCAAACATATGTAAAGAATGAAACGTGAACTTTAAAAGAAAAACAGCCTTAGGTTTATAACAAGCTTTTATCTCGAGGTAGTGATTTGCATAAATAAATTTCCAAGTGTTTTAATGAGGATGTATGCAGGTCAGCCTTTTGAGATGCTGAAGCTCGGGGTTTTAGCTGAATTTTGGTAAGCTCTAGTGTCCTGGAATTGAATTTGGTGCATTTCTTCTGGGTCATGCTTCTTTTAGTTAGTAAATTGATCAACTTCCTCTGTAGGTATGTGCTTAAAAATTAGTTTAAATCCATATATAACTTTTAAAAGAAAATACCGTAAAAAAGGAAAACCAAAACACAACCTCAGTTGTGTTGTTGGAGGACTTACACTGATTTCTACAGTTCATATACCTGCTTCCACTATTTCTTTCTTTCTTCTTAATTCTGTGTTCGTATTAACTCGTTCAGTTTCCCCTCTAGGTAACTCAGTTCAGAACCTGGGTTGGATTTGCCTGCCTGTGGCTCCCCTGGTTCTGCTTACGTGTTTCTGGCCTTGCCACTTTTTGCTGTGGGTTTTTTTTCTTGGTTTATTTGTTTAAAATTCGAAGCAAGCGCTGCCTTGGCTTACAGCATGTATTTGTATATGCCTTCCAGTATTTTCATATTCTGCCCCTTGAGGCTAAGTCTTGATTTAAGTTGTCTCTGGTGATAAAGCCTCATGCCGTGGCACGCTGCCCTGTCGGTCCTGCCAGCGACTGTTCCTTTGGAGGGTCACGCTGAGAACTGGATCAGGGAATTTATCTGGGGCGGTTTTGGGGGTTTGTTTGGTTTTTTCCAAGCCAAAAATCAATCAAACAGAAATCACAAAACTCCCCCAACCAAAGCACAAAGCCCCTCTAACCATGGATCCCATCCATCCCCCTGCAAATGTTTGTGTTGGAGCGGCAGCCAATTGGGGGGTGTTTGGGGGGAGAGAGAACAGTGCCACAAAAGACAATGTTCCCTTCAACCCCCAGTCCACTGGGACTCTGAGGCTGTGAATTCAAATAACAATGGAATGTTAATGCTGAGAAGTCATGTTTAACTTTAGCAATTTCACTTATGATTATCCAGCTGCTTTGGGATTTCAGGAAGGGGTTTGGGGTGTCCTTTGAGCAGAGTACCTCGTTCCTTGGCAGAGGCTTTGTTTCTGCTGTTGCAGGGTGGGGGATGGGAAAAGGCAGCCTAAGGCCTTGCAGATATTTGAAATTGTTTTGTAGAATAAATCTAAGTGGAACACCAGGACTGGAAATGGGGAAAATGATACATTTACAGTCAGTATTTGCGAGACAGATCAGATGACATCCTAGTCTGTGTGACTGACTCCCCTTCCAGTTGCCTGTGTAAGTATTTTGTGGTTTTAATTATTACATCAGCAAATACACTGACTGTTTATGACCAGGAGAAAATGGAAAAGAAGATACAATTATTCCTTTTTACTAAAACTTAAACGGATGTCCAGCTTCTGCCAAAAGGTTGGTTGGGTCATAAATCATCTGGAAGGACAACAGTGTCAGGTCAGCACAGCTTTTAAAGGTGAGTGGATTGCCTTCAGTAACTTGCATTTGCTTTCTCAGAGTGCGTGAATGTTCAAGGGCTAAGATTTCATGTAATTTTTTTATGATGTAATTACTGTAATGAGACATCTGCAATATCACATCTCATAACTGCAGAGTGTGTCAGTATTTTCCTTTGATGAGTGTTTTTGGGAAAGGGGAATTTTAGAGGTTTTTGCCAGGCCTTTTTAGACTTGTTTGCTTTGAAATATAAAATGTCATGTCCTGGCCTAATAGTGCAACTAAGATTTATGTCAGATAGGGTGTGATTTGCTTAAAAAGCTCAGTCTTGAACAAGGAGAGGGCAAGGGTCATCAGAAGAAAATACACATAGCTTACAGCATTGAAACATCTTTCCAGTTTCTCTGTTCAGTGTTATTTAGGATGCTTGCTTGACTCCCAGATAAGACTTCTATTTTTACCTGTGACTGCTGGCTCTGCACTTAACCCTGCTGAATTCCTGCCCGTGTAGCAGCCAGGTGCTACATTTCTGGCTTCCAGCTTCTTTTACTTTTTCTGTTCCCGTTCAGTCCACAAACATGGAAAAAAATGCCCCACCCTGCTGACTCACTGAGTGCAGAGCACTCCCTATATTCCTGAAATAGGATTACTATCTGGGGCAGTTTGAGCAATTCAGCAGAGATGGGTCTGGTTCTCTTCTGCTGAACCTTTTAAAATAGCTGGTTTCTTCTCAGTCCCTTGAATCCTGACTTTGCGCTCTTCCCCAGCCCCAAGGTGATTTCCCGGCTCCTATTCCTTTAAAGGGTTTTTGCAACAAATACAACTGTTGTAGAAATCAACTAATATGTAGAATAATCCTTTTAACAGGTTTATTCTGATGCTCTGTTGGGTATTTAAGTGGATTTAACTGCATCGTTTAACATGTCCTTGAAGATGGCTCCAAATGGACCCTGCTGCTGTCAGGGTCTGTCCTATCTCCCTGTGCATTCCCAGTGTGCCTGGGAGATGTCAGGCAGTGCCGGAGGCACTGGGGAGGGGTTGCTATTTGTAGGGGAAGACCAGGAGTAGCAAACCACTTAGGCTGTTTAACATTGTGCTGTCTACAGCTCACTCTCTCAGATAACACTGAGAAGGTCTGGTTGCCCTCCAAGGACTCAGAATTAGGAGGGCAGACTCCTGTTCTTTTCCCTGTTTTCTCCTCTGCACCTTGCTCAGGGTGAAGTTGTCCAGTGGCTCACCCCAGGGACAGCTGTGCTACCGTATGTGTCCCTTCAGCTTGCTTTGCCGTGGGATCAAAGGACTGCATGAAGGCAGATGTCAGTTATTAATTCTTGCTTTCAAAAATACTCGAAGTGACACACTTTTTCTCTCTGGTTGAAGGAAACAGCAGTCTGCCTCTTTCTGCCAGCAATGCCGAGCAGCCCTGTTGTAATGTCTCGGGTTTTGAGTTCTTGCAAACAAGTGCATCCTGCGAAGGGCCACGTTTGGCAGTGAAATGGTCAGCAAAATGCCTGGAAAAGAACATTACAACCTTGAGCACAGCCCTTTGGAATGTAGCAGGTTCCTGATAAGGGCAATATTGGGCGGGTAAATGTTTTTCAGAGTAGCAGGCCCAGAGGAAGGAGGAATAAGATGCTGGGAGTCTTGTCTTGAAAAAATCGTGGAGTTTGTTTTAAGTACGTTGAAATAGAGTTTTAATGATATGAAAGCCTGCATGAAACCTGTGGGCAGGGTCAGGTATTTACTTTTAAAAGGATAACTTGCGATTTTACATTACAGTGTGCTGTGCTGGAGGTTGGCTTTAAAAAATGCGTAGAAGGATCCTATACTAGGGAGTGTAGGAGAGTGGGGAGAAGAAAACTCAGTCTAAGATTTTCTGCAAAAAAAAGGAAGGATACACACTGTTGAAATTGGATTTTTCTTTCAAAGTATTCTCTTGTGCTATTGTAAGGTATGGGCTGGTCTGCTCCTGAGATCTGCAGGTGTTTCAGAAGTGTGTAAATAATAATGGGTCAAACTGTCAATAATACCCTGTTCCTCCAGGGAAACTGAGGCTCTGATAATCAAAAATGAAGCGTCCAAGATCATCTACAGATGATAGGTCTGGGATCTTGACCCTGAACTTTTGTTTTTAGTTCCAGAACTTAACCTGTAAGACAGTCTCTACTGTATACATCTCATCCCTGCAGTGAGGTGATCACATGGATGCTGAATAAGCTTTATCCTGGCTCCTCTCTGCCTGTGGTGGTTAGATAGGTACGGTTTAACATTTCTTTTCACTGTTTCTGGTATAGCCCTGCAGTGGATCAGGCCTAAAGGGAAAAATTACTTAAGTCTACTGGTTTTTTGTTGGCTTATGCTGCAGTTCTTGGATGATAAAGAACCATACTGGTGACCTCAGCTGCTTTTAGGGAACCAACCAAACAGCTATTTTTTAATTACCATGTAAATGGACTGAAGCTATAAAGTAGTTTGTGCCTCATCACCAGACTCCTTACTAGGAAGCACCTCTGTTTTTGTCTTCCTCTCCAAACATTTATCCTCTCTTGGCACAGTAGAATCCAGGGCTTTGCCTTTTGGTCCCTTACTGCAGTGCTAGTGACACTTCTTTTGCCCATAACTGTTGTTAATTGAATGACACTTTTTAACACAGAAATTTTTGGCAGGAGAATATTTCAGGAAAGTCCAGTCTCTGGGCTTGCTTCAAACTCAGCCCAGCCTTTAGCTGGCAACAATTAAGGAGACAGGAATTGAAAAAATTCCATTTTTCCTGTGCTACAGGATTGACTGCTAGACTAACCGGCTTTTCTTATTTACACTTCTCCAAAGGCAGAGATGGGGTTTTTTGGAGGGTGGGTTGATGTTTGGCTTAGTGGTTGTAGGTTGGTTGGTTGGTTGTTGTTTGTGTTTTAACTGCTTGGAAAGGTGGGTTTACAGCAAAGGTCATTTGTGTTTCAGGTGGACTTACTAACCAATAAGTTCTTGCCAGAACAGTACCCCCCTAAATTTTAAAGCCTTCCAGATAGTCTCATTAACATTCTCAAAATCAGTGAGAGAAGCTGGTGTACTTACTCAGCAAAGAAAGAAACTGTGTCTGTGGTATATTAGTGAAGCCTAGAAACTTTCAGTATCTTCCTTGCAGCCACTTTGCCCCACGTTTTCACTGTCCACATTGTCTATTTATACTCTTCAGACCCATTATTATTGTTGTTGTTGTTGTTGTTATTATTATTATTATTATTTCCAAAGGGCCTTTACTGGGTGCTCTGCTTGTTGTACCTCTTAAGGAGAACTTTAAAATCTGAAGGTGCTAACGCTCTGCATCAGCAGCTCCCTAAACCAGTCTTTGTGGTGAGTCTGTTTACAGCAGTATCAAGAAATAAGGAAAAAGAAATCCCCAGCCCTCAGGGAATGGATGGTTTGAGTGGTTTAGTACCTGCCCAGCTCCTGCCTCCCTGGGGAACAGCCCTGCAGTTCGACTCTCCTGTGTGTGCACCTCCTGTTACCCATCACAGGCTTTTCAGCAGGGAAGGGCACTGCTGCACAGGCACCCTGTGAAACACTTCCACACTGGCACAGTGTGTTGGGGAGCACTGCACTCCTCTTTTAAGCTGGTGTTGGTAGGATATCTGCCCTCCCTAATGCAGCTGGAGGGAGAACTTGATTTCTGCGTTGGGAAATTGCTTTCATCTTCAGGGTGGTTGTCCCTTCTGCCCAGCTGAGCGGCCTGGGCTGTCAGATATTCAGCTTAGGATCTCCTGATGCTTTGCTGTGATTTTAGTTGCTTTTTCCTTAACCACTGAGATATGTTCATTTTTGCAGCCCTAGAAAGTGAAGATTACTTCTGCCTGGGAGCAGAAGTGTATCTCCTTCAGAAGTGGCTGTGGCCATCTCAGATGCTGACTGCCCTCTTGTTGACAAGTTTTGATTGTGGTGTTTTTCTCCCATCTCGGTGTCCCTTTATCATTCCAGTCTCCCTGGTCTGTATGTGCCATGCATGATTCAGTTTCCTCTTTGGTGTTGATTTCTCTGTCCTGAGCCTAATTAAACCCTAATTGCTTTCTGATACCTGTGTAAGGATCCTTTCTGTGCATGATTTGCTGCTGCACAAACCCACACTCACTCATTAGACCAGCTTAGCCATACCCTCCGCTGGCTTAAAACCAAATTTGATTCAGTCTTTGTGTTCCTGTCTCAATATTTTGCTTTTTAGTCTTTGTCCTCCATCCCCTGACCATCATCTGCTGCTAATGCAGTGCACTGTCACCTTTGGGGCAGCCCTGCGGGGTGACTGGGAGGGAGGAGGGTGGGAAGGGTGCAATTATAGCAGCAACCTTGGGGAATTACAGAATCACGTGAAGAGGAGCATGTGAGCTGTTGGAGGGGGCTAATGGACTTGGCAGAGATGCTTCTGACTCCACTTTGCTAAAATGGTTGTTCTTTATCCTTCATGGATGGCACGTGTGTTTGAGTCGCAGGTGATGGTTGGGAGCGCAGCCATAGTAAAGAATGTATGAACAAAGAGCAAATAGCTTTGAGATACCTGAAAAGGTGTTAAAACAGTAAAACTGCGCTTTATCTCCTCAAAGCCACTTGTTCTGTTACCCTTAGCCTTGATATCTCATGTGTTTCTTGTCCTCAGGGGTCACCATACAAGTTGCAGAAGAGCTGTGCTGAGTAGCAGTAGAGCTG
Organism: Lophotriccus pileatus; assembly: GCA_035583135.1. Lineage (NCBI taxonomy): Eukaryota > Metazoa > Chordata > Aves > Passeriformes > Tyrannidae > Lophotriccus > Lophotriccus pileatus. The sequence goes on along the minus strand of JAWWES010000037.1, from coordinate 2,604,418 downwards.
TAGGAACTACACCTGATCTGAGTTACTCAGGGAGTACAACCTTCATCAAGAAGGTTTGTGAGGCTGCTGTCAGGGCACGTGTAAGCAAAGGCTTAAGGAAGGGGCCGTAGTTCTGTGGATTGCGTCCTTCTAAATTGTTGCCAGGCCTTTTTTTGTTTGTCTTGATTTGAGTTTTTTTCTGACTACGTTTCCCTGCATATTGGGCACCCAGCACTGGGGTGATAGGGAGACAATGTCTGTGAATCAACAGCATAACAAGAGAGAGTATCTGGGTTATATTGCTCTGCTTTCATCTCTAGAAACTGCTGTGGCACCATTTCTGGCTCTAAGATACAGGCAGGGATTTTCCAGAACAAGTTGTTTGTGATCCCGGATGGACCAGCCAGAGGGACGGTGAGTAGCTGCCACAAACTGGGATGAGTAGGTTGCTTATCTGATCCCTCCTGAAATGTCTAATCTGTCAGAGCTGTCAGAACCTGGGTATATGCTGGAGGATGAGCCATATTTACATAACATCTTGGAGGGTGTGCAAGAGAGGTGAGGTTGGGGAGGGGAAGAGGTGACATTTAATCTCTTGCTTGCTGAACCCTAAAGGTTTGCTTTGTGTTGGTCTGCTCCCCTGTGCTTCCCTCCTGCTTTAATGGCTGTGATGAATGACAAATGGAGGCAGAGCAGTGAAAACAGGAAACACAATCCCTTAAAAATAAGTGGTGGGAAAGGGAGGAAAGAAACTGTAACTAAAGGAACCCCTGCTTCCATGAGGCAGCTCCACAGAGCAGCTGCTGGCTCCTCAACAAGGAGCTGCTATTCTCTGAGTTCAGCAGAGGGTTGTCTTGAACTCTTGGAAGGGTGAGGAAGACCTAAAAGTAGGGGAGAGGTGGTCTGCCCTGTGTTGTTTTTGTTGTTGGTTTTGTTTCTTTTTTAAAAGAAGGTTTAGAACCACTTGTCTTGACTAGAGGGTGAGGTTTGGATGGGATGTCACTTACAGGCACACAGTGTTATGGGCTGCAGAGGCCCCCAGTTCTCTCTGGTTCTGTATTGCTGTGCAGTCGCTGGAGGGGTGGAGGAGAGCTGACTGCAGTCTCTGCTGTTTGGAGCAGTGAGAGGCTGCTCAGCAGGAGCTGCTTTGCCTCAGGTTAGTTTTCTCACTTGGCTGCCTCTGGACCCTGCTTATTGTTCCCTACTGTGTAAAAGGTGGGGAACCTCACAGTTATATTGCACACCAGCAGTTACTGTTTAGGGGGGTGGGCAGGAGTTACAACGGGCACAGCAAAAGCCTCTCTGCCTGTGGAGCATTTTAGGAGTCATCACTCTGCTGGTTGGCAAGGCTGAGGGCTCAAGATTTCCACAAAATGATGCTGGATAGAGAGACATCCTACCAGTTCAGGTGGCTTACCTTATCATTCTTTTCGTGCCATAGCTTTGAGTGGGTGTTGGATGGAGTGTCTGCAGTGGGCAGTTCTTGAGGTTGAATGAAAGTGAAGAAGCAGAAAGGGGAATCTCTGGATCACTCTTCCACCCTCTGTAATAGCAGGTGTGTAGCTGAGTGGCTGTTGGAGCAGTGAAGCTACTTACCTAAACTGCTTAAACAAGCTTTTTTTAGAGCAGGGTCCAGCCCAGCCTTCCCCAGCTCCTGATCTTCTTACCTGGGACAGTAAAAAGCAATTTGCCTTCTGACTGCACCCAGTCCTGTTGCACTGTAATACAGGAAAGCCTGAAGGGAATGGGGTCCCCTTAGTGTGGCATGGGACAGTGGAAGAAAGTGGGACCGTTGAGGGGGGATGTGCTTTACCTCTTTGCACTTTGTGTCCTCCTTTTGTGGAAGATGATGATTTTCTCTGTAAATTGGTTTGAATGCCACTTTTGCAAAGGGAGACCAAATCCAAGCCAGAACTGCCTGTGGATGTGTCTGAAGTGCACCCTGTGGCAGCTTTTCATTAGGAACAGCCAACTGTAATAGCCAGAGGGAGAAAGTAAGTTCTGTGGATCAGTTCTTGGAGCCTTTTGTTCCCAAGTGGAGCTGGTGTTATTGGAAGGAGCTGTTTCGATAAAAGGATGGCAGAAGGGTAGGTAAAAAAGTCTTGCCTGATTATTTCCTGTTTTCTTAGGACTTTGTTAGTGGGTGAGGGTCTACAGCAGTGCTAATTTAACTGTAATTTAGTCAGAGAAATTTACCTGTGCATAGTTTTAGGGAGTTTCAGCCTATTTCAGCAACTCCTTGTACATTTGTAAACGTTGAACCACTTTGAGAGGTACTATTTGGGTGGCTCTTGCACGCAGGCAACTACGCAGCTCTGCTTCCACTCCTGACTTCCTCAGAGTGCTGCTGCTTATTCATTTGCCTCATCTAACCCCTGTTAATCCAAGAGTTTAGTGCTCAAACTCATGCTGCCTGGCCTGCCTTCTTAAGTTTGCAAGGGTACATGCAGAAAACAGCTGGTAGGCCAGCTGTGACAGCATTAAAAACCAGAAGGTGCTGTCAAAGCTGAGCTGATGTTCATTACCTGAGAGGGGCTGGAGAATGAAACTCCCTGCTTGGCTTGAAAATTGCCAGCTGGGCCTGAGAGGAGTGTGATATATACCTACATTTGAGTTTCACTGCTTACTTGAGTTTTAGAACAGTAGTGATTGTTTAGGTGGAGGAACCCTGGGAACCAGGGGAAGGCACAGAAAAATTTTAAAAAGGGCACACACATTTTGTGTGTTACCACTGCATGTGGTAAATGTTACCCAGGCACGTTCCACTGCTTCTCCCGTGGTTACTCTGCCAGTTTTGCTTACTTTTTATCTTAGGCTTTAAGGACTGAACTTGGAGGACTTGGCTCCAGGGAAAGCTGTAGTTTTTCCTGCTGCTCAGATTCCCTCTCTGAGGACAGCACCCTCCCACTCACTGCCTTGGGTCCCAGCTGGGGTCTGCCGAGAGCTTCCATCTGCTCAGCTGCTGCTCCCCTGCTCTGGCTTTTCCACTTGCTGTGCCCCAGCTGTTGCCCGTGGTATGGGCGCTGTCACACACCCCGGGGTGGAATCTGGTGCTGGCAGTGGGGCAGGACTGAGGCCCCCTGGCACGTGCCAGCACTCAGTGGCACTTGGGGTCTGCTCTGGTTGTTTGTCACCTGGATCTTGCCGAAGCCTGGCTGATGGAAGCTGTGGGGTACTGTGGCTGATGAAGATGCTTTATCAGACAGGCTTTTCTCCTTTTCTTATCCCAGAGAGGCTGCAGGCAGGTAAGGTTGTGCCTACCGTGCTTCACATTTTCTTTTTAAACTCTCCAGCCTTAGGTGAACTTGGAATTTCCCCAACATTGAACCTTAGCCCTCAGAATAAACAGCTGCAACCTGAAAGGAAGGAGAGGATGTCAATCCATGGGCCTCTGTGTGCTTGATCAGTTGTCCCTGTATTTTCTGGAGGCCCTTTTTGCTGTGTTGCTGATGCTCCCCCCGGGTGTGCTGGGGAGAACACCCTGCTCCCAACCCCCAGCCCTCTCCCTGCAGCTGCCCAGGGGGGGAGGCACAAAAGCTGTCTGTGTGCTGGCTTCGTGGAACAGCTGATGGCTTTAGGAACTTATGCTCTGCTACAGGTGCTGGGAAGGGGAGGCAGTTGGGGGCAGAGGGATGAACACTCTGCTGCTGTTTCCTTGGGCACTGGTGGGAATTTCAGAGTTTTTATCTGCGGCAGTGAGGAGTGACAGAAAGGGATCCTCCACATTCACACTCTGAAGGATCTTCAGCCCTTTCCTGCCCTGTGTACCAAGATGGGATTTCCTCTGCCAGCCACGCAGATTTGGTTGTTAAAGAACTGTGGATTGATTCTAGAGCACAAGTGCCTTTGTCAAGATTCCTGTGCATGTCTGGAACAAAGGTTATTTCTCTGTGAATGGGAGGAATTTGGAGTCTGGTTTGCATTTTTGTCTCACTTGTAAATATTCATCACCTTCAAAGAGATTAATGAGGGTACATCTGAGCCTTTCATAAGAAACCTACCCTAGAAATACATGTGCCTGTTCAGCTCTGATTAACACTCATTTGGATCAGTTTGGAATCTCATTTGTAAATTTAAGTGTACAGGCAGACTTTGTCCTTCCATATTTTAGATAGGGAAGGTGGAGAGAGGTGAGAAGTTGGGAGGAGTATGGAAAACAAAACTATTTTTGATTGTGATAGGGATGCAAAGAAGTCCTTGGGTAAAGGCTGAGGTAAAGGAATATTCATCTTTGATAACATTGTGTTTAGTGTGTGCCCTCTTCGGGTACAAAGGAGTGAGCTAAGGATAGTATAAACTGTGACAGAGAATTTACTGCTTATGTTTTAAAAGGGAAACCATCACCTTATTGCACAAATACAGTTGGATTTATAAAGCTTGAGAAAATTACTGCTTGGATAGACAATCACTGAAAGCTCTGAAGATGAAACAAAACCGAAATATTCTTCTTCTGTGTTTTTTGTTTGTTTGTGTTTTGTATTTTTTGTTTTCTTTTTTTTTTTTTCCCTGATAAACTTCACTCATCATCTGCCAAGAAATTAGTGATCAACAGGAACAGAATGTTGTCTGGCTCTTCTGAGGTGCACTCAATTCTGTAACTTTTGCACAGCTGAAGGCAATGACAGTGAAGATGACAGTATCTGTTACCACAGTTTCTGGTTTTAACTTAGTCTTGCTTCAATCTCCCTGGCAAAACACGAGGTGGTTCTTGCATTGGCTTGTTTCTTTCTTTCAGTTCAGTGGTAACCACACCCAGAGTTCAAGTCCCAGCACACTTTACATTCCTGATTCTTTGAGTGCTGAAATGCTGGTCAGAAAGTGCCAATAAATTAGTTTTGGGGAATATGTTTTTTATGTGCTATAACCTTGCAAATCTAAGTGTTTCACGGACACCTATGAAATCCTGATAAAGAAGGTTGTTCAAGGCTCTGCCTGACACATTTGAAGTATTCTCTGGGTGAAACTCAGTGATTTAGAAAAGCCTTTTAGTACCAGCTCTGAAATCCTGTTTAATGTCCCATGTTGATTAGTGCATGTGGACATAACAGAAATCCTTCTTGCTCAGAAGAAGTTGGTCTGCAGAGTATGACAACATCTAGTAAAGTCTGATTCCAGAATGTTTTAAGGCTAAATTGTTACAACTGAATCACGATGTTCCATTGTGATGACAGTTAACTGGGGATACCCTGTTCTTGGGAGGCAGTGTCTTCTTTAGCTGCAAAACTACACTCCCAAATGAAACTTAGTGGAAAATCTGTATCTCTTAGTTTACTTTTCTGCAGTGTCTCTTTGCCAGTCCAGTCATACTCAAGGTCAGATTTTATACTGAAACTGAAAACTCGTCTGAGACAAGGGTGATTTAATAAATGAATTGTTACTGAGGCTTTCCAAAGTAACAATTTATCTCTGAGCAGGAGGCCAGGCCCCTTGTGCTGGTGCGGCAGAGTGGCGTTCCCACAGCGCTGTCCAATTGGACTGGCAAGTGATGTCCTCCTCTGCCAGGAGATGCTGCTTCCTGCATTTTGGTGTCCACTCCTCTCTGGGAATGCAGTTCTGCTGAGGGCAGAACTGATGATGCAGAAGTACCTACATAATTCTGTAATTCCATGTGTCAAAGAAGCAGCATATAAATAAAATGTTGCATTATATTTATTCCACGTGTCAGAGAAGCAGCGTATAATGTTGCCTCTTTTTCCTGTAATGATTTGTAATCTGGGACTGTGTGTGGACCTGTCAGCAGGCAGGTTCTTCATTGGAACTGGCATCTATTCTTTCTGGTCTGTGTTGCCTCTGGGGTAATTGTTTTCAGAACCATCTCTTTGCCACTCCTGTTCTCCATAGTTGTCTGTTTAAACAGACTCATGTCTTGTCCGTCGTCCCTTCCTTTGATGCCCTTGCTGTCACTGTAAGGTGATAGAGAGGGAAGAGGTTTTTATCACTGCAGTGATCCTCAGACAGCTGGTTCTGCTGGCGGGGAAAGACTACTTCATACTCTCCAGGAGGCTAATTCTTCAGAATTTGTTGAGTAACTGTGTTATGACTGCAGCTGTAATAAGCCATAATTGCAGATAAATGCATGCACAAGTTGGTGGCTGACACCGGTTTTGCGCATGCTTAATGTCCTTATCTGTGTTCTTCTGGGGAGCTCTTGCAGTCTGGCCTCAGATCTGGTTTTGCAGTGTTCTGACAGCAGGACAGACACTCTGCTTCCCTTGTGCCATGAAAGGTGCAGTTCTGATGTTACAGGTTGCTGTGCACACGATATCAAATGTTTTAGATGTCCAATGCAGTGTGGTAGTGATTTTTGTGGGGTTTTTTTTGGTATTGCAGTGTGCAGAATATTTTGTGGTTCAGCAGTAAGGCCTCTTTTTTCTCACATTTGTGCAGTGCATAGAGCGTGAGTTTCAGAAGGTACAGTCTCATTCACTGACATGCCAAGGTTTTGCCGCCTGGTATTGTCTGTATAACGTGGGTGGGTTTGTTTGTTTAGTCACCATAAAAGCTCTAACCCTCTAAATCTTTGCCACTGCATAAATTTTTCCTACTTTCTAAGTGTGTAAGACTTGTGTGGAGTGGTTTGGTCACCTGGAGCATCACCTCTCTGCCACAACTCCCTGTGGAAATGTCAGGAAGGTTGAAGTTACCCTTCCTGAGGGCAGAGGCTGCTGCATGGCTTCTCTTCCAGAGTCAGTGTGAGGAGGCAAGGGCACCTGCGGAGCTTCCTGCAGGCCCTGATTTCCCTAAATATTTAATTGCAAGGTGTAGGTTACCCGTTGATGTGTGTGTGGAGTGATCTTCCTTATGTGTGTGTGCTGCACAGAGTGTGCTGCTTGTACAGCCCCTGAGCACACTGTGCAACTTGGCAAATCCAAACCCTTTTCAATGACTTGCCCCAGGGTTACTCCTTTTCCTCACTGAAGGGTACTTTCCTGTTTATTTTAATTATGAGTGTTTCTTCTTTCTATTTTAAATAAAATGCTGTATCTTTTTTTTCCCCTAAATTGACAGGCAGTCTTGTAGCACACTGCTGGGGGGCATTGATTAAACAAAATATTTGGGCTTGCTTATCTAAGTGCCTTATTTTTCACAGAAATGTTATAAAGAATTGCAATAGGTTAAATGATCTGCAGATCCCAGCTGTGCCTGCTTGTACATACTGAGAGCATCTTGCTTTGTATGTTTGTGTTTCTGGAGGAGTGGTTTTGGTGTCCTTTAATTTGGATTATTTTGCAAATTGCTTTCTTGTCTCTTTTAAGTAGCACATGCTCCAAAGCACTGGAGTATTTGACTTTTTAGTGTTTCTTCTAACAATATGTTATAAAATATAGTCCCACTGGCTTCAGTAAAAAGAACTTTTCCAAATGAATTATAAGAAATTTTTTTTGTAACAATTTCTTTCATATTTCTATGTCCTGACCCACAGATATCTCGAACTTTTAATTGGGGAAAAAACTAATCTCTGAGGGAGAGACCAGACCTGTAAATTTTTAAGCCCACAGTAAATATTTCAGTGCATTGTGTGTAGGGATCACCTCGGGAGTTCAGTTTAGAAACGCCTCTGAAATGTAAACTATCTGCTGAAGATCAGGGCTGACAAGTGTCCACATAGGATTTGATTTAGCAGAAGAAACCAGCTTGGAAGTGGAAGCGCAGGGAAAATCTACATAAAGCACTCGATGAACAGAGCACATTCTTCCAGGGCAGAAACATTGTCTCAGCTGTTTGACTAAGAGTTTCCAAAGGTTTGAAAACAGGCTTGTTTTCTTGCATCTCATTTCCGAGACCTTCTTTCATCTTAAGTCTAAAGACAGAACTCCAGATTTGTAGTGGCAATTGCCGTGCTGATAACTGTCTTTAGGAATGTGGCAACAACCAGAAAACATTGGAGAATGCAGCACATGAGCATAAATGAGAAGCACAGTTGTTGAAATGGGTTTAGGAATTCATTTAATCTGCTTCAGTATTTCTCCAAATGCTATCTGTCTGCTTTTATTCCAGGGGACAGGTTTTTCTCTAGCAAGACATGCAGGGTGATGTGGGTACAAGATATAAAGGTGACAATGGGTACAAGATATAAAGCAAAAGCAATATTAAAAGTGCATCTGTTCCATCATGGCTTGAGGTGGTAAGAACTCCAGACTTTGCAGTGCCTCTTTGGAGCACAGTTTCTCTGCCTGTGGGCAACAGCATGTGCAGTTAAGGGGCACCAAGTAAGTTTTCACACACCCTTCTTAAATCATACCATTGTATTTTGGGACAAAATGAGAGGCAGGACTTTGGAATTTCCTGGTATTTGTTGAAGAATTAGAACTACAGTGTATTTTTAAGTCCTTCTCCTCTTCTCCTTTGCTCAGTCAGTCTCTTTGACACTCCTAGGTGTTGCTACCTGGCCCTTCCTGGAAAGGATGAGATGGCAAAGCTTCCTCATCTGTTAGACTGTGGTCTTCAGATTCCTTTGTGTTAAAGGGAGTTAATGTGGCTAAAGGCTGGCTTGAAAAGCTTTGCCAGCCTGTGTTGCTCTCCAAAGAATGGTTATGCACATCAACTATTCACCCTCAGTTTTCCTAGGGAGGAGAACTGATTTTCTTTCCTGCGGAATGATAAGATTTGGTTACTTCCTGAGCCGAAAATAACGTGCCCGGTTGCTTAAACCTCGTTAACAAGCTGAGACTTGCTGAAGAAACATTTGCTTCTTCCACTCCTCAACCTGTCAGGTTTTCAGATTATCCTTGCTTGTGTTCTGCTGGTGGAGCCAGGTGGAAAATAATAAAGCCCCTCTGCTTATCTGTGGTCAGCACTGACTGAAAGGGAGAGCTTATCTCCCGTCCCCATGTGTCCTAGAGGAAGCCAGGCTGAAGCAATGAATCCCATTCTTAACAACAGGAAAGCCCCGAATTTGACTTAGAGGGAATGATTGATTGGAGAAAACAAAAAAAAGACACCAAGTAACGGGGATTGGTGTCAAGAGGCTGTGTTTGTGGCGTGCTGAGGTGTGGCAGTGCCCAGCTCCCAGAGCAGCGCATGCTGCCCAGGCGGCACCAGCAGGCTGGCTGTGCGTGCTGGAGGTCACAGCAGCATCCCACAGATTGATTTTTATTTGTTTACTGACATTTCATTCTGTGGAAGCAGAGTGGGTTTTTCAGCTGAATGTGGAGCTGAGACTCCAGGTGGGAGCAGAGGGAATGGTAGTGGGGCGCGAACAGGAGCTGGCTCAGCCTTTAACCTGCTCATGCTGCAATACCGTGACAGCAGATGTGCTGTTGTATTCCATGATTTCAAGAGAAGTGGAGGATGTGTTGGAGAGATGCCCTTCTGCAGTGACCTTCCTACCTGTAAGCTCTCACAATAATAATGCAGAAGTGTTCAGGAAAATGTCAAGGGAATTACTGTATAAGCTTGTCCAAAGACTGGCTGCTGGGACAGGCATCCATCACACCACAGCTGAAGGGAGTGTGCAGGGGCTAAAACCATGAGCAGCATGACTTAGTGATGATGCAGTTTTTTCTCCCTTGCTTTGACTAAAAGATGGGGTAGAAGAGGTAAAAGAGGAGTGAAGCACAGTGTCCAGGACAGCTTGACTGCAAAATAATGCATTGCAGCTTGGTGATGAGGGGGGGATATATGCAAGATTTTGGGGGTCTTGGATTGCTGTAATTCTGAACTTCAGCAGTGGTGTGTGGCTGTGTGCTTTGCTTGTTTCTACAGTAACTTAAAGGTGTCTAATTTTGTTTGTCTGGGAAGGCTGTTCCTGAGTGATGCTTTGGAATTTCCCTTATTTGCAATGGAATAATTCAGCCCTTAGCTATATAGATTATCCAAATTCACCTACCCAACCCTCCCTGCCATGAAAGGTGCAAGTGGCTTTCCTAAGAAGAGTCAGTGTCACCTGTAATAACTGACTTTCACCCAAAGATCTGCAAGTATATTTTATTTTTCTAACCTTTACTTTGAAGTTCCAAGTATAGGTAGATATTATCTCAGTTTGAAAACTGAGAAAGTGCAGGCATTGCTGGATGCTAATCTGGCTCTTCCTAGACTGAAACTGTTCACTTGCAGAACAGAATACCCTGATCTCCTTAGCTGTTGCCTTTCTGTCACATGTCCTGATAGTAATGAATAAATACTAAATTTAGTACATCTGTAAATTTGGAAAGGTAAGAAAACAATGGAAAAACTTGGATGCTGGACAAACAGCCACATTTCTAAAACACTGGGCTTTTCCCTGTTGCATGAAAGGAATCACTGTCCCAGATGGTTAAACACAAAGGGATTAGGTATACAGCAGGATTTTGTGCCGTGTGTTGTCTTAGTAACCATGGTGCCACGCTCTGCCACCTTGCACAAGAGTTTCCTAGACCCTTTTCCAGTGATTGCTGTGAATCACTGCGTTGTTTCTTTTCTTTAGTCAGACCTTGTACATCTGCAGGATCCACAAGTTCGTCCTGCCACTTCTCCTGAATACACTTCTCCTGAATAATGAGCTGCCTAGGTGATTCTGGAGGTAGTGATGGGTTTTGCCCGTTCCCAGAGCGGTCTGATTGCATTCAGAGAGCTGTGATGCTTTAAGGAATTGAATTTAAGTCGCTGGAAAACTCCTAATTTCCAGCAGTCCTGGAGGTGTGGAAAGTGTTTTCTGGATTTCCTGCATGCCAGGACTTCCTTTCTCCAGCTGTCACGCTCGGAGAAGCCACCTTCTCTGTGGGTTGAATTCCCTGTTTGTCACCAGCTCTTCTAGTCTGTCTTTCTCTCAGCAGAAATTTTTGTTCCTGCTGTTGCAGACAGAAGCAAACCTAAATTAGGCTTTAGTCCTCCTGATGTGCAGCTCTAACTCACTCAGTGCAAAGCTGTTGCCCTGTAAGTTAGTTTGATCCTTTGTGGTGGAATTTTGATATAATTCTGATGTTACTGGGATCATTTGCTAACTATTGCCAGGAGAGGCATTAACTCCCATGCATGTATGATCTGTTACACAGCTGACATTAAATGTGTTCCCCATGTAAGGCAAAAAAGGGTTTCAGTTCATTTAATGCACCAAAAATCTCTGTAGCTAGAAACTCCTGACCCTTTGGATGGAATACTGAAAGAACATTCAGAAATTATTTGGATTTATTTGCTTATGCAGAAAAAAGTTGTTTGATGGATTTCCATTTGGAGCAACTGCTTTTAAAATTCTATTTAAAGCCTCTTCAGTCTTCTCTTCCATTTCTTCTGGACAGTACTGCAGGATGTCTGTGCTCCACATCTTGCAAGGAATGACATCCCAAGAAATACCATATTTTTTTCCTGTGTGGGAGCTCTTTTCATCACTGATGGAGAGCCTTGCTCTGCAGGACCACTCTCATGGACTCTGCTATGAATGGAAGAAGTTTGGGCATTGGTTGCCATCGTGTGTAACACTTCATGTGCCTGGCATGAGAACAGAGGGAAAGACCAGCACTGGAAACAGGGAAATAGGGTTGACTAGACCTGCTATTACCATTTAAAGAAACTAAGCAGAAGGGGCTTGTCCAAGGTGGTTCCCTCCTTCCCTTTTATTGAACTCAGTAATCATGGACAGTGGAGGGGGAGAGATTTAAAATACCCAACAACTAGATAGGGAGTAACTCCTGACATAAAGGCCTCTATTCATGGCTTCTCCCCCTCCTTGCTTCCTTTAAATAATATATATTTTATACCCAACTTTCAGGCCTATTCATTGAGGTGGTTTGGGTAGGTTCAGAAGGAGAATGTGGTGTTTTGAGGCTGGGCACTAAACCACCGAGCTGGCTGAGCTCACTGGAGGGTGCCTGAAGCTTCATGGCCTTGGCCTCTATTGCTTGAAGGCCTCCAGATGTGCAGGGCTGTGCACGACCCACGCTGCATTCTTGGGGTGTCTGTAATGTATGGACAGCATGCAGTAGGCAAAGTGGATTAGTAACAGAGTTTGAAGGGGGTGGAAGTGTCCTCTTCCAAGTTTCCTACCCAGCTGCAGGTTTTCTGGCATATGTGCAGCTCTGGGGTGTAGCATTCTTCCCAGCGTTTCTGTAAAACAGGGATAGCGAAATAGGAATATTCACACACAAAACTTTTTCCAGCCCTGACTTCTTGGCAGACCTTGTGGGCTGAGCAAGAGAAGTCTCAGGTTCTTGGAAGGCAAGGAGAAGCCTTACATTCTGGTCAGAAGCAATGGGGAGAGGAAACCTGTGCTATCTAGAGGGCAGGTTGGAGAGAAAATACTGTTACTGGGAGAGAGGGACATTTTAATTCTGGACTGTTCACATTCCTGAAAGGTGAGTCTGGGTTTGAATAAGAAATTGTATATCCAGAGGGAAGTGCATTTTGCAATATGGTCTGTCCAAGTTTTTGGAGAGAGGAGGATTTCAAACCCCTGTCTTCTGAGCACACAGTTCTCCTTAATGCCTGGCAGTGCCCTCTCTCCACATTCCCCCCGATTGCCTGTGCTTCCATGTGCCAGTACTGTCTGCTGGTTGTTCACACACCTGGTGAGAAACAGCACTGATCAGTAATGTGCTTGTGAGAGCAGCTCTGGGGATGCCAGGGCAGGGTGTCCCTGGGAAGCACTGGTTCCACCTGTGGCGTTCGCCTGCCCTGGAGGGGGCCTGAGCTCCGGTGTAGGGGCTGCCCTGGGGTGAGGTGCTGTTTGGTGACTGTCAGTGGCTGTGGAGTTAATGCTGTGCTTTGACAAGACCCCCTGTTGCAGTAACTGCATTTTCCTGGTTCTCACAGGGGTTCATCCCCAGTGAGTGCACGCTGGGTTTTTGTGTCTCTGTCACCTTGTGTCTCTGCCAGCCCCCGACACCTCCTGCCAGCACAAGGGCCAGCCTCGTGTAAAAAGCCCCCTCTGAGAGTGGCTGGTAGCCAGTAATCCCTTTAGAAAAGTCTGTGCTCCGAGAGTGCTGTGTGGCAGATCCTGCTGTTACTAAATTTTGCATTTCACCCTTGGCTTTTTGCCAGGTCCCACGGGGAAACTTGGTTTCCAAGAAGCAGTCAGAGAATAGGAATAGTGGCTGCTCTTTGCTGGGGACCTGCCAGACAGTGCTCATCCTTCCCTGGGAGGAGAGGGGGGCAGCCATGGAAGGAGGATCACATGTTAGGCTCAAATCCTCATAACCAAGACACAACAGCAGCAGGAATATTTTGTGGTTCTCTATTAAAATAGTCCCTTGTGTGAGCACTTCAGGTCCTGAGACTCACTGCCTTTGCCCCTGTGACCCTTTGTACCTCTTGGAGGCAGAACAGTGTGTGCACAACTTCAAGGTAACCTCAGGTTCAGTTTAAGACTAAATCTCCAGGCTTTGGAAGAGGGACCTGGGAGTTGAAGGTCCTGTAATGACTAGTAGAGAACAGGAGTAGTGACTAAGCAATCAAATCCCTTGGTTAACATCCAGTTTGTGGTGTCCAGGTCGTTGCAGTGCCACCCTTTGATAAGGGTCAGCTGTGCTTTTTGTTTTTCCTCTTCTTATTCCCCTCCCATTTGTCAACATCAGGTGCTGGTCACAGGTGCTGGAGAGCCTGTCTTGTAATAGAGTAGAAGAGAGTGTGGATCCTCCTGCTCCTGTTCAAGGGGACACACTAACTGAAGGCAAGACATGTCTGCTTGACATAAAACTGAGGAGTGAGTACTTTAATCTTTGAGAGGTAGTTGATGGGCACAAGGGTGCACTGGCTTTACCTAGAAGTCCTCACCTTGCTCACTGAATTTGGCCTTCAGCTTCATGAAAACTCTGTGTTTAGTTTCATTAATGCACAGGGATCATCAGTGCAGGTGTTATGAAGCTTCATGATTTTTTCTTGGTGGTTGCATTCAGGAGTAATATGCGAAAGGACCGAGTTATGCTTGTTTTGTTTCTCTTCTCCTCATTCTCATCTGTTAAAAAACAAACCCTTAAACAAAAATGAGGCCATTCCATCATTGCTCATCTCTACCAGGCTGCTGTTGCAAGGCAGCTTTCTCTTCATGAAGTGTTCACTTGGTACTGAGGTCCAGCCCATTTCTATTTTGGGATAGAAGAGACGGAGAGGGTGTTTCACTTCCTGCAGCTCCTGCTGAGTGAAGCCACTTGTGGTCCCCAGGGCCTGGGCTGCTGATGTGAAACTATCAACTTAAACGGTTGTGATTATTGAGAGGAAGAAAGTGCCTGAGGATATTTGTCATCTCTTTGTGTGAACTGTGTTTCTTCCATTACAACTTGATGTCATTCTCTGTGGCATCTTTAACACCTGCTGTTTTTATAGTCTACACTTACTTGATTGAAAGCTTCTTGGCCAAGGATCTAGGCTAAAATTTGCTCAAATAGCTTGAGACTTATTTTCATGAATTGCTTGGGGTTGTGAGGTACCAGTGTGGTCCCAGAACTTCCCCATGTCCTGTATATATATATATATATATATATGTATATATAATATACTCTCCCTTTAATTTACCCTTCCAAGTCACATCCCTTCTTTTTTATTTTCATTGATTTTGGTTTTAGAAGGAGAAATGAATATTTGGGACAAAAAACAGAGCCTCTTGAAGGCAGTGGTTGTTGTCTGTGGTAGTGATGTCCTGAAGAGAGTTTCCATTGCCACATACAGCTTTTGCAATAAAATATGTGCCCACTGTGCTGGGTGGGTGTGTTTTATGATCTATATAAAATCTCTAATGCACCACTCTGAGGAAGTAAAACAAATTCAAGGTTAAGGGTTGTTTTTTTTTTTGTGTCTGTCTTCCATTCTGGTCAAACCCTGCTCTTGGCGCAGGATCCAACTTTCCACTTGATGTGAGTGGATACCCTGCTTGAAATAATCAGCTGGCTAGTCCCGCTTAGCAACTTAGAAGTAGTGTTTCTGTCTCTCTGCTGTGGTAATATTGACAGGAATCTTGTCTTATCCCATTAATTCTTCAGTCATCTCAAACCTATCAAATGTGTGAGTCCATCAGACAGTGTGGTTGTTGTTTAAAATTGCTGCTGAAAATTAAAGGGAAGCATTAACCCAGGAAATGTAGTGGCATGCAGAGGTTTTGTGGAAAACAGTTACTGTGCAGTTGAACAGTATCTGCTCTGTGCAGCTTGGAGTCTAAAACGTCAGAAATTCTATTTCAGGGCTGTGGCAAATCGCTTGAAGCTTTTTAGGGCTGGACCGAACATCAACACAACACGTCTTCCAAGTTTCTGTAAAAGTCCTAGTAAAGCAGTATCTAAATATAGTGCTGATGTACAAGTGTTCCTTTATTTTTCCCCTGTTGTGTTTTGCTTGCTCCTCACTGTACGTGTATTCCATGCAGAGGGGGTTTGGTTTGTCTGGGCAGTTTTCACTCAAAATATTTGACTGCCTACAAACACGAAATGAAAGGCAAGAGACTAAAACAAATAAATACATGTCCTATAAAGGGAACGAAGATGGGAGGCAGCTGTGCTGCCTGGAGGAGTGCAGCCATCCTTCTGGGTGTGTGCTCCCTCACTACTGGCACAGAAATCAGCTGTATGAACAGTTTACTCTGTTCAGAGGGAGTATCTGTGCCTGGCTAACCTTCTGCCCTTCCAAAATGGGCTGGTCAGGTCAGAAACCATGGCCTGGATCTTCTCCCTCTGATAGGGGGAGCATAACTGTGAGGATTTCTCCTGTGGGCAAGTGATTGATCCCCTTCCAGTAAGCAGTTTATCCCATCTAAGATTTTTGTTTGCTTCCGGATGTGCTTCTGGACTATATTAAGGAGTTTAGGTTGACATAATTTCTAAATCAGTTCTTTGAGGGTAGGTGGGGTGAAAGCAGCTTCCAGTGCAGTACAAATTGCTGTGAATTTGTATTTCCCCACCTCTGTTAACTTTAATTGAGTGATGCCAAAGAATCATTTAGGTCTGTATTCTTTCTAAGGTGCCTGGTTAAGGTGCCAAGACCACATGTGTACTTGTAATGCATTTGGGCACAAAGTTCTCTTATCTCTTGCCTGACTTAAAGGGCTTTTGGAAGCTCAGGGTTTTGAAGATTTTGGGTTTTGTGTCAAAAATTTGAGGCTTCTCTCTTGGTTGTAGGTGGCCCTCCTTAGAACTTCTCTTTGTGTTTCTTGGATTTGTAGATTCTCTTTTCTGTCCAAATAGAGATTTCAGTGTCAGTTCACGCAGAGCATCGTGTAGGCTGGGTTTCCACACCACTATTCAGGTGCCAGTCACAGCTGTCCAGGGCTGTTCTCTGCTTTGGCTGGTCCCAATGGGCTCCAGCACAGAAGCAGCTGGTTCCCATCACCACCTGCCCCCGGGAGCTGCCCGGGGCAGTGATGTGGGTGCTGCTGGGGCTTGAGAACTCCTGCAAAACAGCCCCTGTTCCAGCTACTCCCACATACTTTCCTTTTTAATGCTTTGTTCTCCAGCAAAATGTTGCTTGTAAAGGGGGAGGGAGGAGATCCCAGGCTATTATCTGCTAAGTAGGTCGTAATTCTGGTAAATAATTGATTTTTTTTTTTTTCCCCGGGCTTGAAATCAGAAGCAGGCCTTAAGTGCCAGTGTCAGACCACTGTGATTATCACTCCTGGAATTTCAGTGCTTCATCTTGGGGAATAGTTGTCTGGCTCTTTTGGGAGGGGCATGCCACTGGAAATCAAAGGAGAAAGTAATTCTAAAACCACATGGAAAAAGTGTTTCTTTTGCTGCTACATTGGTTTTAAAGTTTTCTTGCTTTAAGCTAGCTCCTGTGGGAATTCCCTGCTTCTGGCTTGTGTTAGGCTCTGGATTAGCTGCTCAGACTCTTTACCTGTTTTTATTAAGCGGTGGAATTTGGAAATGAAAGTGTTAACAGCAGCAAGCGTCAGCATTGGCTGTGTGTGCTCTGGATGTGACTGTCTGTGCTGTTCTGCTTAATCTTTGAAAATCTTATCCTGCTGTGCAGACTGCTCAGGAGGAGTCTGCTCTGGGTTCCTTGGGTTCAGCCTGCATTTTGGCAGACCAAATCCTCTTCCCAGATAGCTGGATCAATCTTCTGCTGTGGGGAGTGCATAGATACATCTGTTTACGTGTGTTTGTGTACAGATACTCGGTGTGTGTATTTTGTGGGGTTTTTACCTCTTTGTGGTCAGTTTCCCTGACAAGCTTCCTTCACCACGAGGGAAGAGAAGCTCTTGTGCGGGGAGGTGAGGTCTGGGGACACACTCCCCTGAAAATCTGTTTATTTTGTGTCTTGCCTGGGAATGAGCCCTGACTGTTGGCAATCCTTAGTTACATCCCCTGCACTACAGCAATAGTGCAAAGGCTTCTCTGGGGCCTGCAGTGGAGAGAGCTGTTCTCACAGGTAAGTCCTTCTGCTTTGCCCTCTTCTCCTGCACCAGCTGACCTGAATTGCAGCTTCTGAGTGTCCTTGAAGTGTGTGTGTGTGTGTGTGGCAGTCACAGCTCTGATCCTGCCCTGGTCTGTGTGTCCCTGTATATCCACAGTTCCCCTCAAAATATTAGGGAGCCACAAGAGCTCAGTTGTTCCCCTTGGTGCAAAGTTACTGTGTGAAACTGCTTTGTGACCTGCTGGGCTTGAGAACACTTAATAGCGTTCTTTTGTCTGAGCAGGAGCTCTGTCCTGTGTGTACAAGTCTGGGTACAGAACAAAGCTGTTGGGGGACACCAATATCCACACAGGTTGTTTAACTTGGGAATGGTGTGGTCCTGTTTTCCTTTGGTTGAAATTCATTGGCATTTGAGTGCTTCCCCTTGGCAAGGCTTCAAAATCACTTGTAGGCTCATTCATGCTGTGGGATGTCAGGGCTTAACGAAGCGGTGGTGTTAACACATCTGTGTTACCAAAATAAGCTCCCTCTTATCCCCTGTTTTAATAAAATCTGAACAGCAGTGAATCAGTCAGTGATGCTGGAGTGTAAACCGGCATTGTTGGTGTCTGATGAAGTGCACCGTGAGCTCAGACAGAGAGGTCTTCCCTCTCATCTGCCTTTCAGCTTCTCAGAGAACTCTGGCACCACTGTGCTGCTTGTTGTAGAATCATGTTTTTCTAAATTTATTCTTCACAATCATATAATTAGAGGAGGACTTCCACTTCTAGAAGCAGATTCTATGAAGAAGCACACAGTTTGTGAAGAAGGGTGGTATGGTGTGTCAGGTGAGAACTTACTAACCCTAAGCAACCATGTGACACCTTCATCTTTAGTAGTTTCAGGGGAAGAGATGGGGGAGTAGATGGTGCTTATTACTGCTGGTAGGGAGCTGTGTTCTACCTTCAGCATTTTTGATTTGAAAAAGCGTCTATAACTACCTTGCTGTGACTGTGAATGACACAAAACTTGTTTTTTCTTCTCCAGCCAGATGACAGGAAGACACTGAGCTTGGGCAGCAGCTGTGTTCAGAAAAGGTTGTCCGTGGTGTAGGCAGAGCCATCTGCCTACCAAGGCATTTAGCTTGGGTTGCATGTTCTAGGCCAAGATAGTAAATCAATAGCTTATTTACCGGAGTGTTACAAGTAAGATGTCAATGGCAAGATTTACAGTGTAAACAGGAAAAGGGCAGCTGGCTTTATTGGCTTCTTAGTGTCCTAGCTGCACTGGTGAGAAAACAAAACAATATTGAAAAAAAAAAGCCAAAGCAACTCATCCTGAAAGAGGCTGAAGGTCTAGATTCAGAACAGTATGCCTATCAAACATGTTTACTGGGTTTTTTTAATAGACTTTAATACCCCGCACTGCCTAGGGCTGGCCCTCCCTTCCCTTCTCACAGAACTGTCAGTTCAGTTAAACTTTTGTTTTAACAGAAGCTTTCCTCTCTGCATGCCAGGACTGTCTGTCTGCTCTAGTTAAGTACAGGAACAGGTATATACACATGGGGGGGGGGAGGTTTAGCAGACCACAGAGTGGCAATTGCTCCATTTTGTTTCTGTTAACTTTATAATCTACTTTTCTGGGGATTCCTGTTGCCAAACGTTGTTTGAAGTGGCTGCAAAACTCTGAGACAACTGTGAAGAACAAAATAGTAAATAGATGTTGATGATAGTTGGAATTTTCTTCGTTCACCTGGCAGATGGTGGAGCCCCACTGGGTATAAGAGCAGCAGCCCTCCCAGTGAAGTCAGTACATGCAGTTTCCTTTTGGATTTTGTTACCAGGTTGTTGTGGGTTTTTTTCAGAAATGAAGTGCAGGCTGTAGTTTGAGCACAGCAGGAGTGCTGACCTGAACAGTCAGGTTTGCTCCATCCCACCTCTGTGCTGTTGTGCTGCTGCATTCTGTGGAGAGGATCAGTGAAATGGAACAGGGAACTGCTCTTACTTATAAAATAACACTCTTTCCAGTTATTTTTAGCTTAGCCAGCTCCTCCTGTGGTTTGCTGTGCTCCCTGCAAACGTGATTTAGAGGACAGTGGGGGAAACATGGATAGGAACTTACAGAGGGGAGACAATTTGAATCCTATAACTTGAGCTCTCATAATGCAGCCCCTGCTTTTGTTGGTGAATTGACTTCTTGGTTTTCCACCTTTCAGCTCTGTGTGGTTCATGGATGTTTACTTGTTTGGTTTTGTTTTGGGTGCTTTTTGTCTTGTTTTCCATGGAAACTTTTTCTCCATTTCAGTCAGCTTGCACCTCTGTCCTAGTCAATGCTAAAGCTCCTGGTGCCTTTGGGGCCAAGCCACAGGTACTCATGAATGTATCTTCCTGTCCGTGTATTTTTATGCTGAAAAAAAGTCTCAGCTGTGCACAACCACGCCTAAAACTTACCTTCTGCCTGTTAGACTTGCAGTAAATGAGAACAGCTAAACTTGGTGCACAATCCTGAGTAAGGAGTGGAAAATAAAACTGCAGAGATGTTCCAGTTTGCTTTGGGATTTCCTTTGCCAAGGACATCCAGTGGCCTGACTGCCAGCATGAACTGAACATGGAAAACCTTTCCAGCCTGCCTGGGAAAACACAGAACAGGAGAGGAATCTAAAGACATAGATCTTGGGTGGAAAGAGATTCATTTTCTGCTCTCTCCAAGGCAGGAGTTTGAGGTATTCATCCATGTTATGGGGTGTTAAGTTGTGCCCACTGACAAACAGTGAGGAGGAACAGGAAAAAAAGAAAAAGAGCAACAAGTTTCCCTGCTTTGGGCCCTGGCCTGCCCTGTGAGTTCAGTGTGGTACCTGTGTGATTCAGTCCTGTCCAAAATTTCTGTCTTCACCTGTTGGCAACGTATTTGCTGCGAGTTGTGCTGCGAATATACCTCATTCCTGGATGTGGGTGTTTGCTCACTGATGGTGATTAAACCTTGTGGGCGCCCTGGAGGAGCTGCAGCAGCCAGTAGGACATTGGTGTTGTCTCTGTCACAGAGAAATGTTCCAGTCTTGCCTTCTTGCAGTGACTCTGGGTGTAACTTTCTATCCTAATGTTAGTTACACCCCACATGCTCATAGTATACCCTAAAATTTACAAATTGCCATGGGACACCCTGTATGTGACAGGCCACATCTTCTAAACATGTAACCTGTTCTCCTAATCACAGCTGCTGATGTCAGCTGGACTGCCCTGTGTAGTTAGTGGTGTGCCATGGTTGTGCTTCCCTCCCAGCGTTTCAGTGGGATTGAAACTGATCCGAGTGTCAGAAGTCTTGGAGAGCTGGGAATTCACCCCTCGGCTGCTCTTGCCTTGCTGCCCGCTGTGCCAGGCGCTCAGTCAGAGCCCGGCTGGGTGTGAGGTGTGGGGGACAGCTTGGGCTGCGCTCTCAGCATGCAGCACTGCTAACCAGAGTTGTCTGGAGCAAGGATGAGCAGAGGGGAAGTTGTGCTGGCTGGCAGAAGGAGATCTTTGGAATTTGCGTGCTACAGCACAGTCCTGTCTGGGCTCTCCTGGATAATCAGGTTAGTTTCCTGATTTTTTCCCTCGTAAGGACTCTCTCAGTAGCCTTAGTGAGCAGCTCCTTCTGTCCTGTGGGAGGGCATCTTAGGTTTCCCTGAGGTGGAGAATGGGCTCAGTAGTCCCAGCTTTCACATCATGGCTGGGTGGTGGACCCTTGCTCTGTGTGAGCACTGGATCTGTGTGAATATTAAATCTGTCCCCAGGGATATGCCAATCAGAGCAAAAAGCGACATGTCTCAGTAAGAGACTGCTCCAAACAGATCAGACCTGTCCTTTAGTCTCTGCATGAACTCTTCATGGAATATATGGGCAGATTAAAGAACTCTGATCTTCTTTTTTAGATGTTTAATGATCTGGGTTTGACACACCTAAAAGATTAAAAGTGGACTCAGTTAATTCATCTCCTAAAGACTTAAGGGCGCTGTCTGCTATGAGGATAAAGCTCATCTGTGGTAGAGACAGAAGTTTCTTGGAGTCTGGTTAACATCTATGGCCTGAGATCCCCTGGGGCAGGGAGGGTGGAAACAACTACCAGCTGTCTTGCTGCTTCCATATGCAAGGTACATTGCTTTCTCCTTGAATCTCCAAAGGAAGGTGCAGTTCTCAATCTGTGCACACACACAGCACTCACATGCACAGACCTTACCCTTCCCCAAAAGACAACAAAGCATTGTGTAAAATTTACATGTGACAGGTGCTTGTTTCTGCAGCTACTTCATGTGCTTCAGAGAGATGAGCTGTTGGAATGGGAGAGCAGAGGATACCAACCTGAAATTTATATGGTGATCTGCAAAAATTTTGGATTTACAGAACTCCTCTTTTGGGATGCTGTAAGGCTGTAGTTGTCATTCCAGTGTCCAGCTATGTATTTAGAAACCTCCCTTCCTGGGGTGCTGTTGGCCTTTTGTTCTGTTCCCTGGAGAATGTTTCTTTGCAATTGTCAGCATGTGCAGCATTGCTTTCAGAGCCCATTCCATGTCTCCCTCTCCCTGCAGAAGGGCCACTGCAGCCTGTGTGAAACTGTTTGCCTCTGCCTTGGCTTTGTGTGTTCATGGGTGTTCCTGTGGGTGGCTGTGTTATGTTTTTCACTGCAATTCTACTTTTGCAGCCCATGCTCCCAGTCAGCTTGGTCAGCAGAGTGAGGGCTCATCCTCTGTGGACATTTCCTCTGGGAAATGATGGGGTACTCATTTTTTTTCCCTTTTGATACTTGATCTTAGTGAGCTGTTGGGACAGGCTCCTGGAATAGGTAGACACCACAGTCATTGTTTGTGGATCTCAGTGTTGTGCAAAAGTGTGTATATTGAGCATAGTACTTCCTGTAGTATGGATGACAATTCAGAATATGTCAAGGAGACAAGCAGGATGCTTAGCTTTGAGTAGTTGAGCTGTTATATCTTTTAGAGAGTGGTGCTGTATTCCTTAGGCAACTGCATTCTCAGTCCATCCACACTCCTATACTTCTACATGTGCCAGGCCTGAATCCCTGATCCTTCTCCAAGTAGCTTGACCAGCACTAAGAAATAAAATTACATGATTCTGTGTTGTTTATCACCAGGCAAACAGTGGTATATAGAAGCTGGAGCTGAGGTTGGTAAGGCACATTTGTAACTTAAAGGTCACAGAGGGGTGTTGCATTCCGGTAACTTATCCCTAAACCAACCATGTGTAAATCCCAGGAACTGACTAAGCTCCAGCCTAAAGGAAAATGAAGCAGTGTTTTGTTAATATAATGTCTTCAATCGCAGTAGAAGCTTTTAAGTGCACCCACCCCTGATCCACCATGCATGTATCCTTCCAGTTTGGATTTCTGAGCCATGAACTAGATCAGGGAGCTGATCCAGCTTAGAAGGGAAGCGTCAAAGATATTTTTCTTTGAGCTGGCTGAGTTCTTTATCTGGACCACAGGCATCTGTGGGGTTGCAGAACTAAGGGGATAAGAAGGGAAGGGGCCATGCAGTGGTTTATGGCTTGATGGGGAAACCTTAAACCCCTGTTGCTGCCAAGACAATGCACTGTCAAACTATGGCCTGACACATTCCCTGTCATAGAAACACTGAGGATGCAAAGTGCCTTAGCTCTGTTCTGCTCTGCAGCTGTGGGGATGTTTTTGGAGTGAGTGTAGACATTCCAAACTCCTGCTAGCCTTGGTGCCATTCACAATGAAGCCACAGTGATGTGGGGCTTTGGCAGGACGTGCACCTCCCTTCCCCCTCCAGGATTCTAGGTATTTACTTAGGCAGGCAGGTCTGAGCTGCTATGGCTTCACTGCTCTTTTAGCAGGATTAGCTGGAGCACAGCTAGCTTGGAATCTTCTCTGCAGGCTGCTGTTAAGCCTCTCAAGCAGCTATGGATGTTGTGCTGCTGTGAAAGTATGACACGTGCATTTGAACCATTGTGTGGCCTTGGATTAGATGCAGATAATCTTTCTTTTTACTTAGAAGTTAATTTCTTTTACCCATCCTGCTTTCAAGTTAGGTCTGTGATTTCATATTTCCAAAGAATGAATGTGGCACCCAGCAGGAAGGGTGTAGGCAACAGGACAAGGGAGCAGTGTTGCTGTGCTCTCTCTGAGTGCCAGTGAATTTGAGTAACTGTAAATTTGTCAGATTCTTCCTTACCCCTCAGCCAGGTGAAATTTGAGGAAGTGAGGGAGAGAAGCAGGTTAGAAGAGGGGAAGCACAACAGCGTAAAGAAAAGGAATATTATGTTTGAGAAAACCAAAAGAAAATGAGAAAGGGACAGAGATGAGAAAGGAGGTGAGAGGATGGAAGCAGTAACTGAGAAGGGAGATGGTGGAAGAGATTTACAAAAGCTGGAACAAAGCAAAGCCAGGGAGGCTATTGCTGGAAGAACCAAGGGTGGAAATAAATGCTTGAGAATTTTGACAGAATGTGTGAATTGATGATGAGCCTTTATACCCCCAGGTAGTTCAGTGCACCTGAAGATGTGCTGGTGCAGGAGAGCAGTTCTGTAAGAGAATGTCTGAGGGCCAGTGGTAGAAACAGTTCCTCTTGTGTGCCAAGAGGGCTTGTTTCTGTGAGTCATAGCTGCTGCTCTTCTCCATTATAGGTTCTTCTCTGTTACAGGTTACCCAAAGAGGAGGAGAAAAGGGGTTGCTGGTGAGATGAGAAGCATGACACACGTGGAGCAGTGTCCTTGGTGTGTCTCTCTGGTGCTCCCTCAGTACAGCATGTTTAGCCCACCACCCTTGTTTGCCTGCCCTTTTCCTTAGTTGTCCCTTGTCAGCAGTTGTCTGTTGTTGCTCTGTTTCATCCTTCTCTGGCCTTGGTGGCTCAGTTACTGATGGTGACTCTGAGACTGGCTGGCCCTACAAGGAGGATAAGAACCCTCTTAATGCTCACCTTCTCCGAGACACTGGCTAAGAAGCCAAATGCTCTTGCTTGAGCCCATCTGCTGTCTCCACTTGCCATCTCCAGCAGCAGCACCCAGAGCAGCTGGAGGTGTCAGAGCAGGTGAGCCTCGGCTCTGATCTCTGCTTTTCCCTCGCAGGTGGAGCCTGAGCAGCCTGTGAGCACTGTGCTGGGCTGAGGAGCTCTCAATAACCTAGTTTCCCTAGCAACAGTGGGCTCTTTAATCACTGAGATACAAGGCTACCTCTGTTCCTGGTGCTGAGGCTTGGGTAGTGTATCTGACTGTGGCAATATTTTGCTTCTGTTGGAAAAAATGGCAGAATAAAAGTGAGAAGGTCTTTCTGCCTTTGAGATAATTAAAATCTCCATAGGTGGATTTCAGTGCTGTTATGCAGCAATAATAGAAAGAAGAGGGATTATAACTACTTCTAAGCTTTTTAATGTGTGAAGGATCCCTGGAGGATACAGAAATAAAGTTTTAAATTCTGTGTAGAGCTTTATGCATAGATCTTATGGCAGTCTGTGACACTGATAGATTAATTCCTTGTTGAGATGTGTTATTGTCATTTTTATGGATAGGGAGACAGAGTGATTCAAAGGTAGGCTGAATCTTGTTGCAAATCTGGCAATGAGTCTCCTCTTCTGAGCTCACGTCCTCCACCTGCCCTTTCCTTCTGTTTCAGGTAAAGGTGTCCCTGTGCAGTAGGAGACATAACATGGAAGAGAAGGTAGAACTGTGAAGCTGTTTTTTAACAGGAGAAAGTGAGGAAAGTGGAAACACTGTGATTCACTGCAAGCCTTTCTGCTAATGTGTTTTAGTCTGCATTTACTCCCCCATTAACAAAAGTGGAACAAACTATAAATTTTGCAATTGAGCATTGGGAGTGAAAGAAATACATTCTTGCCTTAATTTCTGCACAGTGACTTGGCCTTGTTACTGCATGTGTGCAGGAGAAACTGATTTGGATAAGAATAGTTTGAAAAAACCTCTGAAGGAAAAAAGAATTCTTCCATGAGTAGGCATGAAGCCTATATAAGTGCCCAGGACTGATGTTCCTTCCTGGATAATGCCAGTGTTAAATTGTCAGTAATGTCTCACAGGCTTCTTGGGTTAGAAAGTTGCACAGGAGACACCTGAATGAAGACAGATATCTGTACTCTTCCACTGAAGTGATGTGGTATTAAGATTTTGTGGGTTTGGGTTCTTTTCTTTCTGGTGTGGGGGTTTGTCTGTTTGTTTGGGTTTTTAGTTATTATTATTTTAATCTGTCATAAATAGTGCAGAGATGAAAGGAGACACCCATCCTCCTTCCTGCTTATTTTGGTCTCTGGAGTCAAAACAGTCCCTTACCCTTCTGGCCAAACAGAAGACCATTCACCTGTGTGTGAGGAGGGTATTTTGGTTGTGCAAGGTGGGGGCTAATGCAGTCTCCTGTTCTGCATCCTTTTAGCCAAAGAACTTCTGAGAATTCCGGTATGAG
This sequence comes from Lophotriccus pileatus, assembly GCA_035583135.1. Lineage (NCBI taxonomy): Eukaryota > Metazoa > Chordata > Aves > Passeriformes > Tyrannidae > Lophotriccus > Lophotriccus pileatus. Next base: position 2,578,789 of record JAWWES010000037.1, on the reverse strand, counting down.
ATTTGTTTGGCTTGAGGATGCTGTAGAAATTATCCAACTTCGGGGTACCTAAAAATCTCTTTTGTCTGTGAGTGAGCATCCTTATCTCAGCCTTTCAGGCCTCTGGTTACCAAATCTACTTAAAGTGTATCTTCTGAATGGTTGTGGAGCTCTGGAAATCTCTAACATCTAGGCCAAGGTTCCTCCCAGTGAACGTGCACCTCTTCCCCCCACCCCTCGTTCCTGTGGTCTTGCACAATCTGACAAGTCTTGAGGAACCCTGAAAGCTGGAGCACGAGCAGGTGGGGACATGAAACTCACTGAGCTTGTTGAAATAACCCTGCCATGGTCCTTCAGCAGCCTAAAGGCCTCCTGTCAGGCTGTTATTTAGCTGGGTGGTATTTGGTATGAGCCGAGACAGAGGCTGGTTTCTACAGTGAGTGTATTGTTGGGTGTTCAGTAGATTGTTTGCGTAAATTCCCGAGACCAGCTCTCCCTCCTGGAACAGCCACATGGATCAAGTTTTATTCTGTTCCACATAAAGTTCACATCCTTTACTGGAATGAGTCATGCTTTAACTGAGTTTACTGTGAGGGAGGAAAGTGGGCTTTAAAATGTTACTCCTCCACCCTGCCTTGCTGATGTATAACAGGATTATTAGTATGCTTGGCAGCAGCTGCTTATTATTTTCGCAGAACCTGGATATTTGTGAAAACAAGTGAAAAAAATTGGTTCTACTTGTGTTGAAGTGTAATTATTTTTATTTTTTCTTGTGGCTTTGTCCTCCATAAAGCTCATCAGCTGCTGTAAAATGGATCTCGCTTATCTCCTTGGGATTATTTTTCAGTTTTGGGAGAAGAGTGGCATTCTGTGACTTGCAGCTGAAAGAGGGGGAGGAACTCTCCCATTGTGTGGTCAGTGGCCCGTGCATGGCTGCTGCTGTCACACACAGGACACTTCTGGGCACTGAGGTTCACAAAGGGCTTCACAAGCCAAGGGAACTCATGGTGTGGTGCCACTGTGCAGAAACCAAATTTTGGCCCTGCCTATATTCTTTGCGCAGAGAGGTGCAAGACTTTTTAACCTATGGCAGAGGGAGCTGCTCAGTGTGTGTCCTGTTACAGGTTTTTGCAGAAGCAGTCTCTTTATGCAGCTACTAAAGATACCAGAACAATTGTACTACTCGTTTTTCCTGCAGAAGTTCGTTGATGTCTCCTGCAATAATGGCTGATTTGACTCCTCATACCACCATCCTTTGTTCTTTGTGTTTTGGATGTGGTGTTGGTTTATTTTGGGGTTTTTGGGGGGCAAGGGGAGATGGGGTGGGCAGGAGGGAGCAGGGTGGTAGTTTGTTAGTTTGTTTGAGGAGTTGGGCTCAAAACTGAGGAGAAGAGTCAGCCAAGAGAAGAGGGCCTCTTAGGATTTTGGGTTTGGCAGTAGGTTGGTTCACTTGACAGGTGAGACATTTCTTTCCTGGTCCTCTTGTTCCTGAGTGGCCTGGAGAGAGTTACATTTCTCCTGTGAGCTGTGTATTGTCTGTGCTTCCTAAACTGGCAGGGGCATCATCTGTTCATGTTCTACAGAAAAAAACAGGGTCTGTTATCACAACCTCTACATACCTAAACCCAGACTGCACAACTTCTATGGAGCCTGCAAAAGGATTTATTTTGATGCCAATGCTTGTGAAGGAAAACGTGAGGGAAAGAGCTGTAATTACATGACCACTGATGTAAGAAAGGACTTTACCTTTTAGGACTTAGAATGAGTGAAATGAACTTTTGGTGACAATGTAAGTTTAGTTAAATTTATGCCCTTATTTAACTATCACTCTGGGTTTACTGGTAAGTAATGTGGGAGCTGGGAGGCAGTGCCTGGTGGGCCAGGCTGTCTCCTGGAGTGTGAGCAGGCGGGTTTGTCTGTGTTTTGCAGATGCCCCGTTCGGGGGGACACCGCCCGGCTACGCGTACGATGCCGACCGCGCCGAGGAGCAGAGGAGACACCATGACATGATGCCCTACATCGATGACTCGCCGTCATCCTCACCCCACCTCAGCTCCAAGAGCCGGGGCAGCCGAGACACTCTGTCCTCAGGGTCTCTGGAATCTACAAAATCAGTGAGTCCTTTCTTGTTTCTGAATTTTAGTGGAGAGAATCGGTGATAGTTGCACTTGAGAGGGTCTCTAAATAACAGGAGAGTGTGGAACAAAATATGTTCCTACATCTCTGTGTATGGATTGTCATTGCCTTTCACAAGGAAAATAAAAGTTATTTTCGGGTAGGCTAAAGTTTTGATAAAGCATCTGGAATACAAGACCTGTTCCCTTCACCCCGTGGAAGTGGAATAAGAGGAATTAAAACTGCCAGCTCTGAAATGGTGGCTTTGGGTGGGGGTGGCCATTTCTTGTGGTGGATTTGACTATTAACTAAATAGCTGCCTATATGATGATAGATAAAAGGTGCAGAAGGGACTGCCTAGCCTGACCTCTGGTTTAATGTGGCCCTTCAGGCTACCTTGCTTTATTTTTGTTTCAGATTCAGTAGCGTGGCTGTAGCTTGGAACTTACAGCAACATTCTATTTTTGTTCTTTCAGTAGTCTTGGCAGTGAGTCTGCAGTATGCCTTGGTAAATAACTATTGACTTTGCTGTCTTCACAGGCAAAAATACCTTAGTTTCAGCTTGAATTAGACTCTGACTTTCACCCTTTGTTTCTATTTATCCTTTTGCAATAGATTGAGAGCGCTTGAATCCCAAGTTGCTGTTTCCTTGAATATCTTTGTCATTTGCAGACTTTTGGTTTCTTCAAGTCATTCATAAAAATGCTTAATAGCACCAAGCCAACTGTCACTGCCTTCCTACTGTGTTTCTGAGAAAGTGTGGCCAACAACCTCGAATTCCCACGTTGTAAATAACACTTGGAAATCTGTCATCTAAGTAGTTTAACTTATGTGTTGCTTTAGATTTTCTGTCCTGTTAATTAAGATGTCGCGGAAGAAAAGGATGGATATTTGACAGATATCAGTATACATGTAAATCAACACCATCACCTTTATCAGACAGTTTTATTTATCTTGTATCAAAAGTCAAAAGTCTGACAAGTTCCACGAGCCATTAGTGCTCAGTGTTCATTGCACACATCCTTCTACTACTCTTTATTGGTTCTGCCATATCATATGCCTCTTCCAGGATGAATTCTAGATTAAGAATCCTTCTTGAGACAGTGGTGGTTTTTTTTCTTCTTTCTCATTTATAAAAATGCATTGTCAAGATCTCTCAAAGCAGTATCAAGCAGATATATTGTTGATGTTTGCTTAGTTTTACTTGACTGCCAAGTGTGGAATCTAGCTAGCTGTTCATGCTTTAGTCTGTTAATTTTGAGATGCTTTTTTATCTCTCAAGATGAGAATTCTTGTGATATGTAAGAGGCTTTTGAGTGAAGAAATTATCATTAGTAAATGCAAAAAAGCTCCAAGAACATTTCAATATTGGCTTGAGATTTCCAGGTTGTGTTTCTCAGGATGAAGGAAAAATGTTATGTGACTACACATGGCTGAGAGTTATCTTCAAAGAACCAGTTGTCATAGTGCCTGTAACTGGAGGCCTGGAGGAAACACTGCCTAATATTTAATCTTGTTCTTCATTTGTCTGAGCATTGCCTCATAAGCAGTTAACAGCAGTTAATTTCAAAGTTCCTTTAATAATGCTAGAAGGCCTGCCTTTTCAAGAATAATTTTAAACATAAATGGCTGCTTTCTTCTCTCTGACTATAAAAAGATGTTTTATGGCTTCCAAAAGAAAGAGCTGTCCTGATACAGATTAGAATTTTAATCGTGAACCTTCAGCCAGTCCCATCTGTAATTAGTCCACAGTTGACAATGCCACTGATTAAGGATGATCCATAACAAGGAGGAAGAGACTAATTTACATATAGTTGCAGTATTTCCCAAGCAAGTTAAACTTTCTGTTATCACAGGTTGTTAGAGGGCTTTTGCTGTGGTTCTGTTTTCAGCTGTAGTGGAAAAGACATCAGTAACAAAATTAAGTGTCCAACACACTGCGCTGAGCCAAACACATAAAATGTGTCAGACCAGAAATACCAACATGTACATCTATTCTCTTTTCTTTTGCACTAAACTTGATTAGCAGAAAACATGTTTTGCTTACATGTGTTTGCTTTTATAGTTGTCTCTTTGCCCTTTTACTTTTTCCTTAGGTGCCTGCAGTTCCTTCTGAAAATTTTAGATTATCCTTATGACCAGAGTGTGGAAATCAAGTTAACCCTATGTAACAACACAACATGCACTACATACACTACTTGGACAAAATATTAAGACTGTGAAGTCATTCAGGAGTTAAGAAATTACTCTGGTTATCCAGCCTCGCCTTATGCCATAGCCTTGTCTTGAATCTTAGTGAAAACTCTGAATTACTCAGTCATCCTATTTTTCCTCTGGGGCTCCTGCACTGTGCAGTGAGCACAGTGAACGATGCTCACTGGATTCAACATTCACCTCTGGAGCTGTGTGAGCACCTTATTTACAGGGCACGGCAAGCTCTGGTCTGAGTTCAAAAGTATTCATTTCCTAGTGGCATGGCCATTAACTGCAGGTACAGTTGGAATGCTACACAGGTCTTAATTATCCTCACAGTGTTCCTGTGAGATAAGAGGATGGTGTATTCACTAACCACAGATAGTCAAGGCAGACAGGTTATAGGAAAAACATCTGCTGATTTTGGGTGCTTAATATGAGATGTGTAATCTTCTGCAAAACCAGGCTCTGACTTTTAATACAGTTTTCTTCCCATTTAAGGTAAAATACCTTTATTTTCACTTATAACCAAGAGTTAACAACACTCCAGTCAGACACTCCGAAAAATGGAGAACATTGTAAACAATGATATTTTTATTTTTAATCTAAGTTATTCACTTAGCATCACACAGACATAGAAGCATTTTGGCGTGATGTTCATCTGTCTTATCCGTGGGACCAGCTTTCCTCTTGGAGACTGGATTGTTGCTGTCTGGATATTGAGGACATCTTGCTCTGACTGATTTTATGGGCTTGCTTTGGGCTTTGTATTTTTCTGCCAAGTATTTGCCTGAGTCTCCTTAGAGCAGCTCTAGCCTTTGGTTGGATGGCACATCAGGGTTCGGTCCAGCCACCATGGTGAAAGTGCAGAGTGGCCAAAACAGTGCCTCTTTCTAAAAGGGAATGAAGGAATCCCTCCTTTACTATAGGGGGGCATCCTGTTGTTCCCTCAGTGTGGGAGTGACTGAATCCCAGCACCTCATATCAGTGTTCCAAGAGTTGAGGGTGGCAATGGACTTGCAGAGGGTTTGTGGTGCTCTGCACCTCCTCATTTGGGGACTGTGTTCTCTAATCCGTCCCACCACCCCCATCATATAAGCAGATCAAAAGATGCTGCCCCCAAACTGTGCCACTTCAGCACCTCTCGTGTGTTCACATTGCATTGTTGGTGTCCAAGGAGGGTGACAAGAGGTGCACCAGCATCAGGTTTGTCTGTGACCCAGAGAGGGCATAAGCAAGATGGCCATTTGTGGTGTGGATCTCAGTATCCCTTGACTTGTCATTTTTGTGGTAAGGGGGCCTTAACAAACATTTGCATTGAGCAAGAGGGGTTGTACCCCTTTTTCTGGCTCTTCCAGGGTCTTGTGCTGGGCTGCTCATGCGTGTCCTGGCATAAAGGTTTTGCCAAACTTTGCCTTGCTGCTCTGAAGCAAACCTGCAGAGAGAGAGGGAAAAGGAGAAATAGGTTCCACTGATGCTTAAGTTGTTTGTTTATTTAACTTGAGAAGTGGTTTAATTTTCCCAAACCTTCCTTTCTGTAACAGTTGGACTTTTGTGATTGAACTTTCCAAAAATTCTGGAAACCTCTCTTGGAAAACGTCAGCCCAAATGTTTGCCAAATAAGACAGTGCCAGTAGCTTCAGGAGGTGTCAGACATGTTGGTAAAAGGTAGTGACAATTCAATCCCAGAAAGAGGGAAATTGTGTCTGTCTTTCCCTACAGCCAGGGTGAAAGGTAGAGAAGATACCTGAACAGAGTTAGAGGAGGACAGAGGGAGAGCTTGCTGCAGTATTCTTAGGACACAGGAAAGTGTTGGGACAGCTGGGAAGTTGGTGACTGACACCCTTCAGTAGAGTAGAGTGATTGCCAAGAGTTTTGGAGTGGGTGGCTTGCAGCCTGGAGGCTAAAGGGGATGGGAAGCTTAATTCACTGTGATCCTACTGCTGCTACTCATATGGGGAGAGATTGCAGCCATGAGAAGAGTAGAAATAAGAAAGGCCTTTGGAGATCTGCTCAGAGACGTGGAGGTGGGTGCAGGTGCGGGACAGGCAGTGGGAAGGCAAAGCTCGTCCCACCCCCCACGAGAGGAGTCACTTTTCAGTGCAGATGAGTTTTTGCCAAAACAGATCTCTCCAATTCTTGCCCATATCACACCAAGGGAGGCAGGAGTGCTAAAGCTGAGCGACCACCTCCTACTGTCTGCCCTGTTTGGAGGAGAAATTGGCTGCTACTTAAGAGATTTCCAGGCAGAATTTCTCTTCCCTTTTTTGCTGTGCAGTCCATGGTTGGTGCAGCATTGGCAGCCATTGCCTTTCCTCAGATCAAATCCTTTTGTCCTTGCTGTCTGCCAGCTCAGCAGAGAGCAGGGCTGTGGCAGAGCAGGATGTGGTTTTGCTCCTAGCTTGATCCCAAGGGGATCCAGAGAAGTTGACCTCTGAAGCTACATCAATAAACGGGGTTACTGCTCTGCTTGGTACTCCTGTTGCTAGCTTGTCCTTCCGTCTCCAGCATTTCCAAATCCTTCTCCTTTCTTCCTCTCACTGTTTGGGTTTGTTTGTTTGTTTTGTTTTACTGTGGCTTTCTCCTCAATCCCCCAACAGATGCAGTTTTTCCTTTTTATTCTCCAATTCTTTGCTCCTTAAGGGCTCTGCCTGGATGTACAGCCCTTCCTGAGGAGAGCTGGCACACCAGTACTGATGTTATAAATAATGTTGGCTCCTCTCCCTGCTCCTTCCCCTCCCTGCATGAAGCATGATTGGCTTGATTACAGAATTTGCCCTGTTTAATATCACCAAGACAATGAGACACCTCCAGCCTGTTTAGCAGAAGCTCACAAATATATTTACACTTTAAAAATTGAAATGAATTGCTTTTCTTCCTTTGTAGGCTCTCAGCTTCTGTGTGAGATTCAGAGCTGTCCTTATGGGAAGCCTCTCCTTTGAGCACATTCATTGCAGGGTGTATGAACACACTGTACCAAAGGAAGAGTTAAAGTGCTTTTTGTACGCCCACTTTGAATCCCTGATTCTCTTTACAGAGCTGTGCCAGCAGCAACCTCTTTGCAAAATCTTACGTGTTGTGGTTTCTGGATTCTTAATCTGTGCACTTCTAGCATTTGCAAGAAAACAATTATTGCTGTTAATTTAAACAAAACCCAGGAAGCCCAGAGTTCTACAGAGAGTCGGGAAGAGCTGAATCTGTCTAATCCTTGGAGCTGGTGAATGTCGGCCTCGCAGTAATTGAGCACAACATGTGATGCCAACCTGGTTAGTAAACTACAGTGCCTGGGCTGACAGGCTGCAAACACATTCAAAGCAGCCCTGGCTCGAGGCCAGTGTGTGTGTGCTCTGATATCTCCAGAGCTTCCAACCGCTCGGACTGGCCGTGGGTCAGGTCCCAAGATTGCACTTATTGTGGCTGTGACTCAATCTTCTGGTTTTTAGGTCTTTGGAATAGCAAAAGGCACCACCCAGCTGAGAACACCAGAACCGTATGGGCATGAGATACCTGTGGCACTTCCTTTAGCCTGCTTTCCTCCTCCTTTTTGTTGTCTGTTTTTTTTTAATGTAGTTCATAAGGAGGGGGAACAAGGCACTGATTCCCTGCTTGCTTGTTCAGATCTGGCTGGGTGTTGGGTCCTCACAGCTCCTATGGCAGGGAGACAGGAATGCTCTGGCTGCTGCCCTGGTACAGCCTTGTAATATTTATTCTGAAACACATGGGTGGAGAGGAAGCCAAAAGATGGAAGGGCAGTGGAGAAAGGCTAGACATGGACACTGGTGTCAAAGAGGCAGGGATAGTCAGAACATGAAATACTAGTCAGACGTGTACAAGTGAAAAACAAGCTAACCAAGCTGGGTAGGAAGCATGGGATGGACTGCTGACCACCTGGCACTCCCTGCTGAGTGGTTAGAGTTTGCCAATACAGGCTGCTCCCACTTCCTGCTGGGAACATCCCATCTGCACTGTGGTAATAGGTGTATTATCCCCCAGCTAATGTGGTCTGGTAGATGTGGTACCAGCTCCTCCCCTTAACACAGGCAGCTCAAAGATTTCAGACTGCTCCCTTCTTGCCAGGGTGGTGAAAGGAGTCCTCAGCCTTGGCAGGTCTCTCTGTACTGTTGAGGAGCTTGGTACCTCTGCCCAGGATGTTCCCTCTGAACTGCCTTCTGGCTGGAGTGCAGGAGCTGAGCAGGCAGGGAGCTGTTGTCACAGTGTTGTTCTTTGTTTCCCTTTTGTGTGAGATGTGGGCAAAGCAGAAGTGCCCTTGGCAAGGGGTGCATCGTGTCCTGGCGTGCTGCAGGGGGAGGGTGGAAGGGCAGTCCCACGGGATCTGTGCCTGCTTACTGCTGTCTTGTTCTGGCTAAGCAGGTGAGCCTCTTCCCAATTCTGTAAGTGAGGAATGTTGTAATACCAAAGAATAAACTTACTCCTCTTCCTCCTGATACTGGCACCAGCTCCCAGTGAATTTCTCAGTGTTGGAGAACATTTCATAACAAGTGTGACTTAAAAAGCACCCTGAGGCTGAAGGAGCACCGGGGCTGTTTTCCAGATGTTCATCCTGCTCCATGCAGCCCCAGCTGACATTGCCAGCAAAGGCTCCCTCAGCAGGAGCCCTTGTCAGGACACGGGCCCTCGGGAGCCAACACAGCAGCACTGGGGTGGTGTATTGATCCCTGGCACAGCAGGAGCAGCAGGAGATCATCTTTTCACATGTGAGGAGGCTGTACGTAAATCTGAGGTATTGCATTGGAGATCCTGTAATGTGCCATGTGATTGCTGGATAAACTCCCCCGAGGGTTCCTTCAGCAACTGCTGTACCCAGAGTAAAGCAGGCAGGCCCTGGCCTGGCTGGCTGTGTCTGAGGCTGGAGTTTTGCAAGCACCACACTTGGAAAAATGCTCCTATTAAAAAGGGTTGGGACAAAACCGTGGACTTTGCACAGTGCCCGTGCGGTAATGACCAGGAAGGAAGGCCCCCGGTGTGTCCTGGGAGATGTTTGTCTCTGAAAGCACATCTCTTTTAACGGGAGGAAATTAACATTCAGGCACAAAATGCTGCTCTGTCAGCCCAGCAAGAACTGGCTGGTAAATTAAAGCTTTTACTTGTGAAGAGGAAAACTGTTCTCAGTGCTGTAAGGAAAACTGTTGTGCCACTGTGGCAATGGGGAAGTTTGAATCACTGAAATGACTTGCCATTGTGTGCCTCTCTTTACAGATGTTACAAACATACCCAGCTGGTTTTTAAATCCTCACCTCCTCCAAGAGAACCTGCTAAATATAATTATAGTGCTGTGTCAATATTGACCAGTTACCTCATCCTCAGCAGTGGGGACTTTGGAGCACTGTTAGTTTTCGTCAATGCTTCTTTGTGTAACTGCACTTTTCTTTTGTAAGTGTTGTAAGGAATCTTTGGAAACCAAGAGCAATTGTGTTTCTCTTGCACCAGCACTGCTCCATCCCTTCCTCTTTGGATGAAGGCAATCTTTGTTTAACGCCTTGGGGCTGTCTGTCTTGATTAGGTGTGCATACCATGCCTTAAAAAGTGGTCCATGAGCTGGACTTCCAGGCAGTGTTGGCACAGAAAGCGTAAGGAATGGTCCCAGTGTTGTTGGACGTTTCTGTCTGAGCTGTGCAGGCAGCCTTAGGGGTGCTCTGGAGATGCACAGAGGCTGTTGCAGCTCATTTTACCGTGTAGTTTGCCACTGGTTTTGGGCAATCTTCTGAACACGACTGCTGAATTACAAATCCTACCTTCTTTGAGAGGCCCTTTCAAGATTTTAAAGGTCACTGTGGTTCTTGCTGAATGTCACCTGAGGGTGGGATGCAAAGGCAAGTTCTTGCCATGCAGTACCTGACGTGGGTGTAAATTTTACGCTTCTGTCTGCCACTTTTATTGAAGAGGTGATGGTGGTATTTGACACCTCACAAAATTTTTACAAAGTAGTTGCTGGAAGTCTTTTAGGCTAGAAAATAGCCTGTGAAATTTAATGAAAGCATTCAGGAATGAGGATGGTTATTGATGAGACTGAATCCAGAAATATCTGGGAGCGTGAGGATCTGTTTCTTTCCTCGGGTGGTGCGTAGGCTCGAAGTCACACTCGGGATGTGATGGTTTTCCTGCAAGCTTTGCCTTTAGCCCAGCAGCCTTCTGTCCATCATGAACCTCATCTACACATCTGCAGGGTTCAAGCACAGGACTCTAAACTAAGTGGAGCCTTTTTTTTTGGCAGCTCTAGGGCTTAATGTTCAGTCAATAGAGTGGAGCATCCTGCTGTGTTTCCTGATCCTCCCACTGCTGAAATCAAAAGCTGAAGATTCCTCTGGATATTAAGAGGAATAGGATGGAGCCACAAACAACCTACCCAAAGACCTTGAAAAGTACCCTTTTGGAGCCAACTACTGGCTCTATTCTTAGGGACATTTAATAACATAAAAAGCTTGCAGGAATTGTAACAAGCTATTTCTGTGAATGACAGAAATAAAAAGAACTGGAAATAAGAATGTGTGAAAGGGGGATGTTTCTCGTTATTTTTAACCTTCACTGCTTGGCCACATTTTTTTGGAAACACTCGGTTTCACTTTATCAGGTTAAACCCTTTTTCAGATAACAGTTTTGAGAGGAAGCATAATTAAAATGCAACAGAGGAGATGACTGCTTCTCTTAATACTTAATGCTAGTCTTCCTCATTTGCCCATGAATGTGTTTATGTTTGGGTTTTTTCCTCTCTTTCTTCAGTTGTTTTGGTTCAGAACTCCTTCTTGGAATGCCAATAAGAAAATCAGCATGTGCGTTCCAAGCAGCGCTGATTATTCCATCCTCTCACTAAAAATAGACATTGTGCAAGCTGCCACTGAAAAATAATTCAGTGAATATTAGAGAGTGGGAGAAGGAACAGCCATCTGGGAGCCGTGGCAGGCTGGGACCGTTCATGCACACCTGTGGAGAGGCAGGGGCAGCACTCCCTCTGCACGGAGAAACACGGCTTTGGAGAGCTCTCGTGGGAGGAGGGAGGGGATGGCACACAACAAGGCTCCTGAGATTTGTTTAGGAGGATAAATTCTGAGTTTTTAAGTCCTGTGTTTGGAATTTTGTGAAAAGGCCCGGCACCTAATCGAGGCACTGAAGTTGGATGACTAAAGCTAATAGCTGTAAATAATCTAAGTGACATCAGTTGCTGGTAAATAAAAGTTTCTTTAATGTTTTATGTTTCCATATTGCTAGAAACAGGATGCTGAGCACAAGTGGGTTTTTTGTTTGGTTGGTACTTTTTTAATCTGAAAGTAAACAAACACCCCAAGTGTGCTCTGGTCAACTGAATGGTATCTTTTACTCCATCTTTATTCTTGGGTGTTTTTGTTTCTCTCCCCCACAATCCCTTTTTAAAATTTTTTTTCTTTTTTGTCTTTATCAACTCCTTTGTAGAGCGAGCCAGACTTGGAGAAAGGCCTGGAGATGAGGAAATGGGTCCTGTCAGGAATCCTAGCCAGTGAGGAAACCTACCTGAGCCACCTGGAGGCCCTGCTGCTGGTAAGAACTGGAACCAGATGCCAATTCGAACACTGTTACTTGAATTTTCACTGCTGCTTTCCTCCAGAGTCCCCAGAACTTCACATACACAGGGGTTACAAGATGCTGGGTGTGAAGGGTACCTGTTCCTCTGCTTCTCCAGTAGAGAAAGAGAGGCTTAAAGGAAGGACTTGGATATGGCACAACCAGGGAGTTAGGAAGTTACAAATGTGGTAGTACCCAGGAGCTCTGTCTTTGAGTATCCTGTGCTAATTATTAGACACCTTGCTGTATAGTTGGACAGAGATTAAGGAAATGAAGTGCAAAGGGATCTTAATTGCATCATTAATACCCTGGGAAAATCCACCTACTGGGGTGGCTGATCCCCATGAGAGAACTTGTTCATGTCTAGCTTTCAGGAGTTGTGTGAATGCAAATATCACTTATTAATAGGATGAAAAATAAATCTATAGAGGGATGTGTTGCAATGTGAGAAGAGTGAATGTACATGGTTTGCATGACAATGATTTCCCTTTTTCCTCATTTCAGCCCATGAAGCCTTTGAAAGCTGCTGCCACCACCTCTCAGCCTGTGCTGACCAGTCAGCAGATTGAGACAATATTCTTCAAAGTGCCTGAGCTCTATGAGATCCACAAGGAGTTCTACGATGGGCTCTTTCCCCGAGTGCAGCAGTGGAGTCACCAGCAACGTGTGGGGGACCTCTTCCAAAAGCTGGTGAGTCAGCTGCCATCCCCAGAGTTTCTGGTACCTCTGATCCAGCTCACAGGGGCTGGTGGGTTCCCTCTGGTGACCGTGCACAGGCTGAAGGGATCAAAGCCCAGGGCTGGATTAGAGGAGAGGCTTTTCACTTTGCCACCGCAGTGAAGGGCCTACAGCAAAATGGCTCTTTCATTGTCTTTAATTAAAGGCTCCAGCAAGCTGGGTGCTAAAACAAATACAGTTTCACAGAAATATTGGATCTCCAGAGCCTCTGCAGCATCATCAAAAGAATTTGCTTTAGAGGAAGATGGAAGAATGGCAGTATTACAAAGTGAACTTTTTAACACTGACAGTGAAGTGTTTCTCATTGCTGTTGAACTCCCTCACATGCTTCCTTCTCTCAGTGGTGCTTTGCTCTACCTTGTGCTGATTTGTGGTCATCACCTTTGGCTCTGCTTCTCTGCCCCCATCCTGGCCTTTGTATTCCCCTTGCTGTTATGCTGATGCAGTCAACCTGCAGCTGAGAATCTTCCAAGCAACCTCAACAAAATTCTCTGAGTGCAAAACAGGACAAAGACATATACAGCATGTTCCTGAGGCTGAATTAAAATTGCTGAGTTTCTGAGCCAGATGACAAATTGTTTGCATTCTAGGAGATTTCTTTGGCCCCTTCAGCCTCTCCCCTAGCATGTGCAGAGAGCAAAGGATTAAAGGAGCTGTTTTTTCCTTTTTAGAAAAGAAAAGAATCTCTGCATTCCGGAGGTGCCTCTGATTCTCCGGGTAGGAGTGACATTCCAGTGAGGGGTTTATTGGCTGGGGAGTGTATTTTCCAGGGTCCATCAATTGTTAGCAGCTGTGTAGCCCAGCATCAGCCCCATCCCCTGTGGAGCAGGGGGAGCTGGGCCTGGAAGATGATGTTTTCTGTGCATGCCAGCAGCTTGGGATCAAAATAAGGGAATCTGCTTTTCACTGCCAACATGTTTTAGCCAGGAGGGGTCAAGTTGGTGCCTTGGTGAGTAGTTCATGGTATGCAATTTGAGCAGCTGGTTTAAGAAGACAAACCCAGCTGCTGCTGGTTGCTGAAGCAGAGATACAAAGGCTGCTCAAAGTGGCAGCCTCACAGACTGCACTGGACGTGCAGTGCAGCAGTGGAACGGCACTAATTGAGGAAGACCCGCGTGTATTCCCAGGCAGGGCTGGCTGTCAGGCAGCCTCTCCTCACTGCACAGCTCCTCAGGCTCTTGCTTAGGACCATTCCTTGCTGTTGGGTGATCCCAGGTGCAGGAGTTTAAGTCCTTGTGGCACTCTGCTTTTATGTTCCCCCAATTTCTCTGCATTTGTGACAGAATTGTTGATTTTGTTGGATTAGCACTGGAAGCAGAGGAGCAAATTGCCACAGTGCAGGAAGCTTTGAGCCGGCAGAGCAGCTTCAGTTTCGGGTGGTTTGGTGCAGCATCAGTGGGAATTGCAAACTCTTTGCTGGATGAGATAAAGCTAATAATTCTTGGCAGGCACTGGGAAGCAACTAGATGAGAGAGACAGCAAGAACATCAGGCATTACAAGGCATCTATACTGGATGTACATCAAATCTCTTGGAGCAGACTGTTTACTCGTGGTCGTGTCATGCAATCTGATGATAAACACTGCAATACTTGTTATTATCCAGCTGTCCCTGGGGACATTAATTTTCTTAATATCACACAAAACACAGCACAGTAGATTGAAGCTACAGATAGCGGATGCAAAGAGTTTTAGCATTTCATGTGTTCTGGCACAAAGCACCATCTATTTGCAGCATCAAATTGACTGTTATTACACCTTTTCCTGTTGAAACTAAGGAAAAGATGCTAGGCACGTGGGAGTGAAATATGCTTCTCATTTTTGGGGAATATATTATACTTTTTTTTTTTTTTTTTTTTTTTTGTAACTGGAAAGGGAACTGGTTTTAGAAATTAAGAAATTTAGAGCTGGTTTTAGAAATTAAGAAATATTTAGCAAATATCCTCACTGATGGGTTTCAGGAATAGAAAAAACCTTATCCAAAAGCCAACTACTTCTATCAAATCTTGTTTAATTTTCAGTGTGCTCTTCTTAATTGAAAATCAGAAATATTGTATCAGTGTGAAAGCAGTGTATGAGCATCATTGCTTTGATTGGAAGCTTAGTTTTTAATGAAAAAGATGTCTTTGTGATGGCACATTTATAGGAGGAAAATGAAAGACTGTTCAGGAGTAGCAGGAAATGAAAGAACCACCCAGAAATGGAGAAACTTCAAAGCCCTGCCATGTTAGCTGAGATCATCCAAACCTGAATGTCATAAGCCCTGCAAATGATCAGTAGTTCTGACAGCAGCTTCTTCACAGGATTGTGCCCCTGTGCAAATGCAGATTCCGTTCTCTCCTTGCTGCCGGGGTCATCCCTGGTATAAGCGAGCACAGTTTTCTTCAGCTTCAGCCATAATTGTGTGATATTTTATGAGGGCTGAGATTGGTTTGCTGTCTTTCAATAAAACATGACCTAGGAAATAGCCTTGCTGTTTCTCAGCCTCTGTCAGCTAAAGAACTTTGCGCAGGGAATGTTCTCCTGAGAGCGGCTTTTTCTGTTCCATTGTCTCTTGCACAAAGCTCCACGGAGTGTGGGGAGCACACTGGTTGTGAGGGAAGGAGCACTGGCTGAGGGGAAGCAACTGCTCTGCCTGTTCCCCTTCTCAGACTGAAGGGTCAGGGAAGGTGCAGAGTTACGAGGTGAGTGCAACCCTCCTGGTACCAAACCTCTCCTCAGTGGACCTTTCTCAGCGCTCCAGCCTGGGCTCTTGCTGGTGGCACTTGCAGTTGTGTTGGAGCTGCTGAGATGTTTACACACAGCCTGTGCAGCTCTGCAGCACAAAGCCAGCTCTGCACTCCAGACAAGCTTGGAAGCTACCCAGGGATTTCCCAAGCTGGATCTGGCATGAGTATCTGCAATTCCTAAGTCAGCAAGCGGGATCAGTGCTAAGATTCTGTGATAATAATGATTTATTACTGCACTCTGAGGCCTGTTCTGTCCTCTTCTGGACCAATCACATATTCCTTCTGCTGGAAGAACTGCCATTTTCTGTCACCCAGTGCCACAGTCACTGCCTTCCAAACAGACTGTGCTCTGAATCTCTCTTCTGTATTTTCAGCACTCTGCTACCCTTACAACAATGCTCATTAATGCAGATATGGGCTGATATCTGGGTTTGATTTAGTGTATGCATCATGCAGAAGCCAACAAGTAGCTTACTGGGGTCACATTTGTGCTATTGGGCTGAATCATTCCTGATTCATATGTTGTGGCAAAAAGCCAGCAGTTCCAGTTACATCAATGAGCTAAAATATTAATAGATACTAATCTGGCAGCTCGGAAGGGAAAAATAGATGTCAGTAATAAGGATGTGTCATTCTAGCAGGCTTTCACATCGTTCACAAGTAAACTTGTTCAGCATGGCTGGAACTGGGTGCATGGGAGCACCAGTGCTGGTTAGACAACACTGACAGGTCAGAGATGTCTTTCTGGGCCTGCTTAGCATTCCCTGTAATTCTTTGGTGTGAAGGCACATGACCTGGCCATTGGATACCAAGGCTGACCATCCCAAACCATCTTCTTCCCCAGCATTTATTGTGTTTTGTTTTGCTTCCTGCAGGCCAGCCAGCTGGGAGTGTACCGGGCCTTTGTGGATAACTATGAAGTTGCTATGGAGACAGCAGAGAAATGCTGCCAAGCCAATGCTCAGTTTGCTGAAATCTCTGAGGTAATGTCATGGTATTGAGACACACGAGCGTCTGGATCTGACTAATCGCCCGCCATGTCGCTCCTGTCTGTTCCCCAAGTGTCTCTGCAGCCCTGACTCCTGCTGGAGTGGTGAGCTCCCGTGGACTCACTCCTCCAGCTCCTGTTCTTACAGCCGTTTGTCCCTCGGGCTGATGGAGGTTATCAGAGACAGCCTTTATGTAGGGTCCCCACCCAGGGAATCTGGTAAAAGCTGGCATTGCTTTGAACTTCTTCAGCTCTGTGCCACCTTCCTGCATTTCTAGAGGGGAAGCTGTGAGTTTCTCAGATGTTTCTCTTGCTAATGATGATGCAGACTGTGGTGTAAAAAGCCATCCTTAAAATGGCTTGCACTGTGGCTGTCAGTGGGATTGTAGCTTCACTGGCATGGAGAGGTAGCTCTGTTTAAAAAGGCAAGTGTGTCAGCAGTAATTCTGTAATGCTGTTTTTGGCCTACTGTGATTTCCTCCCTTTCAGAGAAGTACCTGTGTCAAAGCATCTTGAAGACTTTTTTTATGCTTCCCAGGCCACCAGCTTTGCCTGCAGTGCATGGTCTCATTGACTTTTTGTATTGTGATGATTATTTCTTGAAGAACTCAGTTGCCAAGAAAACATGGATTTCATATGTGTCTCCTTAAAAACAATCAGATGAATAATCAGAGCTGAATAATACCAGGGGCGTTTAGTGCTCTGAGAAATCTCCTGAGTACCTTCTATACTGCATGTCCCTTGGGATTTCTATGATAAAGAGGTAAAATATGATCCCTCAGTTTCACTGTTTCTGAAGGATAATTCTGAAGTCGTGCCAGTATTCGGATTGATGGTGATGACACTTCTGTACTTGTGTCCTGGTGAAGATTTTGGAGCTGAGCACATTAATGCATGTCATGGTCCATGTGCAAAGAGCAGAGTCACAATTAGTGTTCCTTTGCTGCCGTGGAAGAACTGACGTGTCCAAGGTCACCCAGTTCTGAGTGCAGGTCTAAGGAAGCATAACCTGGGGGTAATAAATCCCAGTGCTGTACTTTATTTATGTGCTATGACAGCAGCTGTGTCCTTATGAACAGTCTTGCTTCTGCAGGTGATTTAAAAACTCCACCATCCCTGTAGGAGGCTCCCTGCTTTACTGCATCTCTGTTGACACGTGTTCCTAACAAAACAGCTTAATATTTGAGATGTGTGGGTGCCTGTGACCTGGCAGTGATGAATTTACCAACAAGTAAAGCACATTTTTCCATCCTTGACTTGACCTGTGATAGGGCTGTCCTCCTTTCACTCTTAGGCCCTCCCCTGGAAGAGCAGATAGTCTGCTGTGTTCCCGTGTGATATTTCAAGGTGGTTGACCATCTGCTACATGGGTTTTCTTCTTTTTCTTTTAGAATCTGAAGGCCAGAAGCACAAAGGAATCTAAAGATCAGACGACGAAAAATTCCTTGGAAAGTGAGTGATCCATACAGAAGAAACTGGTTTGTCAGCACTGTGTGGAGGCTGTTGCCAAACCTCCACTCTCCCTTCTTGTTTTTGAGTGCTGGAAGGTTGTGGAGTCTGCTGGCTCCACCTGGGAAGTAGCAGAGCTAGTTCATAGTAGGCTGTGTGTATGGATGGAGAAGTGCTTCCCTCATCAGTCCTTTAGGGCAAAACCAGCCCAACCAAAGGGCTGCTGTGATTTTAAGGGAACATCTGCTCCCCAGTGATAGCACAAATGCAACCCCAGCACTGATTGCTATAAGGGTTTTGTCCTATGGTGGCCTCTGGAGAGCCTGGTCAAGATGGGATTCCATGGTGCTTGTCTGCTCTGTGTGTCTGTGTGTGTTTTATTGGCTGTACAGCACATTAAACTTTAGAGAAGGGATGTTTCCAGTAGCTCATGGGTTAATAAGCCTGTGCCTGTACATTCAATACACTGGACAAGTTGGTCTGTAGGGGCTGTATTTAGGTTCTTCTTCCTTATGTTCCTGTTGCTTTTCTTTCCCAGCCCTACTGTACAAGCCCGTGGATCGGGTGACTCGCAGCACACTTGTCTTGCATGTAAGTATCTGAAGGGTAGTTTGCAAACTCGAGACCCCTTTCCTGTTTTCTTTGACCTTTAAATTTTCCATGGAGCTGCAGGACTGCAAAAATAAACCTCTTGTGCTGCATAAGAGCCTCTTCCCTTTGCAGTTAGGAGATGGAGTCCATAGGTAGGATGCTCTTATCTCTCCAGTGGTGTCACGGAGAAGTGCAGGGTATTATTATCTCCTGGAGATAAAGCCTTGCTCTAATCAGTAAGAAGAAGCTGGAGCATCTTGTCCTACAGCTCTAGTTAGGGGCACTGCTCTCCAGTGCTGCTCATGGCTCTGTTCTCTGTGCTTCTGTTGTCAGGATTTGCTCAAGCACACTCCAGCGAGCCACCCCGATCACCCCCTCCTGCAGGATGCTCTGCGGATCTCTCAGAACTTCCTCTCCAGCATCAACGAGGAGATCACTCCTCGTCGGCAGTCCATGACTGTAAAGAAGGGGGAGGTGAGTGAGTCTTCCTGCTTTCATTATTTGCTCAGTTTCTAAATACTGGTTGTGTCTTTTCTGTAGAGCAGACCAGGAAGTTATGCTGTTAATCTGTTTGTTGCTAAGATACATTTATGCAGTGTCCTTGTTCTCTGAAGGATGTGGTACAGCTCCCTCTGTTTTCTGTTCAGAAAACAGTTTGAAAGCCCAGAGGAAAAGTATGATTAGAGTTTTCTCCTTAGCATTGTTAAAATCATTTGTCATACATAATTGCTATGCTGTGTATCGCTATGCACTAAGTGGATTTGTATTTTACCTGCTAACTGAAACCAAAGGGGAAGCCTGGGAGGAGAAAAAAGTGAGGAAACATCAGAAGTCATGAAAGATTAGGAAAAGCTGTTTTCCAGATTCTTCATTTTCACCATAAAACTAATTATCTGCATCCTTATTTCTAAAGAAGAATGTTGTAAATATGACTAGAAAGCAAAACAAGTGGAATGTGTTGGGAAAGCTGGGGAGGTGATTGGCTCCTAAGAATGTAATATAACCCTGCTGGGAGCTGGACTGCACCCAGAAAGCCCTAAGATGTGCAGTTCCTTTACCTGCAGGCAGTGCTGTGCAAGGAGGCCACAGAGCTACTCAGTGGTGAAGTCCTGCATTCCTCGATGGGCTTGATTCAGCTGCCTCATAATTTCATTAGAAAGGGGTTCAGTCCCTCCTGACCAGGAAAGGCTGGGACTGGAAAAAGTGCTGCGAGAGACAAGGATGTAGGAGACTGGACAAAAAGAGGTGCAGCTGAGATACTCAGTGTGTAAGAGGAACTGTGGCAGCATGCCAGAGACACCTGCTGATCCACAGTGACCCAAATTACCCTGTACAAAAACATCTCTCTTAACAGGAGATTGTTAAGATACTGTGAACCTTCATGATTTATTCCCAGATCCTGACAGCCGAACATGCTTGCTCTTAGCTGTTAAACTGATTTTCAGCTGACAAAAGGTCTGCTAGAAGCTGCAGTACTGGGAATTTGGTGCACTTTGTCCTGCAAGTGTTGCTCATTGTCTCGTTTTGCCAACCAAGGAAGTCTGCAGCTGAGAAAAGAAGAGGAGGGGCTGAGCAATTGGAGGCTGAGGTAGAAGCTCAGACATCAGTCACCGGGGCCTCAGTGATATTGGATGGCCTCATTAAAGTGGCTGCTGATTGAGTCATAGCAGAAATCGCAGGCTAGAATGCCCCTCGCAGGGGAGGGAGCATTTTGTGTTCTCTGGTTGTCTGTCAGCATCTCAATGAGGGATGAGGCTTTGAAAAGTGTCAGGCAGAATCCTAATGAGGTGCCAGAGCCCAGGCAGAGGGGCAGGCTCAGGAGGATGATCCTGATGATGGCTTTTGGAAGCAGTGTATTTGTCAGGTCTTAGAAAGCAGGACTGGGCTCAGCAGGCCTGTTCACACTCTCACTGGTCCTGCAGTGACTCCAGGTATGATGTGGGGAGGGAAGAAGGGGCCATAACAGAGGAGAGGGCTGTGGGTGTGCTGGAGGGGACTGGGAACCCTCTGTGCTCTCCCTCACTGCACACAGCTTTTACTGAGCCCAGGGAAGAAAAGGACTTGGTTCTGATGCTTTCCAGAGGTTGCCTTGCACTCTGGGAATCTGACACTGAATATTTTCTTTAGTCATTTGGCAGCAATATCCCACTGTTTTCAAAGCAGTGATGCCCCAGTGGCACCTCTCTATGTCTAGAGAGTAGGTATGTTCACTCTCCTGTAGTAATCCAGAGACACAAATCTGCTCCCAGCTACTCTGTGTGAGTTAGTGATGGCTGTTCCTTCCTCTGCAGGCTGCTCAGCTTGGGGTCATAGCTGGGTTTTGTTTATGCCTGTAAATCTTTCCTTTTCTACTTATCCTTTCCTCCCACTCGCCTTGCTGGTGCTTCCCCTGGGGTGACAGGACAGTGTGTGGATTGCATCTCCTAATTGACTGCTCTCAATGCATAATGCATTTTTTATTTTAATGAATCACCAGCCTGCTTTGATGGCTTTTTTTCATTATTTGTCTTCCTCCCATTGAAATTTCCTTGGTGGAAAGGAAGGAGGGTAAAACAGCCTTTTCCCCTCATGTATTGCTTAGGTGCTGATCTCAGTTATCTTTTTCCCCCAGTCCTTGCCTTTTATGTGGAATATTTTTTCCCTTTGAGTGCGTTGTGGGGAGGAATCAAATCTCCTTTGCCAGCCTCTTGCTCCTGCTCTTCTTTTCAGGATTGCTTTGAACTGGGGAAGGCAGCCAGTTGTTAATCTCCCTAGTGACAGGCTGCTGAGGAGGGGAGTGCAGGTCAGGAGAGAGTACAGGCTCATCAGCACAGCGTTCCTCGCTTTTGCAGAAGGTGATTCCCTGCTTTGGGAGCGCTGGCTCAGTCTGACCTGCCCGCTGGCTTCCCGTGTGATGCCAGATATCTCTCCAGCCCCCTGGTTCTGCTGGGCTCTGTAGGCTTTGTTCTAATTCTGGACTTATGCAGATGAACTGGAAGGTGTCCGTGGTGCAGTTTAATTTGCTGGGCCGAATGAGCATTCCAGGTAGTGCAAAGAGATGGGAACAAAGGGAGTAAAACCTTTCACCAGAGGGACAGAAAGAGCTCCAGCAGGGATGGCAGTACTGGTGGATTGAGCCTGTGAACAGAGAGTTTGGTCCTTGCTGACTGCAGCAGACTTCTCTGCTTTGTGATCTGCTGAGGGCTGTGGTACGGAGGAGCCAGGAGAGCTCCAGCCTGGCAACAGAGGAGAGCCAGGAGGGCTTGTCTGGCCTTTTGGGTCTCTTTCCATTCAGCTTGATCCGCTACATTCTCTTGCTTTGTCCTTCCCATTTTTCTGCTTTTATAGTTTTACTTTCTTACTGTTCTTATTTATGGATTATCTGCAGGAATCCACTTTGCTAAACCTCTGAATAACCAAAGGAACACATGGAGGGAATGGAGGTCTGAGTAGCACTGTCCCTTGTGACTGGGAGTGTGAGTGGTGGAGAATCACCCACCCCTCAAGTCCGGGGAGCAGGGCATCCTCCTTGCTCCCTGCTGATCCTGCTTCACCACTGCTGTCTTAGTTTAAATAGGGAACGTGGTTAAGGTTCTACTGGGGACAGTGCCCCGGGGAAGAAGGAAAACAAATGCTTTGGGATGAAGGATGTGCACTATTATGTGCAGAAAGAGGGGAGTAATAACCTTTTCTACTCTTATTAACAGAGCAGCTCTATGTACTGCGCCTTGTGTTTTCTTTTCAACTAAGCCCAGATGCCAATAACTGTAGCACTTGGGTCATCTTTCCTTGCCAGAAGTAAAGGTTTGTGTTTCCAGCTGATTCAGTCCATTTGTGTAAAGCAGGAATTAATGAAACTGCAAAAAATTGCAGAGTTCATTTGGGAGATGGTGTTTCCTTTCCTGACTGCTGCTCCTCTCACATGCTCTTTGCAGAATGTTATTCCAGGGCAGTTCAGACCAACTGAGTGGTGGTGGCTGCCACTCTGCCTTGCCTGGCTGTGCACTCCCACCCTCCCTGAAGTGTTCCACTGGTATTTGTGTGATCTCACAGTGGCACAGAGGAATGGGGCTGACTAAGAACAAAGCCTCATGGAGTTCTGGGTCACTGCTGCCTGCCTTGGTGTTTGCTTTCACCAGCACAAGAGAGCTGACAGGCAGCTTTTCCTTGGATCAAGCCCACTAGATCACATCATAGATCAACTTATGCTACTGTGCACCTTTTCCCTTTCCCTGGAGAGAAGAAGCTGCTCTACAATGTTTTTGAATGTGGCCTTAAACTGCAGTCAGGGAACTGGGTATCATTGCCTTAGGCTTCTGTGTGTGAGAGAAAGGAAAGGACAAAGGGCATGTGCAAGGGAGCAGAAGAGGAGACTGAAGCCTTTGGAAAGCTGGAAGCTCAGCTTGGTCACAGGCAGCCTTGGCCACGTGAGGCCTGGTGCCCACTGCTCCTGGAGGCCTTGGGCAGATGTTGGCAGTTGAGCACTCAGAAATGGCCTTGGCTGCTTCACACTCTGTCTTACAGCTGCAGCCAGAGGGCTCCTGGTGGCAGGAGCTTCGGGAAGAAGGAGAGGCTCTTAAAATGCTCAAAGGACAGCCAGTTTAACTCCCTGGGCAGAGCTTCCCTTTATTCTGCAGTGCTGGTCTTGCAGCACATGCACACACACACACACACACACACACACACACCAGGAATCATCTTCTTCCTACGCTCTGCAGAAAGCCAAACCACCTCTTCCTCACTGACATGTGCCAATACCCATCTCCTGCTTTTACCCTCCTCCCTCTGCCTCACACATGTTCCAGCCCTTCCCGGGGCTCTCTCCCACGCACACACTGCAGGGCTCTGCTGTCACCACGTCGGATGAGCTCCTTCCTCGGCACACAGGCGACGAGAGATGGCCTTTTGTGCAGCTGTGGTTCTGGTTGAGTAGGTTTTTAAATTCCACTTTTTGTAATGTGTCTCAGGCAAGCTGGCCACACTTCCTGGAGTTAATCAGTCTGTGACAGCAGCAGGATTTATCATATGCAAACAGCACAAAAACACTGTAGGATGAGTAGATGAGCACACAGGTAGTCGTGAGGTTGGTAGCACAGGAGGGGGAGATGCTCAGTGACAGAGGTAAGAGGAGGAGGACAGCAATAGGCAATCCAAAGAGGATAACCAAGCACTGAAAGAGCTCTCTTTTGTTCAGAGCACTGAGGTGGGTGGGAGAAGAAGCAGGTGAAAAAACATGCAGAGAAAAGCAGGGCCTGGAGAGGAGGCTGGGGACTTACATTACACCAGTACAGGAGCTTTGCAAGAGCCACTGAAGGTAGCAGATCAAAGATGATCCTAATTCAGTCCATTATGATACAAAATCAGGAGTTTTCCCCCCAACCGTCCTGGAACACCTTTCTGTGGCTGAGCTGAGCTCATGGGCTGGACATTTGACAGTCTTGGAAGAGAGGGGGTCACACTGCCACTGTACTGCCACTGTCACCCTAAGCTTAGGTTTTCTTGGATGTTTATGTGGTTTTTGTGTAGTTTATGTTGTGTCAGGGTGTTTTAGGAGACCATCATCACCTTTGGCAACCTCTAAGAAACAGAGTAACTCTGGAAACAGGGTAGAGAGATGGTTTCCCACATGTGGGTTATGTACAGCAGGATCACTCGGCCAAAAGGCTTCGTGTTTCAGGAGACCCTGTTTAACAGGAGGCCACCAAGGGAATAGTTGGTGGCCGTGGGTGGGAGGAGTTGACCAAAGTTGGTTCCCAGACTGCTAGAGAAGGCCTGTGGAGCTGAGGTGGCACAGCCATCTGAGCAGCAGGAGTCCTGTCTGAGGGGGCTGCTGTCTCCCCCAGGGTGGGAGAGGATGGGCTGACTCATGTTAGGAGGTCCAGGAAGGTGCCCTTTGCTCCCACGCTGTGGGGTTTGGCAGGGATCTGGTAAGCCAGTTGGGAAATCCTTTTATTGTTTCCCTCTGACCTGCTGAACCTCCCGGCAAGATGACTAATGTGCAACAGAGGATGTGCCCCTTTGCTGGAAGTGCCCCTCCTCGGCTCCATGGATGCTGAGCAGCCTGGGACATGCCTCTTGTGCCCAGCCATAACAAAAGTCCTCTTTTCTGAGAGAGGCTGGTAGTGAGGAGAGATTTCCTGACTTGGTCCACATATTTTCTCCTGTACTCTCCTCCCCAGATGCTTGGTTGCTCTTGTGGCAGTTTAGCCCTGCTGCTTGCTGGAGGGAGACCTTCCCAACTGGCTCATGAGCAAGATACGAAGACTGCAAAGTCTGGGAGGCTCAGTGTTTTCCTCTGAGTGGCTGACTGGAATATATCCCTTTCATCTCTTTCCTTCTGTTTCAGCCAAGCTTAGGAAATACAGCCTTGTTGTCTGCCCACCCAGCTCCCTTTGTGGGGCTTTTTGCTGCCTCATGGTTGCACTGTGTCTGTGTCAGTCGGGGTGCTTGGTAGCCAGGAGTGCAAACCCAAATAAACCCAGTGTGACCGAGGCCACCTCAGCACAGGTGGGAACTGTGCAGGTTGGGGAGTCACGCCCCTGTTTTGGCCTCGAGTGGCTGAGCTCTCTGCTCGGGTTTTGGGGCGATGTGCTCTTGGCAGGGGGCTGGGCTGGGCTCTTGGCTCACCTCACACACTGCCAGTGCCCGGCAGAGGTGGGCTGAAGGCCGGGTCAGACTGTGCCATGTCCCTGCCAGGCAGGGAAAGGACAGTGCTGCATCCTGCTGGGGAGCAGAGATGAGTGAGCTGTGAGAACATCTTTACACCTACGAACAGCGAGCAGAGGTTGAGCTGGCAGCAGGCAGTTATTCTCATTGCCCCAGAGGAGCTGAGCTGTTTTGCAGAGTAATTAATATGCATCAGATCTAGAAACCTGAGATCAGGGTTTTGGCTTGCTCAGAAAATATCTTTTCCTGCTTATTATTGCTCCCAAATGAAATTCTTTGCAGCTCAGGAGTGCTCTTGCTGCTGACAGCATACCTCCTCCTGTTTCTTTATTTTAGAGCTCGGTGTTTCTAGTTTCCTACCTGGGGTTTGTTCACCGTGCAGGAGGAGAAGGTGTGCACAAGTGCCATCAGCAGCAGAGGTATTAATGCAGGCAGGCATTCACCCCAAAACCACTGAGGAGGAGCCAGGAGGATCACACCCACCTAAATATAAACACTAACATATGTACAGGCCCTTCTGAGCCTGAATCACTGCTGGATGCCAGATCTCCACAGAGTCCTGCCCAGAGATGGTGCAACAGTCTGCTGGGGAGCAGCCTTGCTTCCTGCAGCGATGGGAAAGGTGCAGCTTTTGCTGCTGCCCACAGATTTCCAGGACCTTTGTGTCATGGAAAGCAGCACCCAGGTGAGCTGCTGCCACTGCTCTGGGTGCTTTAACAGGTCGCTGTGGTGCAGCTGCAGACAGGAAAATGCAGGCTCCTAGTTTGTGTCAGGAAGTCTGGGGTGCTGTGGGACAGGCAGTGCAAACAAGAATTGTGTCTGCAAGGGCATTTCTTTGCCAGGAGTTCCCTGCCATGGTGCCTGCTGGGCTCAGGACTGATGTGGTTTGTTTCCACTTTGGAGAGCCAAGATGGGAAGAACCGTAGGCGGAAGGAGAGGCAGCGTGTGGGGGGTTTGCAGTCCCACACCCCAGCAGGGAGTGTGTGCAGGGCTTGTTAAGTCACGCAGAGAACAGAACCTAAGGGGCATCACCTGAGAAACTGAGGCATCAGCTCTGGGGTGGGTGTCCTGACCTGGCTCAGGGGAGCTGCTCTGCTGGTGCTGCAGTGCAAGCACGTGGAGTTGAGCTGCCGCGTGGAAACAGTTTTGTGTGTGTGTTCCCAGTGTGGGGTCACCGGGATGGAGCAGGTCAGGAGTGAATCACATGTGGGACTGGAGAGGGCTCACGGTGAGGCAGCTCAGAGGTGTTGGCTGGCCCTGGACAGTGTCAGCAGAGCTCTCCTGTCTGCAGCCACAGCGCTGTCTAGGCCATATCAGGGATGTGTGACGTGTCACTTGGCGGTGTCAGGGGAGCATCCTCTTAGCTGGAATAACAAGGAAATAGTTTGGGTCAGGGAAAAGTTCCTTAGTGTACCTTGGCACGTGTGGGGAAGCTGATGGTTCCTGCTGGTGCTGGGTATGAAGTGAGGCAACACTGACAGTTACACATATTGATGGGAATAAAACTTGCCCAAAGTTGAAGGGCCCTGTTTGGAAATCAGTGGGAGTTATCTGTTCCAGATGTGCAGAGTCCTGTTGATCCTGACAGCAGAGTGGAAGGGCTGAGCATAGAACAGGGCATGAAACTCCTGATGTGGTCACTGGTACCTGCACAGCCATCTGTGTAAGTGCCAGCACTCCAGCCTTTTGGTCTTTTAACTATGGTATCCCCCCCATAAGGGAATTAGGCAAGCAATGTTTATGTCTACTTATTTGTGCCTCTTCTTTAGGAGGCTGTAAAGCTCCCTGGAACTAGAAACAGGAATAAAGGCATCAGAGTTGTGCAGCTTCTTTGAATTTTCTAGGCTTGAAGGGTCTTTATAGGACATAAAAAGAGATTTCAATAGGCATGGAGTGGGGTTATATCCAGATGGTCTTATTAAAGCACAGGCTGATAAGGGAATACTGAGAAGTTTGATGGATACACATGTTCAGGAATTATCCCTTAGCAGCACTTGTAATAAAGAAGCAGCAATGGCTGCTGTTGGTGTTCAGCTGTTAATGTTGACAAACTCTGCTGTGACTGGGCGAGGAGGTGTCTGAGGAGGGCTTGGCTCTGACCCTGGAGGGCTGGCTGAGGTGGAATGCAGAGGCTGGGAAGTGGCTCTGGGAGAAGCGGTGTGTGCTGCTCTCTGCTGGCTCCAGAGCGGATGATTCCCTGGCAGGGACTCAGGGATTCCAGCCCTCCGGTACACAGAGGCTGGGCAGTGACTCCCAGTGGATTACACTCGGGCTCAGGAGCAGGGGATGGAGAGCAGCCTGAAGTCTCACCCAGCACCAGGTAATGGGGAGCTGCACGGCCCTCTCTGCCTCTGGGAGAGAGGGCAGCAGGGAGCAGAGTTTACAGCAAGGAATATTTAATAGACTTTCTTCTTCTTTCTGAATCACACAAATTTACTGAACTTGCTCTGGTAGGAGTCACGTCTAAGGAATGTGTTGCCCCAGTGCCAGATCTGGAGCTCGTATTGCACTGACACATTTTCCCTGCTCTTTCGCAGCACCGGCAGCTGCTGAAGGACAGTTTCATGGTGGAGCTGGTGGAGGGGGCCCGCAAGCTACGGCACGTCTTTCTTTTCACTGATCTGTTCCTGTGTGCCAAGCTCAAGAAGCAGATTGGAGGGTGAGATTTTCCTTCAGGACTGTGTGCTTTGCACCTCAGCTGCAACAGAATCTTGGGGTTAGCCAGCAGTTTTAGTTGGATGTGAATACCCCAAACCTGGGTAACCATAACCCACAAGATGGACTTAGACAAGCAATAGTCAGCGAGGCAGGATTGCTTATTGTATGAGACCTTGTCCATGTCCTGATCCCTCAGGAAAGGTTAATTCCTCCCATCTCTGCCCTGAGCCTTCCTAGGAAGATAGGATATGCTGTAGCTGCTGATATTCAGGATAAATGCTGTTAATTTTTCTACTTCCCCTTTCTTTTAATAGGTGACATTCTTCACTTCCTTTTGTGACTAAGCCTATTAATTTTGGCCTTGCAGCTACAGCATGTTAACAGCTTTCCAGAAAAGTGGCAAAGGTGCAGTAAACAGACTGTGTAAACCCCAAAGTGCAGCTATAAAGACAGTTTTGTTGACATTTTTGACAAGTGAGGAGGGGAGGAACCATTACCAACATGCCTGCCTCAAATAGGGCTTCTCTTCATTTGGTAAATGTTCTTCTCATGGAGACCCCTCTCATCTCCTTGCCCTCCTCAGGCAAAAAGTTATGCCTGCCCTTTTTTTGAAGCACGTGCTTGTGAGGAATGAACCTTCAAAGGAGTGGGACGTTCCCAAGAGTGGATGTTCCTGACAGTAGAGGTGAAGAAGGAATAAATCACATGAAACATTAAAAAAAGTGAACTGGTTATCCTGGTGAAATCACTGGAGAATGGCAGCTATGAGCTGTAGTTTCTCTCCTCTGTTGGATCACAGGGAGGTTTATGTGTCTTGGCTCACCTGCCCCATTTGGCCCTTGCTCAGGCAGGAGAGACCTGGGTTTGGGTCACAGGTGGCAGCCAGATAAGAAGTTTAGCACAGCTTTAGGACTCTGGCTGCATGGAGGATTTGAAGGGAGAGCTCATGGGACTGAAAGGGTTTGCAGGAGAGGGCTGTGGTTTCTTAGGATAAAAGGA
>JAWWES010000037.1:2521271-2550053 GCA_035583135.1 Lophotriccus pileatus | reverse complement strand
ATGGAGGATTTGAAGGGAGAGCTCATGGGACTGAAAGGGTTTGCAGGAGAGGGCTGTGGTTTCTTAGGATAAAAGGAACTAGCTAGTAAAAGGTTTGGACCTTCTGCCTTTCAGGAAAAGCCAGCAATATGACTGCAAATGGTACATCCCACTCACTGACCTCAGCTTCCAAATGGTGGATGAGTCTGAGGCAGTGCCCAATATCCCACTGGTACCTGATGAGGAGCTGGATGCCATGAAGATCAAGATATCCCAGATCAAGAACGACATCCAGCGTGAAAAGGTAAAAGGGGCTGAGCCTCGGTGTCTGTGCTGAGGTACCGGCAGCAGCAGCACTCCAAGGGCTGCACAGCCTGGGGAGTCACGTTAGAACAGGCTGTTCAGCAGAGGTTTGGGATACCCAGATGCTTTGCAGCCCATTGTTGCTATCCTTGTGCACAGCCCTGCAGGCCCACAGTTTTTGCAGGCTCAGTTATACCTCTGAATCTTTTTCCTACTTCACTGATGTCAAAGCACAAGCAAATGTACGAATAACACCAATTACGTTGAGTGAACAGTCTGACACAGACATGGTGTCTCTGGCCCAGGCTTCTCTTTGCTTGCAAGACGTGTTTTCTCAGAGGTGTTAGATTCCTGGAACCCGAAAGAGAAATAGGAGTTTGAAAACTGAAAGCCTGCTGGTTGGTAGAGCAGGATGTGAATAACGCTGATCGTGTCGTGAGAAGATGATTCCCCACGCTCCTGCCTCTCTGCCCTGGCTGGATTTCAGAGAGGGCTTCTTGGAAAAAGGAAGATATTAGACAGAACAGTCCGTGGAAGCCTCTTACTCACCGGGTGCAGGTGTCTTAAGATACATGCTGTGGTGCATCACTGCCAAACAATACACATGGCTGGGTTTGGGACTGGGTGTTATCCAGGAAAAACTGATTTTAGCTGACTTCTGATGAAAATGGATCAGTGGGTGTTCAGTGGGAGAGTCCTGGGCAGCTTCTAGGGAAGTTCCTTACAGTGTCCTTAGTTAATGAGGACCTGCAGTGCTGTAGCTGCACAGTGACACGATGCTGCTGCAGCCTCTGGGCAGAAAGTACAGGGTATAGTGGGGACAGTGGCCATGCACCTCTGCATCTGGGACAGCTGGAATTGGGGAACAGAGCCGAGTGTGAGTGTAGAGATGCTGCAGGAACATGTTCCTGAGCAGCTGGGTGCCCTGTGGATGCTGTTGAGGGCATTCCTTCTGCCCTGGGGCCATTTCCCTACCAGAGGGAAGAGACTGTGGATTTTAAAATATCTGTTAGTGTAAATGGGATAGATGTTGGGGAATGACATGTGTCCTCTGTCTCCCTCTCTCCCCCACCCTCTAGAGGGCAAACAAAGGCAGCAAGGTCATCGAGAGGTTAAAAAAGAAGCTCTCTGAGCAGGAATCCCTCCTACTGCTGATGTCTCCCAACATGGCCTTCCGGGTGCACAACCGCAACGGGAAGGTGAGAGCAGTCCCACCACCCCGGTGTGCCCGAGACCACGGGGCTGTGTGTGGGGGGTTCATTGTTGCACAAGGAGGTCTCCATGGCCTCCACTGTCTGTCCTGGAAGCCCTTTCCAGGCAGCAGCCACCCAGCCCCTGCTGTGCCAAGGGTTATGATGACCTCCTGTAAGGCTGTGACTGATTTTGGGGTTCCTGGTGTTGTGAGCACAGCACAGAGCTGCCTTGGGAGGCCAGGGCTCCAGGGACACGGCTGCTGTTGGCAGGGGGGCTCTGTGGGGCTCTGACTGCCCGTGCTAGCACCGCTGGCGCTTTCCCAAGGGCTCGTGTCCACAGCCCTGCCTGCCCTGACAGAGCTGTGACACAGGACAAGTGGCAGGAATGCCACAAGGACACCTTATCCAGCACTTTGCTCTGGAGGAGGGTGGGAGCAGGCAGGCCAGCCCTCAGACTAATGCATGCCCTATTTTCTCCTCTTTTCATGAGCAGAGTTACACATTCCTCATTTCATCAGACTATGAGAGGGCGGAGTGGAGGGAGAATATCCGGGAGCAGCAGAAGAAATGTGAGTGTCCCTCGGCTGTTACTGGTACAAAAACTGTGATCCTACTGGAGAGCAGGAGTCCAGAGGATGAGGAAAACCTGCAAAATCAGAGATATGCATTGAAATCTCCAGCACAGCAAGCATGTCTCCTGTCTCTGCGTGTCTGAGGCTGTCTGGGGGGACTTCTGCTTGCAGCAACTTGTAGGGAACGTGTGGGGAGAGCACCGAGTACGTGTGTGTACAGATCTCCCCTTTACCCTAGAGATCAGAGCTCAGTGCATTTCCAGGTACAGGGAACAGCTGCACCCTTTTACCTGGCTCCAGTCCAAAGAAACTTAGTGATTTTTTGGCAGGGGTGTTTTCTGGCTTTGCAAGAAACTAAGAAACCCCCCTTGTTTCCTGTGAGCCATCCTGAGAGTTGTTGCTCCAAACAGTAACTCAGTGTGCCCTCAGCAGAGCTGGGCAGGGCAGCAGCACAGCCCTGAGCACCTCTGTGCTGTCACTGGGCAATGCCCAGGGAGCAGCTATCCCCTGTGTGCTCTGGATGAGGGAGAAGGCATCCAGCCTCTCCTTTAAATTTGAATTCCTCCCTCTTTGAATCTCCTTGGCAGGCTTTAAAAGCTTCTCCCTCACATCAGTGGAGCTCCAGATGCTGACAAACTCCTGTGTGAAGCTTCAGACAGTCCACAACATTCCCCTCACTATCAATAAGGAGGGTAAGAGCTTTGGTTTATATTTTCACTTGGTGCAGCTGCAGTGAAACTCTCCCCTGCCTGCTTTTGTGAATTCCCCTGGTTCTTTTTGCTCCCCACTGCAGCCTGGTGATGAGTTACAAACTGGAACTCCCTGTGAAACAAAAGTCCCTGTAAAACAAAACCTGAGGCCACACGTGCCCAGCTTGTGTGGTTTAGTTGAAGTAGATGATGGCATGCAGGGAGAGAGCAGCAGGAACAAGAACAGTCTGTCGTCCCACTGCTACTTTCTGCAACAATAAAAATACAAGCTCCACATTATATGGCTATATCTAAATTAGCAAAGCATTCCTCAACATCCTCCAGTATATATTCACTGACTATTAAGTGGTCCTTATATGCAGCTGTTGTGCAAGGTACTGGAGTGCCTGGTGGAGTCCTAACCCAGGACAGCTTTGAGCTGTGCCTGGGAATCCTTTGGAAGAACATTAGTTGGCCAAAATTGTGTCAGAGACCATCCTAAATTACTCTTTAATCTGCTAGTCTAGACTTAGCCTCTGTATTTTACTCTTATGTTTTTACTTTATATTTTACCTTTGAATTTCTTCCACGCTGTCTTGCTCACCCTAGAAATGTCACTTTAGGAGCCTCCCACTGCCAGAGGGCATTGCAGGTGAAAGTGTTCTCCTCTCCTGCCAAAGTGGCTGTTATGTGCTCCTGCCATCCTTAGGGACAGTTTACCCTTGCTCATTAACCTGTGTAGTATCAGTCTCATCACTCTCTCAGCTCCACTGTGAATGTAACAAAATTCCTTGGGTCTTTTGTACAGATGATGAATCCCCAGGTCTCTATGGATTCCTGAATGTCATTGTCCACTCTGCCACAGGATTCAAGCAAAGCTCAAGTGAGTTGCAGTTCTGTGACACACAGAGGTACTGACAGGGGTTAGATAAGTCTATGCTGGACAGCTGGGCATGGACTGGTTCAGGACTGCAGCATCTGTGGTGATGCTGAGGAGGAGAGGGGGTTTGGGGAACTTGAAGTTCCTGCTGTGAACTCTCAGAAAGATCACCGTCAAGGGTCAAGCATGCAGCACTTATTTTTAGGCCTAGTCTGGGTTTTTAAGCAGTGTTTGCTGATTACCCACCTTTTCTAGAAACCAGTCAGCCCTTATACTGAATTCTTTCAACTGTGTTTTGTTTTACAATGAAAGAATGCAAAGCTTTTTCTGGCATCCAAATTTTTTGTTGTGAAGAAAGAGGGGCTAAAATTCAGGGGCAAATTCAGTGATTTGACAGAAGGATCAAAAAAGGTGACAGACTAGAGTGAGGAGGACCCTGGCAGGAATAACTGTGCTTCCCAGCCATGGATGGGGATAATCTAGAGCAGCTGCCCAGGTTCCTGGCCGTGTGGCTGAGGATCCTGTTCTTACCCAAGCTAAGTGTGCAGTCCAGGGAGGAAAGGAGTGCACTGGGAGTGCCTCCCTGTTGGCTTCCTCCTGCCGAGCCACTGACGGCCCAGCTGCTGCCTGACACCACATTTGTAAGTTAGGACATAACTTGCAGATGGGGCAATGTCCACAGCTCATTAGTAGCACTTCACAAACACCAAATACCACCTGTTTAACCACTTTGTGAAAATAATGAGGTTTTTGCCCCCCAACCTGCTCCCTGAGGGATCCTACACTGATTCTGTTCTAGGGAAATCACTGTGTTGATAGGGACCAGTATCTACCTGGGGAGGGTTTGTTGCTCACTGGTGTCCACCTCAGCTCAGTGTGGATTGATCTGGGGAATACTGGATAACAGCATGTGCCTGATTTTTGATAGAGGTGAAGGACTTGTCTCTGCTGACATAATTTATACAGCAGTGCTGGTACTTCAGCTTCCTAAAGGCAACTGGGCTGGTCAGGATGATGAGATTTGTATGGAATAGTGTTTCTGGTACTAAAACAGAGGTGGTGGAGCCGAAGACACACCCTGCAAGTGATTAATGTGAATTTGGAGATTCTAGAAGTTTAAGTTTCTGTCCCTCTCTCCCCTCCTCAGATTTGTACTGCACGTTAGAGGTGGATTCTTTTGGGTATTTCGTGAACAAGGCCAAAACTAGAGTTTACAGAGACACCACAGAGCCCAACTGGAACGAGGTAGGTTTGATTTTTCTGGCTGTGACTTATTCCATGTGCCAAACATCAATGCATGATGGGCAGAAGATCTGCCCATGGAAGAACTTGCTGCATGTTCAGCACTTGTGCTGCACATGCTGCTGCTCAGAAAGCCCTTTCCTGGTGGATTCATTTGGCTGTCAGGGCTTGCAGAAGATTTTCTCTTGGATTAGCTTTTTCTCTCGGATTTAGCTTGCAGTTAAACAAACAATTTGATAAAAATGAGGCTTGTCCAGCATTTCATCATTTAAACAGATGCGTGTTTGATTATTTTTTTTAAAGACACAAGTGAAAATATGTTGAAGGAGGTGGGTTTGTTTATTTGTTGAGAGAGGGAAGAATTAGCTATAGACATTTTGCCTGTTTACAAGCAAGTCAGACCTGCTGGAGAGCAAAATGCATTACAAGGAAGGTGGGCGAGTTTGTGTCTTTGAACAGTGCTTTGCTGAGACCCAGTGAAACCTGGCTGGTCTCTGATTTGACCACCTTATAATATATACAAAATACAATTTCAGTTTATTTCTAGACCAACTCCATTAGGGAGGAGGTTTTGGTCAGTCCTTAAGTGCTCCCTTCTGATGAATTTTAAGGAGGCTAAATTGATGATTATGAGACTGGTGTCCTGCTGTGATGCATCCATTGCTCTTTCCTGTCCTGGTGCCCTGCAGGAGTTTGAAATTGAGCTGGAGGGCTCACAGACACTGCGGATTCTGTGCTATGAAAAGTGCTACAACAAAACCAAGCTCACCAAAGAGGATGGAGAGAGCACGGATCGCATCATGGGGAAAGGGCAGATCCAGGTAAGACTGTGCTGAGCTCATTCCTGGTACCCTTACTGCAAAACATCTCAGGACTTTTGAATCCTGGAGTGCACCAGGGAGGGTTTTTTTCCTGCATTCTATGTCTCCGTATTGAAGATTTTTGTCTAGACAGTGAGGTACACAGTGTGACTCACAAAGAGGAAGGCAGTAACTTTCTCCCTTTTGCTTTGTGCCCTATGTCTGCTTCAGCACCCTTATGGAATAGCTGCTTTTTCAAGAAAGTTTGTTTTGATCTCTCATTTGCCCATTAGCTTCCAAACTTCCAGCCCAGTACAGGAACTGCACTGCCCCTGGGCATGCTGAGGATGCTCCATTTGTGGCAGGAGGAAGTAAGGAATATCCTCTCCCCTCTGTAGATGATGTGCAGACCTGCTGCTGTGTGAACGTGCTGGAAGGTGCTGGATGTGTTGGCCAGGCCCTGGAGGACAGGCCTATTGTCCTGATAACTGCCGTGCCCAGGGCACGGTGTCCAGGACAGCAGGTGGCATCTGAGGGAGATTTCCACTGCAGAGAGTCCATGTGGGACACTTTGTGTGGCAAATTTGTGATACAGTAGGGGAGGTGATGATTGCAAAGGGCTGCTGTTCTTGGGGAGCTGCTGTGTAGGAGGGATCCGGCCATCTGTGGAGGATGACATCGGGAACATATGTTCCCCCTCTTGTTCCAGTTTGTTGCACTGTCTGTCCACAGCTTTAGAGGGGTGTTTAAATGCCTGCTGTTGTAGAGAGCAGAGACCCTGCCCAGATACCTTAGTGTCTCTGGGATGCTCAGAGGCCTCCCCGTTTCCCTCCCCGTGGGTGGCAGCTCTCCCCAGCGATGTCACGCAGCCAGGGCTGTCTGTGGGACTGCAGAACAGCTGGGATTGAGGCAGCCTGTGGGATCCCATTGCTCTGCCAGGGTTCACTGGCTAAATGACTCCCATCAGGCCTGTCCCTTCCCTCCTTCCCTCCCTCCTTGCAGCCCGAGGCTGCCACGTGTCACCAGGGAGAGCTTTTGTGTCAAATGCCTGATGGGATTTGGAAGGGAACTGCTGTACAGATCAATAAATGCCGGCACAGGGTGTCTCCTGTGTGTGTCTCAGAAATCTCTGTGTCCCTCCTGCTAACAAAGGTTATTTTCCATGGAGATGAGCAACTACAAAAGAGCAAGTCTGCAGCCCTGAAATGCCCTGGGGATTTGTGTGCTTATAACAGAGAACCCTGAAATCACTGACCCACTAAATCCTCCAAATATTTTACATGGAATGATTTTAAAACCAGATCAAATCTTTTAAATTTTAAGCAGTGTTTTTCTTCTCACAAGAGTGGGCATTTTTCTACACAGCAATGGTATGTTCTGTTAATACATTTTATACTAAAGTTAGTAAGTAAAAATACTCTTTGGTGATACCATTGCATCTTGATTCTTTTAGAGAAACCTAAACACTGGGAAGGTTTAAAAATTGGAAAAAAATCAATAAAAGTGCTATTGATTAATGTGCAAATGTTGCATTCTGATATTTCATAAAAGGCACATGCGAAATTTCTCTTGCTTCCTGTACATCCCCTTTATAATTTATAAGGAAATTTGGTCAACTGTGAGAGCATCCTCTTAATTCTCAGTGATTTCTGTTCCATCACACAAATGTTGAATAACTGCAAAGAAAAGTCATGAGACAGTCTGGTAAGATTTTGGATTGATAAAAATTATTTTACTTTAGTTTAGTTTTATTTTTAAAGTAAATACCATTTCTCAATTAAGGAACCATAATAATGCAACAACAAAATCAGATTGCAGCCTGTGGCTGAAGGCTGGCTGTGTAAATGCTGTGATAAAGCATTTTTCAATCACTGGGTTTACAGTTATTTTCTTGCAGCCTTCTCCAGATGCTTTTACATCAAATTTTTGTTTCCTTTTGAGTTGGTAGTTTATCCTGGGCTTTCTGGTTTGTTGTTGTTGTTGTTGTTGCTGCACTGTCCTTATTCAGCCAAAGTCTGTCTGTTTAAAGGCAGGGTCTGTGAAGCTGGAGGAAGGTTTTATTTCCATAAAATCCCTTTAGTTAAAAAGTCTGGGAACATGAAGGGTCGTGCCTGCATCCTCCTGTTGATAAAAGCAGAGGAATTTCTGTCTTGGCTAAATTGCACTGTATTGTTAAGCCATGTATTTTTGTAAATATGCGACTTCCCACTACTGGGAATTCTGACTCACCAAATTCTCTGAGCTTCAGTGATGAAGACAATGCATCAAGAGGAGACAAGAACTGTTTTGGCTGTGAAAATGTTTATTAAATTTCTCCATTACCTTATGGCACTGGAGGAAGGAAGACTGGAAATTGGTCCATGTGGTCACAAGTTTCCAGGAATGGGCAGCAATTTTAGTAGCTCCCATTGCTCATATTTTCTTTTCCTATGAAATATTTTATTTACCTGTATTTATAGCCACAGGCAAGAGCTGCTTCTTTCCTTGCCAACCTGCAAGTTTTACCCCTGAAAAATAAAACCGTGAAGTTTTAAAATTGAGGGACGTCCTGGAAATGTAGGAGTGAATTCCTCAGCAGCCCTTGTGGGCATGGCAGCTCTGGGTGTGCAGTGTTGAAGGGCCACTCATGGCTGGGGGCTTCTGCTGCACCTCAGGCATGAGAAACACCATTCCAGGCTACCCTGTGCAGCTGAAATTATTGGGACACTTGGGGCAGGCAGGAATGGCCATTGTTTTATAGGAGGACCTGAGGCTCAGTTCAGCTGTGAGCATCAGCTCCTCTCGGTGTGAACACCCTGGGGGTTTTCCTTCCTGCTGTTTCCATCCAATCCATCTTTGACCCTTGGGTTGGCCCTTTTGCTCGTTGAATTTTGCACTTCACATGGCAGACACATCCCCGTGGTTTGAGTGTAGCAGCCTTTGTTCGGTCCTGAGGCTGCATCTGAGTGGGCACACAGGTCAGCACGACTGCCCTGGGGACAGACTGCGTGAGTAAACCGTGAGTAAACCGATCCTTCACCCTGGGATCCGGCTCCTCCCGTTGGTGCCTCCTAGAAGTGCTGTTTCCTTTGTTGTTTTTCTTTTTTCTGCATGATCAGCTCAGGCAGAATGTTTCCTTCTCCCTCCCAGCAGTGCTGGAAAATCAGGGAGGATGTGAGCACAGCTCATTCATTCTGTGGAAGAAGTGCAACGCCATTCCTCTGTTGCCTTGCAAAACAATCACTCTTATCTGCTGAATTATCTGGGATGTCTCATAGCAGTGCCCGTGGCTATTTCAGGCACTAAGTTGTTTTCCATGTAAACCATGTTTTCCCTGCTGTACCTCCCAAGTGTCAACTCAGAAACCCTTTACACCCTCCAGTTCATTTAACCAGTTTGCTCAAGCAGAACAGTGTCCCAGCAATGAAAATAGGGGGGGAAGTGAAGAAGGCAATGGGTCATGGCTAAAGGGTGATGGTGGGAAAGATTAACCTGTCAGTGGGGAGCTGTGAGAAGAATGGGGTTATGGCTGGACCGGGAGTTTCCAGCAGCAGTGAGAACCCTGACAGCATGTATGTCACATCAGTTACAATTCAAAATTGATGGGGTGGAAAGTTGCCAGGGAGATTTAATAAAGGAAAGAAGTATTGTAAATCAGTAGATAAAACACAGTAACCTTAATGTTCCTCAGTCCTTGCTCTTTCATTTATACTGAGGCTTCCTTGTTTTTTCCATCTTTCTGTATGTCATCTTTTCTCTCTGGTGGTTTCCTAAGGCAAAGCACAGACACCCTCCTTAGTGCCTGGCTTGCATTTGCCAGACCAGCACCCCCAGTTTGCCTTTTCCCAGGTCCTCCCCACTCTGCTCTGCCCTCTGGCTGCAGTGCCCTGTCTGAGTTCAGTGCTGAGCAGCTACAAGGGCCAGAGACCTGCACTCAGAACCCCCTGTGGTGCTGAGCTGCTTTGTTCTGTTGAGTTTTGGGCTGGATGCAGAGAGGTGCTGGCTTGATTCATTAGTGAATTTGGGGCTGCAGCTTGCCACTGCAAATACTGGGGAACCGGCCACAGGGGAGGAAGCAGCAAACAGACACACTGGCTGGTTTGTATTTTCCTGTGCAGCACGAGCTCTTGGTGGGGACTGTGCAAACCAGCCCCTGCAGTACAGTCTGTGAGGGGTTGAGCAGGTCTGTCCTGTTTGCACAGAGCAGGGAAACAACACAGTGGTTCTGTTTCAGTGGAGATGGCACAGGTGCTTTTGTCACTCAAACCAAGCCACCTTTTGAAGGAGCTGTGTGGAGGGGCAGTAAATGTCACTGTCAGATGCAGAGGCAGCCGTTGCACAGGGCTCCCCAGTCTGAGCTGGCACAGCTCTCGGAGCTGCCTGCCTTTGCCATGCTGGCTGAGGATTGCATTCTTCTACTCCATGTTCTTTCTTCCAGGTCATTGATTTCCAAATCAGGCCAGAAGACAGCATGACCCCATTTGTCACAGGCTCTCTGTGCTGGAGCATCACTCTTGCTAGCTCTTTGTGCTCAGTGTGCTCTGTACCTCCTGCTCCAGCTGCTCTGTTGCTCTTGCTGGCCCCAAAGGTCAGTCATCACTTGGGTCCAGGGCTGAAGCTCAAAGTCCCAATGACGTTCTTGGTTTCCTGTTGACTGTTTCCTACTGTGACTTATCAGACTGTTAGACCTGATCTTCCTGTCTTGCTCAGTGTTGCTGAGGCCTTATTCAAGCTTTGCTCTTTTGATAGCTTCCATCATTTTGTTTTGTTATTTAAAAAGCACCTTGGGGGAGATTTTTTTCTTTTTTCTTAATTGCTGTTGTTATTGCCAGTGATTTATGCAGGGTTGGCTCGGGTCAGCCAGCCCTGGTGCCTGTTCTCCCTGGCTTCATTCAGTACCAGCTGTTCTCCAGCAGGAGTCAAACAGCAGGTGGGGAGGGCAGGAGTCCTGCCAGCCCTGCAGCAAAGTTCAGGGAGAAGGGAGCAAGAGGCAGCAGCAGGGGCACTCGGGTACATCCACAGGCCTTGCTCAGCTCCAGCAGTTACCCAGCAGGGAGAAGTCTCTGTGAGCTCAGCTCCAGCACTTGGCTTCTGCTTGTCCTTTGCATCTGTGTGAAAGTCACTCTTGAGACAGAGCAGGCTGTGTTTGGCTCATATTTTTTAACAGCTATTCACTTGCTTTCATTTTGTGCAGAAGCAGGAGTTCCCTGGTCAGTACTGAGACATAACCAGTAATACCTGTTAGCTTAAATAAACTGTAACTGGATTCTGCTGGACTCTTCCTTTAACGTTTTTGGCAAATATTCAAAACCCTCTTTCCTCTTCAGTCTTAAGTAGTCTCTCCTTGCTATAAATAATATACTTTCAGTGACTCTGTTCTAAAAACATATGGAAAACTGCTTCCGAGCAGGAGGATTGGCTGTGACTGTGTCCATCAGCAGGGCCATTTTGGCAACTTAACCAGATGACTCTTCAGGCAGATGGAGATCAAGCTTTCAGGAATACTGAGCATGGTTGTCCTCCATAGGAAACCAGACACTTCAGAAATGGTTTCCTCTTGATTCTGGGAAAGAATGCAGTTGTTGAAAGAAACCAAGCTTCCATCACGGAAGCGGAGGGAAGAACAGCCCAGCCTCTGGCCAGCTCGTGGGGACCTTGGCCCGGCACAGCGGCGGGGGCGGGTCTGTTCCGCCGGAGTTAAAAGCGAACCCCCTTGGCAGGAGCTGCAGTTCGGGTTCGCTGAGCCACTGGAGCCAAGCACTGCTGCCCACTGGCCTCCTGGACCTTTGTGCAGTCCCAGGATGTGGGAGCTACTGGTTACTGACTGTTCCTTACAAGGGGTCTTCAGGAATTTCTGCCGGAGTTGCACCTACAGGAGCCGTTCCAGTTCCAGTGGGAAGCACGTGTGTGCCGGCAGTGTCCCGCTGTGGGCTCACATCTGGGGCAGAGTGCGCAGGGACAAGGTTGGCCTCGCTTGTTCTGTTGCTGCCTGGGGTCTCTGCAGTGTGAAACTTTCCTCTCTGCTGCTTGTCTTTCTGTGGGGAAGGCGTGGGGGCACTTGTCTCTGTAGCTGTCAGCAGCACTGGGCTGCTCTGCCGATGATCTGAATCTGTTACCATGATTGTCTCAGATCTCCCAGAATTTCCTGCAGCTGCTGTTATTCCAACATTTCTCTCACCTGCCAGAGCACTCTGTCTCAGGGCTCTGTGAGAGGGGGGAGCTGTGCTGCAAAGGACCTCTGGTTACCGGGGGTGTGTTTGCTGACAGCAGTAAACTCAAGGCAGAGGCTGTGCAGTTGCCTCCTCAGTGTTCCAAGTGCTACAAAGCCATCTCAGGAGGCACCAAGTTCCCGCTTTGGCTGGTTCAGGTTGCAGATCCAGTCCCGGTGCAGGCAGCTCTTTCCTCTCTTGCCAGTCTCGCTGGAGCTGGGTTCAGGTGTGTTTGGGCTCTTCCAGCCAGGGCTGGAATTGTTGGGTGATGTTTGAGCACTCGAGTCAGCCGCTCCTCAGCCTCACAACTATCCACTCGAGATCAAGCAAAGCTGAAAACGGGAGATTGGAACTTGGTTCTGTTTAATGAATTCTTCCAGAGCAGGGTCAGGTGTTCTTCCTGCTTCCATTCTTGGATAGAAATGAAAAGAAATAGGCAGGTTGAAGGAGGACAACTTTCCATGAGTTTTGGGCTGATTTTTTCCATTTCTCCTCTGTCAGATCCTAACAGAAGTTTGGTTTGTTTGAAATTATTTGCCTGTTTATGGATCACTTTGTATTTCTCTTCCTTCATTTCACTCTTAAGGTCATCATGTCTTTTGAATTCAGTCCTTCTTGGAAGCTGTTGGCTCCATAGCCAAGAGCTATGAAGTTCTCCAGCCTGACTTTTTATTTCAGTGCAGTAATTTCACACTCACCCAAACTCACCTGTCTATAGAAACCTGCAGTGGGAGACAGTTTCTCTGTTTCAAATCAGAGTTATTTCAGAATAACTCCTCCCTTTCTCTGACTCCTGGCCCTGTGGGATGGGACAATTCTGGCTGTCCCTGTGCCTCTGTGTGTGCCACAGCCATGAGTGCAGTATCTCGTTCTGTGAAAATTCGGGTTGTTGCCATTCAAACACTGACTGTGCTCGCTGAGGTTGCCTTTGTTGTTGAGCAGACACTGCACACATGTTGCTGGATTTTCCTTGCAGGCTGGCTGCTTTCTCTGAAGTCTGTTCCCAGCTCATGGGTTACTTCTGTTTTTCAGCTGGACCCGCAGGCACTGCAGGACAAAGACTGGCAGCGCACGGTCATCTCGATGAATGGGGTAAGTGCAGCAAACAGAAATCAGCTCTGCTTCTGTACCTCCCATGGGCTTTATTTCTTTGCTCTTCATTGCAGCAAGGGAAAAAGAAATAAAAATATTTAAAAAGTGCCATCTGATCTCTTTTGTTCAGGTTGAGGTGAAGCTGTCGGTGAAGTTCACCAGCCGGGAGTTCAGCCTCAAAAGGATGCCGTCCCGCAAACAGACCGGCGTGTTTGGGGTCAAGATCGCCATTGTCACCAAGTGAGCTCAGGGGTCACACTTCTCCCTGTTGCTATTCAGAAAGGCAACTGGCCAGTGGGGTGCTCCTGCTCCCAGCTTCTTGTTTGGCAGGGGGCAAAGCCAGTGTGCGCACGGGCTGTGGAACCCAGGCTGTTTGCTGACAGCCTCGCTCCTCTGAATTCCGGAAATCCCTCTTGCCCTTGCCTTCTCTGCAGTTAGCTGACATGGTCACAAAGTTCCAGAGCCACTGAACAGGGATGTTTCCTTTCCATAATCAAAAATGTTCAAGGTCTTTGGATCCCGTTATATTATTTTAACCCCTGATCTTTTGTCGTGAATCATTTGCCAGCAGAAACCTGTTTGTTCTGTTCCAGGCTTTGGGAAGTGTGGTATTTCCTCTCTGTGGAATTGTATTAATTTGAAAACAGCAGAGTTGCTGTGTATCCAAGGAATGTTTGGGAATCCTCTGATTACCTGGGTAGAGTCACAGACTCTACGGGCACTGGGACCTGGCCAGAAGCTCAAGTGCTCAGGGAAGCCAGGCTGAGACAGTCAGAAAACCCTCTCCAGTTTTAAAGGAGTTTTTCAGCTCCGTCCCTGTTGCCTGTTCAGACTTTCCCCCCCCATTTTCCAGAAGAGGTTTGCACAGTGAAGTGTTGGGGTGGTTTTAGCCAGCCTGGCTGGCTGGGGGAGCAGGCACTGAGGGCCTGGGCTGTGCTGAACTCTTCTCTCTGGCTTTTTGAAGGAGGGAGAGGTCGAAGGTGCCTTACATAGTGCGGCAGTGCGTGGAGGAGATCGAGCGGCGCGGGATGGAGGAGGTGGGAATCTACCGAGTCTCGGGGGTTGCAACGGATATCCAGGCTCTGAAAGCTGCCTTTGATGTCAGTAAGTATTTGTGCCTGATGTTCTCCTTTGCTCTGTGAGAACCTGCCTGAGCTCCCTGTCAGGTGGCTCTGCTATTTTTAATCTTATGTTCCCCAAGAAGCATTAAGAGGTAGAGATTCTCGCATGAGGAGAATATTTTTAACCCTGGCTGC
Organism: Lophotriccus pileatus; assembly: GCA_035583135.1. NCBI lineage: Eukaryota > Metazoa > Chordata > Aves > Passeriformes > Tyrannidae > Lophotriccus > Lophotriccus pileatus. The sequence continues at coordinate 2,535,859 of JAWWES010000037.1, read as the reverse complement.
ATATTTTATTAATATTCTTCAGCTACTGATATAACTCCAGACATACAACAGGATGGATCCTTGTTCCAAATCATGCTTTTGTTATTCTTCCCAGCAGACATGAATGGTGGGTTTACCTGCCTTGCCAGATCTTTGGAAATAACAGACACCTTTCTCAGGGGAAGTGTCAGCAATCTGGAGTCATAATTTCCTCACTGTACTGAGGTCTCCAAATTAATACAAGTCCTTAAAATTAAGAATGTTTTGTGAAAGGAAGGCAGCAAAAAATATATTTTAAGGTTGACTATGAGGGGTGTTTATGAAGCTGGAGTTGGGTGGTCAGGGCTCCTGAGTTCTCTTCTTAACTCTGTCTAGACCGATGTGCACAGGCTGTAAAATTACATAATTTGACATTTGCAAAGCTGTCTTTGATCTTGAGCAGAAAAGGGCTCCTTACAGGTGCTGCATTTAAATCAATGGCCTGTGTGTCCCAAAAGACACCCAAGATCAGGCAGGTGAAACAATTCTGAATCGCTGAGATACAAAAAAAAAAAGTGAAATTCTGCCTTACTTCCAGCCTCCACATGATGGTCCAAGAGCTGCTCAAGCCACACTCCTTTTTAGGCAAGCCTGTGCCAGTTGCCCAAATTCCCCCTCCCTGCACTTTTCCTTCACTTCTTTACTGAAGTATTTTCCTTCTTGTATTTTCTGTTCAATCCCCCTAAGCTACCAAAACCTCTGATGAATCTCCACTGGTGCAATAAGGGTCTTTCACAGATCAAAACCCAACTTTTTTCATTTCTGTTAAATGCTATTTTACACTAAATTTCATGAAACCAGTGCCGACTCTGCTGGTTGCTGTTTGTTTTAGGGAAAGGGGGTGGTTCTGTTGTTCCTAATAGTAACAAAAGTGAAATGTGAGCTCTGAATTGCTTTAGCTGCACTCGGTGGGGAGTTAGAGACCTCGGAGTCTCTTATTCCAGGCTGTGAGAGGCAGGGAATTGGAGTAACAACTGTTGTCACTAAGGAAAGTCGAAATGCGTATAAATGCAGTCAAGCAGGGCTTGTTCAGACCAGGCACAGCCCAGCAACCTGGGAGGGTGGAGTTCTCTTGACTTGATGTAAAGCCATTTGCAGTCATTTGTGCAGCACTTCTCAGTGGTCAGAGGTTGCTCATTTAATCTGGGGAAATGGAAACAGGAAAGCTCTCCGCTGTTTGGGCAAAGACAAAGGATAAACAGGCCCAAAGCGAAGGAAAGAAGGAATGGAAGGCCAGCAGCTCCTTCACCCTGCCCCTGCTGTGCCCTCTTTCAGACAACAAGGACGTGTCGGTGATGATGAGCGAGATGGACGTCAATGCCATCGCGGGCACCCTCAAGCTGTACTTCCGCGAGCTGCCCGAGCCCCTGTTCACCGACGAGCTGTACCCCAACTTCGCCGAAGGCATCGGTGGGTAGCCCAGGGGAACCCCCGAGGGTGGAAACTCTTCAGGAGGAGGCTGCTCCTGAGGCAGCACAAACAGGAATTGATAGTGTTGGACAGAAGCCTGAGCAAGCTGTGAGGGAGTGGAACAGAGCTCAGAACGGAGCGTTGGAATGACGTTGCCTGCCTGGGTGGTGGAGTATGGGAGACTGCCACGCTGGATTGCAGGCTGGAAAAGCCCAGGCTTCTGAAGGATGGGTTCAGAACAGGATGCCAGCCCCTCTGCTGGGGCTGTGTAGGCTGGCTGCCCAGTCAGGCTTCCAGGGAAGCCCCCTTTGGAGGGGAGGGTGGTGCACCCCACCTTACCTTGATGCAGGGGAAAGACATACTGATCAACAGTCTGAAAGCACTTGAACGGCTTGAGAGAAAAGCATTCTCTATGCATCTGTGAAATAAAGGAAAGAGATGCTGTGGGATATTGATGTGCAACTCTGACCTTCTTTCCAGCCTGTGATGAACCACAGTCCATCCAGGCCCATCCCTGTGGGCTGGTTTGGGAGCTGGCACGGTGGGTCAGATCCTCACTCACTGCCTGGGGTGATGTTTCATTCTCTGTCTTGCAGCACTTTCAGATCCTGTTGCAAAGGAAAGCTGTATGCTGAATTTGTTGCTGTCGCTTCCAGAACCCAACCTTGTGACATTCCTTTTCCTTTTGGACCATTTAAAAAGGTAATAATGTGGTTCCTTGAGACTTGCATTTAATGTGTAAAGCATTTTTATTTTGGAAAGAGGAGCCTTTTCCTTAAATTTGTGCTGAATCACACAAATGGAGAAGCATTTGCTGATCTGCTGTGAATGCTCATCAGATAACTATTGTCTCATACTCACTTAGTGAGGCAGTAAATCCTGAATTCCATTCCCACTCATACTGAAAAAGGATTAGAACTGGAGGAAAGGGGTAACAAAAGAGTCAGGGCTTATCTTGTGCAAATGCAAATTCCTGCTGCAATGTCACTGCAAAACTGCACCTGCATCTGGGTCCAAAGGTCTGGAAAGGTTTTTGTATAAGTCATGAAACTTTGGCCATATTTCAGGTCTGGTGAGCCCTGTCTCAAAAGGTGTCTGAAGTCCAGTATGATCTGTTTTTAAAATAGATAGCACTTTGCCTAACTGCAGTTGTCAGTTCCTTGTTTAGTCAAGTCTTTCTGATCTTGTCTGTGTCTTTGTAATATGGTTTCAACTGTGAAAAGGTATTTCCATGCATTTGATATTAATGCAGTAAGCTGCTTAATACCTGCCCAATGTGTTGATTTGTGTTGATATGTTGAACACACCAGAGACTGTTCCTGGAGACATGAAAGATCATCTTGTGACTGAGGTTCTGGATTAAAATCCAGGAAATCTGGGCTTTACTTGTGTTTCTACTGCAGACTTTTGTGCCCTTGGGCAAATTTTTTAACCTTTGTGCCTCAGTTTCTCATCTGTAAAGCTCAGGTATTTATGAAGAACCTTGTGCTTTGTCTCTTCTCCCAGGGTTGCTGAGAGGGAAGGTGTTAACAAGATGTCCCTGCATAATCTTGCCACTGTCTTTGGACCAACACTGCTCAGACCTTCGGAGAAGGACAGTAAAATCCCTGCTAACCCAACCCAGCCCATCACAATGACTGACAGCTGGTCACTAGAAGTCATGTCCCAGGTAAGATCCTGAATGTGCCATTGCATCCTGTGAAGGCACTTTCTGGGAAAGGCCTGGCCCAGCCACCCCCCTGGGTTTTCATGGCAGCTTTTTGAGAAACATAAAACAACTGCCCTTACAGGGACATTTTAAACTGTTTGTAAAACTGTGTTTCTTCAGGCAGTTCAGTTTGCATCTGTGCAGACACAGCTTTTCATGAGGGAATGTCTGTTTGTGCATCCCCTGTGTGTGATTGTGCAAGGGAAGGGTTTTTGGGAAGCTGTCTCCCAGCACCATCCTGGTGCCCTGGAATAAAAGGACCAACAGTGTTTCTTCAATACTCCTCAACATTTAAACCAACAAAATCCTCTGCTAAGTTGACATTTCTTTGGCCACTGCTGCCTGTGAAGGCGATGCAGAGGGTTGGAACACAGAGCCTGTGTTACTGGGTCAGGCTGGTTTGTATGTTCTCCATTGAATAATGGCAAATTTTAGATCCAGTTTTTTCAGTGCTCTGGAACAGCAGCACCATTGTTCCATCCTGGAAGCTGAAAAGGGTGTCTCTGAAACACTGCAGGTTTTAGTATTTCTGCTGGTGTTACACAGTGTATGAAAACAAATACACAACTGCTGCAAGCTCCCATGGAGAGAGCTGTAGGCGTGTCTGCCCGGCCTCCAATAGCTGGGATGAGAAGGAGTTACCAGGGCTTTATGACCTTCTTCTCTCTCTTTCCAGGTTCAAGTTCTTCTGTACTTCCTGCAGCTAGAGACCATCCCCACCCCGGACAGCAAGAGGCAAAGCATTCTCTTTTCCACAGAGGTGTAGGTGCCTGCGGTACCAACAGCACACAAAAAACTGCTCTTGGCATGATCTGCCACCCCTGAGAAAAAGCTGACTGGTGTTTCCTCAGACGTGACTGGCCTGTTCCTGTGCTGGGGAATTCCGGCCCTCAGTGCTTCTGCTGTTTGTGAACCAGAGACAGGCTGGAGAAAAAGGAGAAAACCCTCCCCTGGTGCTGGTGGGACCAGAACTAAGCAGAGACGGAGCTGTGTGGAATCTCCACTAGAAGGAGCAATAGACACTTGAACAAATGCACCACGGAGTGTGGCCATTATTCTTGTTGGGAATGGGACAGAAGGTATTCCTCATTTTATGGATTTAATTTATCATAAAGAAACTTCAAGATTTCTACTGGACCACTTGATAGGACGCCCCTTTTTGGGTGAGGGGGTGTTAAAGGATATATCACAACTGTGTCTTTAATAACTGCTGATTTTCAAGTACTGTTCTAGGCCACAAAAATAGCATTGCTTTGCAAGAGGAAGGAGAAGGGAAGGGTCTGGGATCTAAGATTCCCTCCTCAGAAATTCAAGTCTTGATTCAAATAGGGTTCTAAAGAAATCAAACAGTTTTATGTACAACTAGAACTGTTGGTCTGTTTGGGGGCTGGGATTTTTTTGTGTTTGGGGTTTTTTTATTTGTCTCACCCAGCCCTTCAGGTGCAAATGTTTATACACCCTGGGGAAGGAGATGCCCTGCTGTTGCCTGTGTTGCACTTCTGATGGTTTTTTTTGGGCTAAGGGAGACACATCCAATGAAGTTACACTATAAATAAATAGAGCAAATTAAAGAGAGGCAGGGAGGATAAGAGTCAGCGATTCTGTTGGTTTTTTGCATTTAAAAGCAGGGGCAACATTATCCAGGAAGGATTGCTAAATTCCTTAGACCCCCACCAAACTCAATGAAAATTAATTGGGAAGACACTTAATTCCCAACACTCCAAAGAAAATATGTTATCACTGCAAAAGTAATTGAAGAATTTGTGGACAGAAAAAAAAAAAGCATGGCTCTCAGTTTGGCTGGCTGCTTACTCCAGACTTTGGTCAGAACATCTTTTTTTGATACTTGAATTTTTGGAGGCTTTGTAAGTTGCTTCCGCAAGAGTCTTTTTCTGATAGATACAAACACTCTGAAAAATGTGTCAGAATGTACTTTATGGACAATCTAGCAAGTAGCATGCATTGTGGATTCTCCAGAAATTCCAGCCCTGTTTTAAAGAGCAGTGGAGAAATTTCTGTGGAACTCCATCCAGCAGTACAAAAGGTCTGGCCAAACACCAATTTTGTGTTTCCCTCCCTAAATCAGTTGAAGCCACAGGGATTCCAGAGGCAGAAAGGGCAACAGTATTTGTCCAGGGAATTGAAACTGCGGGACCTGATTGCTGGTACCCAGAGCCGGGCGTTCTGGCTGTGAAGCAGTTGTGCCAAACATCCCGAGGGCTGGGAGCGATGCTTTCCTAAACCACTCCAGCCCCCACTCCCTACCCAGCTCTGCAGCATCCCTGCAGTGGCATCTGTCCATCACTGTCCTGGCAAGAAGAAAAGTACAGCTGGAAGACAAGGGAAGGACTCGGCACGAGAAGGGGAGGGAGGGACAGGTTCTGAAAGGTTGGTAGGGTCAGGCTGTGAACATCATTTGTGGGGAAACGCGACAGGGAAAGCAACCCCTTTGTGTGGAATTGCACATTTCCTGATGGGTGATCTGCAATCTCTCAGTTAAAAAAAAAATAGCAAAGGAGTGTTTCAAACGAATAGAAAGAAAAAAATTAAAAGGGAACTGATTCTGTAGTCACTGTAATTCTGACTGCTGGATAATATTAGAAATTATTGTACTGTGAAGTTGCAAAATCAAAAAGGAACAAATATAAATTTCGATTTTGTGAGTATATCAATATTTTGCATGCTTTGTAAGGATTCTTATAGGAATTTAATATTGCTTAGTATCCCTCCCTCCTTAGGTCTGGGAGCAAACCTCTTTGTAATGTAATGTACAACTAGAAATTCCTTCTCTCTTGTATGTTATTTCCACGACATTCCAACTTCTGAACCTGCAAAACAGAAAATGTGTCTGTAGTAGGAGGTGCTTTTTGGGGGAGGGAGGGAATGAAGGCAAGGAAACTTGAAGGCTTAAGATTTTGATTTTTTTAATTTTTATTTTCAGTTTTTGCCTGTTTGAAGGTAAAAATGAGTCACAATCCTGACGAACACTGACTTGAGCCAAGTCGTGCAGCGCAGTAAAGCACACTCGAGTTTTGTTTCTCTGTGTTTGTTCTCCCTTTTCCCTGGTGCAATCCCACCACAGCAATCCTGGTGCCACAGGCTGCACTCCTGCCAGCTCCCACCTCGGGGGGATGGACCTGAGGCAGAAGCACTGCTGATGATTTCATGGGAAAGGGGAAAAAAAACCCCAAGCTGCAGCTGGTGGCTGGGTGATAACCTTTTCCTTTGGTGTTTGGAATCTGTGGCTGCTCCTTGCAGTGTTGAAACTGGAAAGCAATACCATAATGACTGTGCCAATTTACTTTTGCCCAACTTTTTTATTTTTATTTATATAGGAAGTTAATTTTAATATTAAATTACTGATCTATAGTATGTAACCACGAGAAAATGGCTTTTGCTTTGGTTACTGTGACAGGTTGTTGCTGTCAGTCTCTCATTACAGTGCTCAGTTCTAATGTAACATTATCTAACATGCAGGCATGTGGATCAGGGAAAAAAAAGGTAATTTAACTTAACCCGTTAATTATTTCTGTTAAGTATGAATATGTTTTCCCCAAAGCTGGTAATTTTGGGCTGGAAAAGATAGTTCATCATATTGCTGATGATGAAATCATGGACTGATTTGAAATACGAGAATTGATTTCTTGAATTTCCTTTAATTTTGCAATTAAGTTTTTTCAAATAGTCTTATGTTTTCAGACATTTAAGTATTTCCAAAAGGCTTTTATGTTCTTTTCCCGGGGATGTTGGTTGGGTTTTTTGGTTTGTTTCGGGGGGGGGGGGGTTGTGGGCTTTTTTTTTTTTTACTTTATTTTTTAATAAGCCTTATCATACTTAAACAAAAAGGGAATTGCAAAACTTGGCTTTAGAGAAGGCCTTCTGATTTCTCCTCTTATATGTTCCCTTGTGAGTTGTGTCAGAAAATCAAACTCTTCCATTCTCTCTATCTAAAAAGGTACAATATAAACCACTTAAGAGCAAACTATCAACAAGTTACCCTTTAGGTGTGCACTGGGAGTTTCTGCTCCTTCAGTTTCTAGTGTATTGGAGAGACCTTTCTACCAATGTCGCTTTCAGGAACAGGAATCTCAAACATTAAAATTTTCAGCTAAGGCAATCCAGGTGATCAGGAGAGTCTGTGTCTCTCCAAGTTTAAGGAGAGGAATAAGCATCAGCTTCCTGGCATTTAGAAACTGTTATAAAATTTTCATGGGTTTTTTTTTTTTTTAACACTGAATAGGTTTTAAAATAAAATTAAAAGAAGTTAAGCAAAGGAAGGGAAAAGTTTTCCGAGGGGGACAAGAAGTAACAGTTCCTAGCTCAGAGTCAGCTCCGTGGCTGTGTGTGCTTTGTACGGGAGGGGAGGGTTGGAAATCAAACTGAAACACGTCCATTCCAATGCTGCTGATGTTCCTTTTGCACAATTTGAACAAGCTGAGGCAGTAGCTAAGCTCTTCCAGGCTGTATTTGAATGCTGCTATTTTCAGTGTCCCAGCTAGGGGCAGAGCCCAGCAGTGTGGTGGTGCCTGCCCTTGCCGTGCCCAGCGCCTGGAGCCAAACGGCCGCTCGTGGTGTTGGCCGTGAGGTGGTGGAACCAGAGGATGGTTATGGGCAGGGTTTTTGCAGTTTATTCATTTTGCCCGTTTAAAACTCTGTGTTATGGTTGTTCATGTTAGTTTTCTGAGTTTATTTAAACAAATGTACTGTTCTTTAAAGCGTATGTGGATCTCCAGATTAGTTTGTCACCTGTGTAACACTAGAGGGGATCACAACGTGTTCCCTTACCTTAACACGCCCTTCTTCAAGTGTGTATAAAATCTAAACTGACCAATGTGGCTTTTAAAGATGTTTAAAATCTGATGGCAAAACCCCATCTCTCTCTGATTCCTCACTGGGTAATCCTTTTGCTTCAGTGCTTGGTCACCTACTGGGACAACATTATCAGATGTGGCATTTGTCTTATGGAAATTTTAGTATAAAATGGGAAATGTTTTAAGAAAAATCCTCCCTTTCTCTGTTTAATTCAAAATGACAGGGACTTGTAAAAGCAGAAGAGCTGGATTTTGGGGGGACCCTGAAGAAGAAAAATCTGAAAGGGCAGTTCCTAAGTAGATAGAATCAAATTAATGAAATTCTTGTAGTCACTTGTTTATGCCCTCTTAAATTTGTAATCCAGGGACTTTATTATTTTCAGACTAACACTGTCATTGTACTGTTAGTGAAAAATAAAGCTGGTACCATTCCCTTCCTTTAACACAGGGCCTGTGTGACCGAGGTACCAGAGCTTTGGGTTCATATTCTGAACTCAAGTGAAATGAATGTTCATGTGTATTCTGTGAATTTTGTAATTGAATAGAATGAAATACATGGATTGCCCTTAAAACCAACAGAAGCTATAGAGGCAGCACTTACAGTTAATAGATTTTTCTGTAACAATCTTCAGGGAATAAAAGTAACACAAATGGAAAAGAGAAACATAATTAGGAATCGCTCAGGTCACATTGTTTGGGACTAGAAAGGAGTTCTCATTTTGAGCTGCAGAAGGCGGCTCATGCCCCAGATAACTCAGCAAAGGCTGTCGTGCCAGTAAATAAACATGAATATGGGAACGCCAGGAATTTAGCTACTGGAGCCTCCCAGTTCTGATGTGCTGCAGCCCCTCTTTCTTAGTGCTGAATACTCACAGTTGAATACTAAGGAAGCCAAGTTTACCACTTGCTCTTTACCTTTTCCCCCCCTGTGGCAATAGCAGTAGTGCCTGTGAGTTACTATGAGTGAACCACCATCACAGAGAAGTGAAAAGCTCTTAGAACCACACAGGGCTGTTGTTTGAGCTAAAAATCTGTTCCTGGGCTGTAAGGATAACACACCACAACATGCTGCAATGATGAAATGGTTGGGGCAGTGGGACCAAAGCAAACCTGAGTGTATGTGTTGTCTTGATTCTCCTCCTTCCATGACCATATCATTAGACTGCAGCATTTAAGGCCAAGCAAATTCATAACTGCCCTTGCCAAGAATTAGAAAATTAAAATTACTTAGTTTCCCTCCGATGTTGATTCCCTTTGTGTTACTACCTTATAGTGACATTGCTGGAGACCACTAAAAAACACGCAGGTGAACCATGTGATGGCTTTTCATATCATTTATTTGCTGCTGCCACGGTTCACCTTGCAGTAAAACAGACCCCTTCGTTTCCAAAAGAACCACTTCACATCATTCTGCACTGTAGCAACTACCACACGGGGAGGTTTAGTTTGTAGCAGAGCACTGGAGATAATTAAAGCATTTCCAGTCTTCTTGTGCAGAATGGAGCAGGTACTGCTAAAGCTCTGGGCTCACGTAGGCCTGTGCTGTGAGCTAAGTAAGATTCTATTATTTACAGCTGTTCAAGCATATTTGGGAATTAATATGATTACAAAGTCCCCAAGCCTAGCAGGAGTGTTTGCTCTACTGCTTTGTCTTAATTGCAGTCATGTTCAAATCCTCACGTCAAAAGTGGTTCATCAGAAGAGAAAAAAATGTATTTTCCGCTAGAGCTTTTGCTTGTGTAACTGCTGCAGCCTTTTCCCCGGTGGTAGCACGTTCTGAGAGCCTGAGACATTCTACAGATGAACAGTTTCTCTAATCTGCAGAATGATTTATACCACACGGCGTTTTATATCCCTGTGGATGTACAAAAGGGCAGGCTGGTGCACCAAACAGCTTCCTGCCTGGAAGAGGATACAGCAGCTTCCTGGAGATGACCCCATGGAGGGTCACAGCGGGGGGAGCCCAGCAGAGAGCAGTTGGCCTTGCTGCTGCTTGGGTACTCCATTTTAGTCCCATTTCAGGAGAAATTTGCCAATTTGGGATTATGCAAATAGCTGAAAGCTGGTCCACAGCTAACACCTATTTCATATACAGCAGGTGGTAATGTAAAAGCTGCCACAGCAGAAGGTCATTTCTCCACAGCAGCCTCTTCTACTCCCTTCCTTACCACTCACAGCCCCAGAGAAATCTTGTCTTGGGTTTCACACTCACATACAAAACTTGCAGAATCCTGGATAAAACTTAGCTATGCAGGGACTGATGTTTCAAGAGTTGGGATATCAGGACTAAAAGTGATTACCAAGGTAGCAAAAAGAGGGTAATGAATCGTTGTGTTGGATAAATTGGAGAAGTATCACAAGGAAACAGTGATTTTAAAAATGATCTCACAGCAGGACACAAAAGTTGTCCTTTCTGTGTCTGTCCAGCAAAAAAAAAATAAAACTCAGCCTTCTCTTGCCTATGTAAGTTGTGTAGTTTGTTCTTATCTCTAGTATTATAAGTGTTTATAATCCGTGAAGAATTCCAAGGAAAGGAGTTAAGACTATTTATTTAAATATAAATACAATTAAATTATATAATTAGTGCTAAATTATCAGGTGTAGAAGACAAACAACTTGTTATTGTTCGGATAATTTTGGGTTTCATCAGAGCTAATACTGTTGGCATTGTTTTAAACACTACCATGTTAGGGAGTCAGTTTTTGACATTTTATACTGCTGTTGCTAGTGCTTCAGTATCTCATAGTGCTCTGTTTTGGGAAAGAAAACCTAATCCAAATAGTTTAATACTGAAAGGTGTTGAAACTGTACTGCTAAACATCTCTCAGTTTAGGCCCAAAGAGAAGAGAAAAAGGAAAGGGGAAAAAAAAAGTAGGAAAAATTGTCATTCTGGATTTTTTTTTTAACTTTCTGAGAAAAGCAGTTTGAAAAAGGGATCCAAAAACTGTATTTGGGGGAAAAAAAGTCTTAAGGCATTTGTAGCCTTTCTTTGTACACAATGTTAAATAAAATCTCCTGTATCTATGTTTGTCAGGTTCTTTTGGTCTTATTTAAATAAAAGTGGGCCTGCATTACACTGAATGTGTGAACTGCAGTCAGCTGAGTTTGCTGGAGGTGGGGAATCTAACACTGCTGTGTCCGAGTGAGAGCTGTTTCTGGTTTTACAAGGTAAAAGCTGTATCACTTAAAATCTAGAGGTTGGTACAGGGTTACTGGTGAATTAAACTAAAACAACTGTTATGTGTGGACGTGGTTTACATGCCAGGTAGAGAAGTAGCTGAGCAACCCGGTCCATGTTCAGATGTGTGTGAATCCTTTTGCAGAAGTTCTGCTTCAAAACCCAGCCCAGTCTCAGACCTTGTCAACTTTACATTTGTGTGCAGAGCACCTGAACTGTAGTTATGTATTTGCTAAGGAATCAGCTCTGGCCTCCAGTTCTTCAAACACTGCATGTAAGTAGTGGGTTTTTGTAGGAATCAGTTTGGAAACTGAATCCGTTGTTTAAATCAAGTTTACTTGGTGCTTTATTTAAATATTGTTTAAATTATTAATGTAATTAATTAAAGTACATTTATGTTTTAATATAGTCCAAATTTAATACAATATATAAACATTTCTATAATAAAAAGGTACCTGCTTGAAAGCTCTAGCCAGTTTCATTCAGTGTGGATTACAGAGATGACACAGCTCAATGGCAATGCTGGAAGTGGATAAAATGCAGCTGAGTGCAGTGTTCAAAACTACACTGATTATCCTGCTTACCCCTGAATTGGGCAGAGGAGGGGAAACCCAACCACTGTTATCCATACTTCCTACCAGTGGTGTGTCTGTGTAATAGGAGATACTTTTCCAATAGCTTCAGTGTGGAATTCTTCTGCCAAATGGTTCTTCCTCCATCAGAAAGTGTACCCTTGTAGTGCATCCACATGGAACAGCCCCTGGGTGAGCCTGGAGGGAACCACATGCTCTGCCAGGCGCTCTGCTCATACAACCCCCTTCCTAACATGTCCAGCTCCCCTCTGACTGCCAGCCTGGTGCTTCTCAGCCACTTCTTCTGGCTGCTTTTCCCTGCTTGAAGACCCAGGGCAAGTTCCAGTGCCACGGGCTCGAGGTGAACTGTGGTGTGCAGGCTTGTGCAAATCACCCAGGACACTCCTGCAGGATGCTCTGGCCCTGGAATGAGAGAGAACGAACAAAACCTAAGGCTGGAGCAGGATGAGAAAGAACATGAGTGTATAATACAGATGTTCTGTGCAAATTGCTCCACCTGAGCAGGTGTCTTTCCCTTTTCCAGGCAGCCCTGAGGCCGGGATGGGCTGCCCTGAGGCCCTGCAGGATACAGCTGTCAGTGTGAGGCAGGATCAGCACCAGCGGTACCTGCCCGACCCCAGAGGCACTTGTCTGCTCTTTGTTAGCAGCCTCCAGTTACGGAGATTCTGTAATCCTCTGGGGCAATCTAATCCAGAACATAACCACAATGAGAAAGTTCTCCCAGCAGACAGCTGAATCACTCTTGCACACGTTACAGCACAGAATGCTGCAATTCTATGCATTTTTTTCAGTGACCTTTTAAGTTCCAGAACGAGGATCGGAGGCATATGCACTGTCAGTTAGCAGCTTGTTCACTAATTCACTGAGCTGAACAACAACTGCTTCCTGCTGGAAAACAGAAAGCTGAGCCCTTTGTGGGCTACCGTGAGAAATACATTGTACAAAACCAGTGCAGACATTTTTCACATCCCTAATACAGAAGTAATGCCATTGAAATGCCATTTTTCAACTGATAAATATCTTGAAAAGTCATCTAAAGGTGAAAACACAGAACAACTGTTTTGCTGAAGGTATTGCGGATCAGAAAATTGACTGGAATGACATTGGTGGCACTGTAAGAAAATAAATATCAGAAATATTAATTACGTATAAAGGAGCATTTTACTGTCAAACAAGTACCCAGTATCCGTGCAGCAGCTTTCCAGAGGAATCCCCACCAGGTAAGAACAGGCAGAGTTGATAGAAATGGATGGGGAAGGACATCTCTATAAAATGACTGCCTTTCTAACACATATAAACAGGAAAATTCTCCCACAATGTAAATCAAACTCTGTTGTAACACCTGGCAGCATACATCCTCTCAGTTTTAAAAGGAATTCTGATTAAATATAGATGTCATTTACTTTGATTTACTATGTTAATAATTAAACTTCATCAAAGATAATGAGGGGACTGTAAATCTTACTTGCCCTCACCCATCTGCAGCCTATGAATTCCATATTCCTGTGAATTCTATTCCTATGAATTCTAGGAAGGAACGTACCTCAAGGGAGAGGCTGCCACAGAATCTTACAGTGAAATGTTTCTTTTGCTAAACAGCTGAGCTGCTGTTGGGAGAGAGGCTTTAACCCACAGTCTGAGCAAAACAGAGGGGAAACTTTCACAGGAATATGTCAAATCAGCACATTTTCCTCATTACTGTGTTCATAGCACTTCCCAGCCAATGCCTGTAAATACAAACTCTACTCCACCTCCCACCACAGCGCCCACGCTGCAATTTGGGTTTATTAGCTGGTTATTCATGACAAGTCAAACATCCTGCACACGGATGAGCCACAAAGCTCAGCTTAGCGTGTTTCAAAGGAGCTCAGGCTCTGAAAGCTTGTGTGCACACGCAGTTTTTGTAACCTAAGACAAAGCTGTTCTCTACCACAACGTTCTGCTTTTCTTCATAATGGCTAATATGGGGCTATGTTTTGCATCTGTGCTGAGCAAAGCGATGAAAATTAACTCTACCTCCCTTAAACTATGACACACATTTAAACGTTTGCTTCTCGCTTGGATGAAAAGCTGCAATTATAGACCCGGACAGTAAGACAGAGGTTTAGGAGACCCACAGCCCCCTCGCTCCCACCTGCGCTGCCTGCCCTGTGTGCGCTCAGTGCCAGAGCTTAAAATATGTGTGTTTATTCCACAAAAAAAAATTCCCCAGACCCACCAACCACAACAAACCCAAACTGTGTTTTTACCAGCGTGGGGGGCGGGCCCCGGGCCGGGGCTGTCCCCCCGCCCTCAGAAATCAGCGGAGCTGGGAAGGGGCTGGAGCGGCAGGAGCGGCTGAGGGAGCGGGGGGGGCTCAGCCTGGAGAAAAGGAGGCTCAGGGGGGACCTTCTGGCTCCAACTCCCTGACAGGAACGGGGAGCCGGGAGGTGTCGGGCTCTGCTCCAGGGTAACACCAGGATGAGAGGACATAGTCTTAAGCTGCGCCAGGGGAGGTTAAGTTGGACATCAGGAGGAATTTCTTCACAGAAAGGGCGATTAGACATTGAACGGGATGCCAGGGGAGGCGGTGGAGTCACCGTCCCTGGAGGCGTTTAAGGAAAGACTGGACACACTCAGTGCCTGTTGACAGGGCGGTGTCGGGCCGCAGGGGGGACCCGATGGTCTCCGCGGTCATTCCCCACCTCACGGATCCTCTAATTTTATTATCCCGCCGTTCAGCTGCGGAACGGCCCGGCCCGGCCCCGCCCTGAGGGAGGGCCCGCCCCGCGCACGCGCCGCCCGCGGCCGCGCCCCCCTTTCCCCCTCAGGGCCGGCGCGGGGGGGGCGGTGCCGGCGCGTGCGCGGTGCGTGCAGGGGGCGGGGCGGAG
>JAWWES010000037.1:2499042-2521133 GCA_035583135.1 Lophotriccus pileatus | reverse complement strand
GTGCCCCGGTAAGCGCCGAGCGCCGGCGGGCACGGCCCGACCCGACCCCTGCCCCACCGGGGGGTCGCCCGCGGGCTCCGGCAGGGCCTGTGTGCCGCGCTCCGGCCGCAGCGCCCCTCCCGGCCGCGGGGAGCCCCCGGGCCCTGGCTCCTCATCATCATCCCCCCCCTCCTCCATCCTCCCTGAGGGGCCGCGCTGTCACCTCGCGGCGGTGACACCGCCCCGCTCCCGCCTCGGGGGCCCCCCCGCGCTTCAGGGGCCGCCCGCGGCATCCCCCGGCCGCCCTGTCACCCGTCCTGCGGCCGTGTCCCCGCTCCGCCGGCCCCGGCAGGCGGCGAGCCGCAGGTCGGCCCGCGTTTGCGACCCGCCGGGAAATCCTTTGCTTTGCTGTGTCTGTGAGAGGGGCGGTGGGTGCGTGCGGGAGCTCCCCGAGGGGAAAGGCGCAGCGCCCGCGTTCAGCACCTTTGTAGCGGGGTTTTGGTGGGGTTGGGAGCACCTTTGTCTGGGTCCTGGTCTCATGCTTGTCTGGAGCGCCGTTTTTTTCTCTGTGTTTTTGTAGCTGGAAGATCCTACAAGTTGAATTTTGTGCCTGCTGTCTGCCTTTCTGTGCCTCGCAGTATTCCATCTTGCAAGGCTTTCGTGACCTGGTATTACCGGGGATGGAGGGAGGCGGGTTCCTATAGCTGTGCCAAAATCAGTCACCAGCCTGTTCTGAGAGGTTCTGTGTCCTCAGAGGCAAAACCAGTGCAGTGCTGATGCTCAGCAAACTGCATCCTTCTCTCCACAGCAGCACCTCACCGTCTGTGATTGCAGAAAGTGTCTGTGCTAGGATCTGGAACACAGTTCTCTTGGAGCAGAAAATGTGTCATGTAAGTGGTTCCACTGGGTGAAAAGCGCTCTGAAGAGCCATAGGTTCTGCCGAAGGGCATAGTCTGTGCGAGCTCTGCTCCCCAAAAGCAAACATAAACCTTCTGGAGCTGCTTCCTGCTTCATTAATGGTATGGACTTTGGCTGCTGAAAGATAGGCAAACTAAAGCCAGTGGCTGCTTTTAATACTGTGAGTCACAGTATAGCGCTGCAGCAGCTCAGAATTGCAGTTGCTTCTCTCTCTCCAGCCTAGCTGGTTGTTGTTAGGTAGTTGCGAACAAAAATGAAAAGAGAGGGTCCTTGTAAACAGTCTGAGATTAAAAGTGAGCAATTGAGACGGGTGTAGTCTCATGTTTCTTGTAACACTGCCACTTCATTTTCAGTTAATGGAAAAATCAGGTTCTAGGCTGATAAACTATGTGAAGTAAGAAAAGAAAACTTGATCTTTCAGATGTTTTTGTGTTGCTGAAGACGCATCTGGTTTTATTTCTTTATTGAATACAGTACGTAATTGGGAACAAAATGTCTCAAATCTTCTTAAGTTATTTTTCCACTTCTGTCAAATACAGGGACATGTAGTTAAACACTGCAGCCCACATTTTCCTGGTTACTTTATTTGCTCATTTTGAAGTGCTGTTTGTTGCCACGCATTTTAGTGTGACCACTGGTAAAGATCTGTCTTCTCTCTCTGGTTGTATGAGGGACTGTTGTGTTAAAATCTGACGATGGTGGAACATCACAGTGGGAAAACCTCCGTTGTCCAGTAACATGTTGAGTTGAAACGAACTTTTGCCATTTTTGCTTTACTGTTAGTATGGAAAATAAATTCTCAGGAGGCGAAAGCATGTGATAGAACCTCCTTAAGAGATCTTTCACTGACGAAATCCAGAAGTTCTTTTTTCCTTGCCTTGACCTTGTTGGAGCCTGTCTCGCCAACTGGGATCCAGTTCTAGAAGTGTCTAATGCTGCTAATGGGACTGAATCACTGTTGCTCAGTGGGAAAAACAACACCAGAAATGTTATGCTTGTACTTCCTGTTGTAAAAAATCACTCCATTTAGTCTTATTTTTAGTCTTTACGCTGAAAAAGGGAGAAGAAGCGGGTGTTAGAAGCTGTTTTATGTACTTAATGGTTGCCTTACGTGACTAGTCACAAGGAACATATTACTTGTTTCTTTTGAGCTGATTCCAACTGAAGTGATCAGAGAAGCCACCATTTGGAGCACTTAGTAGTGCAGCCTGCAAGTAATCAGAGGATACTATCTTTTAACATATAAATAATTCATCAGTAGAGTTTTCACACATACATGCATGATTTTCTTTGGGAAACAGGACTTTGCTGTGAAGGCACTACAACTCTTGATCTTTATCCTTGTACATGGATGTCTTGGGATACTTCAGTTGTGCAAAAAACTGACGCTTTGTTGCAAATCAGTGGCAGAATTAGTAGCTTCCCAAATTGCAGGAAAGAGGTATACAGGAAGAAATTTTGATGTTAGCTGAAAGGAGACTTTTTGAAGGGGTTCAGTCTGCAGGGTTTCAGTACCAAAAGACAAAAAAAATTCAGAACTAGCAATTTGTTGCATATTAAAGGGTTGTAAGCACTAAAGCAAAATTTCAACAGAGTAGGTAACAAATTTTTACTGAGCATTTAACATTAGGATTTAAATAGTATTTAAAAAAAAAAAAGGTAGTATTGAAGTACTGTAGCAATGTGTTTGATGACATCAGCCTGAAAGTATTTGTATTTTTCTGATGCTAAAAGCTTTCCCTGACTTTGGTGATTTGGCTGATGTAGGATACATGTTCCACACAGGTACATGCAGTGAGTAATGATTTCCTGTGGGATACACTTTTGGGGAGGTGGGTGGAAAGCATGACCGAGAGGCTGGCGTTCTTGCCACTCCATGAAACTTTCGGAGTTCTTCCTAAGACATTTCTATATATGTTCTTAATTAAAAGCACACAGTGGTTTTGGCAGATGGAGGCTTCTTGGAACTTTGGCTGCAGAGTTCCCTTGCTGTGGGAGGGTTCACTGTTCATCACTAAAATGTTGGCTGTCCTTGTATTTGCCAGTCATAACTGACACGGACAGGTTTATAGCAATGATCTGTTAGAGTTTGACTTTCTCTCTTTAGCCATAGGATTTTAAAAAGTTTTTTATTATTTTTTGCTGAGTTGCCAAGTAGTACTGAGCTTAAAATTTCTTTTATTTAGCAAGGTAAATGAGATTTGCTAATGGGTGTGCATTTAAAGAAACATCTGTTATGCAGTGAAATATCTTTCTGTCTTTGTAAACAGCAGTCTTGACTGTTTCAATTTGCTTCTCCCTAAAAAGCAACCAGCACTGTAAATCTTTCTGATTATATACCTGTAAAAAATAAATAGTATTTATTTAGAGGAAAAGATTGTAGAAAGTCTATAAGTTATGGACATGAGAGTTGTAAGTAAAGGATACTCAACAAGAAAAAAGTACTTCAGTATAGCCTTTTTTAATAGGAAGACTACCTTTTACTGGGGGGAAAACTATTCCAAAAATCTTCAGCCAAACATCAAAGGCTCACCAGGAAACCTGGAGATGTAGGAGCTCCTCAAAGAAATACTTTAATAAAAGTGTTTCACAATGGAAGGTGCGAAAGAGTTAGTTGGGCACTTGGCATTCCATGGGGATATCAGCACATCAGCAGCCACATCACTTAGGGATGCTGTACTGGGCTTTTTAGGGCTTTCCCAGGCTCCATCCCATGTAGAGTCCTGCACTGCTCCAACAACCAAACTGTCCAGGGAAACAGCTCCATGAACTGGTTAGTTATTCACCTATCTCTGGAAGGCTCAGAATAAAAATGTGGAAGGCAGACAGTGTCTTACCCTTTGTCCTGGGGGAGAAAAAAAAACCTGTCAGCAGATGGGAACCTCTCCATCCTGTCCCAGGGACTTTTCTCCTGTATGACTCAAATGTATGTCCTTGGGCTTCCACACTGGGGCAGGTAAAAGCTCCTCCCTTAGTGATACCAGGGTATTTAGGAATGATTTGCATGTGGTTCTGTCTCTTCTCTGTCTGCCAAGGCTGATGGATTTTAAACTAAGTAATGAGTGTGCTGTTGACAGGTCTTGGAGGTGAGGAAAGGTGGGTCAGAGCACGGAATTCATACCCACAGATAGCCAGTCTTCAGACCCCTCAGCACCCTGGGGTATCGTGTTGTTTGCTTAAAAATAACACAGTTCATCTGTGTCCTCATGCCAGGGGATAGCGTGCTTGTGGCTCGGGAAGGGGTGGTGGGTGGGTAAGAGGTTCATTCAAAGCGGGGCTGTTGCTGAGTGTCCAGCAGCCTGAAACTGAATTCAGACGAATTTGGGGCTTCACTGTCTCTGAAAGGATGAGACTTCCTTCTTGCTCCCAGTTCCCAGTGCTGCTGCTTCCTTTGCGTAGTATCTAGCAATTATAAGGTGAGTCAGATCAGTCCTGATCTGACTGAAAGACCAACTCATCAGAAATGAGCTGTGATCTCTAGAATGGGAAGGAGGGAGAGGACCGAGGAAGGGGTGGGACTGCCTCTTTTGGTGGCAGGGTACAATTAAATTATTTTCATGACTAGCTTAAGCAATCCCCAGCAGGCACTTCCCTTCCCCAGCCTTAGCAAAACTGACTTGTGGATGGGCCGTTCCCATTCAGGCTGTTTTCTTGGTGCAGCTGAGCCCAGGATGGTCTGTCCTTCTGGGGCTGGGAATCCCAGAACTGCAAGCACCTGAGGCCTGGGAAAGTCCTCAGGGGATGCATCTCTTTGTGCTTCTCCTGTTCTCTGGGTTTTTTTGTTGCAATGCCTTCAAGAATGTTGCCAGACCTGGTTGGTGGTGGAGTGGACATAGGGAGCACCCAGTCACCTCCCAGCTCCAGAAATCCAGGCAGTAGAAAGTCCTCAAGTTGACAGTATGTCGATCAACTGCTGGTAAGATTTGTCACTGTAACCATCCTGGTATCAGGATTTGGGGTGTTTGCATTTTGCACAAGCTGCAGATCTGATGCAGTGTTTTGGATGAACACGAGACCCAGTCAGAGTTATTCACTGATCTTACAGGTTTTACCTGTAATACCCATGTGCTGGGAGCCGCTGGCCTGGCCCCTGAAATGCCACAGTGCACGTCCTTTCTCTGTCCCCCTCTGCACCATGGGAGCTGCCTGCCTTTCTCCTCCCTGGGAACTTGCTACAGCAGAAGCCTTTGCTGCAGTTGTTGATACCAGAGTTCAGCTGACCACATTTTCAATGGACCAAAGGGAAAAGGTCACCACTGGTCACCTCCTGTAGGCAGCACTTCTGGGAACAGCTGTGCTCCAGAGAATGCATTGCAGTGGAGTGTTGTGTGCTCAGCAAGTCGCTTTGGGACGGAGGGAAGCTGCTGTGTTAGTCCTACACCTTTGCTTGTGCTCTTCTACCAAGTTCCCTGGTCTTAAAATTGACATGGCTGGTTTTGAAAGTACTTCCCTGCCAGTGCAAGGAGAATTGCCATGTGTGCAGTGGACTTTGGTTGAGGAATAGGTCAGGTTATAGGACACTAAATACACCTTTGTAACTGGAGAGCTATTGATTTTTGTAACGACACTTGCTTGGAACATGCTTGGAATTACAGTTAACAGCACTTCCAGTTAATGTGGTTAACTGACCAAGCATCACCTCTTAGACTGCTGGATTTTGTAGTTAAAGCTGGCCAGTCCTTTGGCTGGGGAGTTTAATGTGTTCAGATGTCCCTTTTTTTTTCCCAGAAAATCTACAGTGTCAGTCTG
Source organism: Lophotriccus pileatus (assembly GCA_035583135.1). NCBI lineage: Eukaryota > Metazoa > Chordata > Aves > Passeriformes > Tyrannidae > Lophotriccus > Lophotriccus pileatus. The sequence continues at coordinate 2,515,487 of JAWWES010000037.1, read as the reverse complement.
AGAGTTGGTTCTGTTTTAATGGAATATTAACCTAAGGGTTTTACAGACAAGGCTGACATTTCTGCTACATTTGTTCAAGCTTGTAAAATCTGACATAGAGGTGCAATTGCTCTGCAGGAAATAGGTGTATATTCCCTCATCTGTTAGTGCATGGCTTAAAATTTGGATGCAAATGTGAAATTTAATGAAAGGAGTGAAAAATCACAGTGTAACCAAGTTACCTGTGTTATTAACACCAATGAAACAAACCTATTTAATAGTGATTTGGATGGTATTCTGCTCTGTAGTGTGAGCAGCCATAGTTAATGGGCATTCTACAGGGACTGAGCCTATGTAGAATATTTTTTAATCACCTTTATGATGGATACCAGTAAGGTATAGATTCACCTGGTCTATTCCTCCATTGCTCAAAACTGCAATTAAAAAAACCAGTCTTCTGAAGGTGCAGTCATTGTAGAAGCTTGTGCTGAGATCGAGTTATGGACAGTGCTCCCCTTCCTTGTGGAACAGTTTTCCTGTGTTGGTTTATGAACAGTTGTTTTTTCTTTCCTTGGCAGTGGTTTGAAATAGCAGTTGTTTGAAGCAGGAGCTTGAAAACAAGACTACATAATTTAATTTTGTTATGAAAAGGCTTTCAGAGCACAGTTTGTGAATTTAGGGGTTCTTCTGTAAATGTTCCTGTCACTTGTCTGGAATGTTAAGTATTGCAACGGCCACACATTGCTCACAGCAGTTGCAGCTCTGAAGTTTTCTCCAAAGAAGGAGTAGAGAAATTTAGGTGTATAACAGCCAATTCTTACCCAAAGCTCTGGTCTCTCCAGTTTAAAAGAGACCTGGTTTCTCTTCTGTTTAAAAGAGAAGTAACAGTAGCAAATGTGGCTTGAAAACATTGACTAGATAAGGTGATTTCACTGCAGAATTCCTAATTTTGTAATTTCACAACTTGTAATGGGAACCTGTACAGGCTCTTTTGAATTTTTAAGACAGAAAGTAAAAGGCAGGTCTTTCCTCTCTAAAGAACAACCTGTAGCTGTTGTTCCAGAAGTGCAGCCCCCGTGTGCTTAACGTCAGTTGTGTGTAGATGTGTTTTGTAGCAGACACTGCCCACGCTGGCACGGGGATCCAGCCCACCTGGTGCTCTGGGTCTGGCTGCAGCTGTGGGCAGATGCCTTAGGAAAAAACCCCAAACCAAAGCCTTCCCTCCCACCCTGACTGCTTTCCCACCCTGCAATTAGTTTTGGCTCAGAGGGGTTTCTGAGCCCTTTGTGCTCAGCTATTTAGCATCCATTAGGGAGTTTCTCTAACCTTGTTCACATCCAGTCTCTCCCCCCCCCTCGCACTTCATGCAGCCACAGTATTTTCTCAGTCTGCATTAAAAATACAGCTCACTTTTTTTATTTTGAACCTGGCTCTGGGTTCGTTTGTTGGTCCTTAGCTTTAGTACTGGAAGAGATGATTAACAGCCACTCCCAGTCTGCCTTCTCGATGCCGTTGCAGATTTGATAAGCTTCTGTCATATTCCCTGGGAGATGCCTCATGGGAGCCATCATTTACCTTTGGTCCAGCAAGGGGCAATAATAAGATCATCTACAGATCTGTAAGAAAACCTTTTTTTTTGAGGTTGAGAGACCAAAACTGCACATACCAGTTAAAGTGTGGGTCGATGGGCAAAAAATTGATCTGTTGAGTGTGATTTTTTTTGTTTTATGGTTCATTGTCAGTTTGTCTCTTTAATAATTCCTGTACTGATAGTTTAATGAAGCTGTGAATCAAAACACTGAAGTCTTGCTGAGCAATATTGAGAATGTTGAGAGCACACTTATGTGTGAGCTGAGGTTGCTTTGCCCCAGGAGATAGATTGCACTGTGTTTACCTATATTTAGTTTTCTTTGCTGTTTATATTGCCCAGTTAGTCTCATAAGGGTCTTCTGTGATTCTGTGCTTTTTCCTGTTGTCCTTGGTATCTTAAATTACCTGCTACCATCAGCACCCTTTCAAGTCTATGAAACTGATGTCTTGATCTTGAGCACTAGAAGAAATGCACTGGTTGCTCTGGGCTGCTGGAATGCAGTGGTTAATATGTTATGTTTTTGGAATTATTGAGCCAGAGATATCATAGTAGAGTGTTTGTGCAGCTTGCAGGGCGAAAGTTTTATAACTGTAGAGAACTCTGTCTCTTACAATGTGGCTTGTTTCATATCCCAGATATTAAGCTTTTGCTGACCATTCTGTCTTACCTGCAGAGACTCGGGGAAGTTCTGAATCTGTGTTTTACAGGAGGTTGAAGAGGCTGTATTTTGTAATTTTTTCTTCACTTTTCTGCCTTGCAGGACTGTAAGTGACCTAAAAACATCATTCCCTAATTATTTGGGCAAAGTTGTCAGCCTGAATATATCAAAACCAAAGAATTTGTGCAAATAGAGGGTGAAAGTGTAGCGACTCCATTGCTCTTAGATGTGAATATTTCTGTTTTCCTCTGTAATTCAGGTATTTGATTTTTCAGAAGTGCTCAGTATCGTCAGATTTAAGGGATCACGTTTCTATTTTTCTGTATCTCTTAGAAGATAATTCCAAGATGATAATTTTCTTAACAATTCACAGTTTTTGGTAGATAAAACTGCCTAATGTCTCTTGATATCTTGTGTTTTCAACCAACAGCAAAAAATACTTTTGGTGTTTAACCCTCTCTCTCTCCTTCCAGGGCATGGGAAACTGTTTTTTGTGCTCTTGTAATTGAGCCTTACTTTTGTGACAGTGATATTAGCATAAACAAGTCTATTAAATAATGGATGAGATTAAAATAATCACAGTAAGAAATCATCCCCTCCCTGCCCCGCTCCAGTGCCCAGGGTTGTAAAGAGTAACGCCGAAAGCATTGCATCTTGGCTGGGTGGATGTATCATATCAGTTTACAGTCACCAGCAGAGCTGTGCTATTGGGCAAAAGGTTTTTAAATTATTATTTATGCAGTTGTTTTTTTGCAGCTGGTATAAAATGCAGGGCTGGTTTCACATCCTGCTCAGAGCTGGGAGAGCACCCTCCGGAGCGAGGTTCTCCCGGTCCTGGACTATGTGTGCCGTGGAAAGAGAGACGGCTGGGAAAGGATACAGGTTAGAGGGAGTAGTTACATTTGAGCTCAGGAATGCAGCCTTTCTATCTGATATTTGGGGATTGTTTTGGCTTTTTTCCATTCTGATTAATTTTGTAACTGATGCCGTTGTGCTGGCATTAATCAAGTGTTTCCCAGTAATGTCTTGTGGCTGTTGATAGATGAGTATTTTGTTTAGCCGTGTGATATGAGGGACCTCCAAAAGTCACTCTTGACTGTCTAATGGAGTTACAACTCTGACACTGCAACCTCTTAGTTAAGCTTCTTTTTATTCTTTTACTTCTTTTTACTTTTTTATTCTTTTACTCCTTTTACTTTGCTCATTTTCTTCTGATTTTTTTTTTTTTGTAAATTTTTGTTTTGTTTTGGATTTATTCTCCTTTTTTTTTTTGAGATGAGAGGAAGTGTGTGTAAAGGGAAAGGAAGTCTTCAGTAATTCCTTCTTTCTCCCTAGGGCAAAACATAAACTACAGTTTTATATGCAGTATTTTCTTTTTAAAACAATAGTGAAATAAAGTTTTAGTTCTCATTTGAATTGTCAGTGCTCTGTGTTATTCTTCAGAAAACTTCCTTTGGCTAGAGAGCATTTTATTTCTTGTTTTAAAATTTATTGTTAGGCAGAGACAAGATTATTGTTGATTCCTAATGCTGGGTCTTCCTAAGGACAGTGGTGTTGTTCTTCAGAAGCACAAAGGTGGTCTTTATCTGCCATACCTGCCTTTTGAGGGACCAGCTGAACTAAGGTTTTTTGCATTTCCATTCCAACAATATGGATGTTTGCTCTTTTCAGTGCTGAAACCCCATCCTCTTTTTTTCCTTCCTGGAGAAGGCAGGAGGGGAGAAGTTGGCACAGAGAGGTCATAAATTCACTTTAGGAGTCTTGGTGAACAGCTGCTTTTAAAACCTGTAATGCTAATTAATGTCTTGTCATTATTATTTTAAGTTGTGTGACCCATTTGTATGGCTTTTAAACTATAATTACACATCTTATTTCAGTCGGAAAGTAGCTGCTAGAGCTTATTTTCTCTGGAATAAATCCAGGAATAGTGGCAGCTAACCCTGCTTGTCCTCTGTGTCTCTTTGAGATTTCTGGAAAGGTGTTTCTACCTTTGAGTTTCAGTAAATCAAACCCAGTGTTTTTCAGTGTCAAATGTATGGATATTTTAAAGTAATGCTGTGGTGAAATGTGAGGATTATCCTTGGCTTACATTACTGAGTTTCAGTTGTTTACATCACTGTGCTCTGCAGTTGCTGCTGAACCAATACTGTGGCTTCTAAAAAAGCGTTTTTAAGACATTTGTTATGGATGAGAAACATTTGAGTTCCCACAGTCTTGTCACTGCTGACCCCTGTGATACTTTGATAAGAGTGGAAATGGTTTGTGCTGTAAAAGCCAACGTTAGCCTGCACTGCTTTTGGGCTGGACGTCCCGTGGGTTCTGTTACTGTCTTACTGGCTTACAGCAGATCCCAGATGTGTTTACTGTGCATGCAGAGATCATCTGTGCTGTGTCTGGCATGTTTGAAGGTGTGTCAGCCTCGATGGATGTGCTCTGTAGGCTCAATAAATGGGCACTGCAAGTGGCCATTGCTGGCTGTGCCAGCTGGAAGTACTGCTCTGAGCAGATTGCCGGGCTCTGCCCAAGTGTCTCATATCACTGCCAGTCCTCTGACCTTCCTTAGAGCTGATCTTCTCACTCTGAGAGCTGCCAGAAAGCCATGGGTCTGATTTCCTGGATTTATTGAAAGTGTGTAGCTTTTCTTTGGGGTAATCTCTCCAATGCACTCGGCTTCTCAATGGACTGCACTGCAAATGCGTTTGATTATTTCTCAAGCATGCTGTGGGCAACTTCAGTTGTGTCTGCAGAACATCAAAATACCATTCAATAGTAATGAGACCAGTGTTACTAAACTTTGTCCTCTTTGGTCTCCTCAGTTTTAGTTTTCGATTGAATAAGATCAAAAGCACAACCAAGTGTTTGACTTGTGAACATAAAAAGGGCAAGAAATGTAAGTGTGGCAACTTAGTCCTACCTGTAAACGTGAACATCTGCTTCTGGAATCAAGTAGGCAGTTGTACCACTTAATATTATGTGTGTACAGCAAACATATTGCCTTCATGGGGCTTTTCTGGTTTGGGTTTTGGTTTTCTTTAGGAGTGTCTCATTTCAAATTATCTCTCAGTTATTTAATCTGCTGTGAAGGCATTCTGATTACTGGTAGCCATATGGCAGGACTGGTGCATTTTTGACATTCTGATGATGAAACTGCAACAGCAAACAAAGTTTTCTCTATCTGTTCACACAGGCTTTCAGAGCTAAAGGGAAGCTGGAAGCTATAAACAAATATTTTCAGTGTCTTAAAATGAAACTTCCTGTTGATTCTGTGTAACAGTACTTGGGGATCTGAGGAGGCAAAACTCTTGGAGCTTTCCCGACTGTTTTCAAAGTCAGAATTGAAATATACTTGTGTGCAGCTGATGGGGAAGGAGGAGTGTGGGTGAGGGTCTGTGTTAATTGTGTTGTCTGAATTAGTATTTCTGATCACTGTGGTGCTGTCTTGGATGTCTCCTGCATGCAGTCATCAATCTGCTTTCCGTGCCTTTTTAAAAGCTTCAGTTTTTAAGAGATGGAAACAACTAGATGTGTTTCGTGTTTCTAATCAGCTGCAGGATATTGGGCTCAGATAAACCTGATCACTTATTTCCACCTGGAATCTGTAAGACTGAAAGGGGAGGGGAAGTTTCATCTCCTGATCTTCTCTCCTATGTCTTCTGACTCAGGGGAGGTGAAGAAAACAACTGCCAATTTACTGTCTTGCAAAGAGGGAAGATCCCAAAGTGTCTGGTCTTTCTGGTAGTCAGTGCTTCAGATTATGGCTGTTCTTCTGCCAGTCCTCTCTGTCTCAGGTCGTCTTCCAGAATTAGCAGTGATGGTGATAACTGCAGTGTTTGGGTCTGCTGTGGCTGCTCCTGGTTTGGGTAAACTCAGCTTTGTTTTCTGGACTTTCCTCTGCGTGCTCCTGTTTGGAATGACAGTATTGACAGTTTCCTGCAGTTGGATAAAACATGAAGGGAAGGAAGGCAAAGCTGCAGGAGTGTCCTGCCTGTGGGCTGTGGAACCCCGTGGGGCTACTTCTGGTTTCTTCTCAGGGATAATACTTGTAATCACATGACTCCTATTAAGTTTTTAACACTCCATGTGTTTATTAATGTGATTTTTAATGAGAAATTATTTCAGGGAATCTGAACTTTTCAACTTTTTTGATTTTTTTTAATAGAAAACTTTTTAATGTTTTTGTAGCCTCCGAGACTGCTGTTACTCTCTCGGCACTGTAGTTACCAAGCTGGTGGTAAACTTTTCTCAGACCCAGTGTTGTTGGTAGTCAGGCTGTTGTCTGAATCCTCCCACGGTGTTTTCCTTCCTGCAGTCAGAAGCACAGAACGTTGCTCCCTAATAAGCCTCTGTCTCTGGCTAACGAGTGAACTCGGCAACATGGGTCACTTAGAAAATATCCTCGGTTCAATGCCATCTGTGGAACGAGAACTGAAGAAAAAATAATGGTCATTTGGAGTGGAGCTGTAGGAAGTGCTTAGTCCTTGGTAAAAATTCCTTTTAGAAAAAAGGCAAAAACCCTTGGTCAGTCACATGCATTCTGTTTAGTTCTAATTTGTAGTCTTTGCTGCTCTTCTGGACTTCTGGTCTTAAATAGAGCATTATGGAGCAAAAAAAAAAAAAAGGACATGGCTTTTCATCTGTATTTTGTATTTAAAATGTCTTTCTTTCTGCTCGTAGATTTGTTTGTAAATGCATCATAAACAGACAGCCCAGAATGAAGAAAGCAAGCAGGAGTGTTGGCTCAGTGCCCAAAGTGCCTGGAGTAAATAAAACTCAAACAACTGAAAAAGCCAAACCAGAAAACGGCTCCTCAGTGTCTGCAGTAACAAAACTCTCCAAAACCGGGACATCGGCATCTCTTTTGAAGGTAACAACGTTCTGATTATTTGTATTTTTTTGCAATAAAACTTTAAAAAGAGTAGGATTTCAAGGCACATCTTTTAGTGCAGTTTAGACTGGAGGCTTGTTCCAGGGGTAGCTGAAGGGAATCTGGATAGTTACACAGCACTGGGCAGGGTGATGGGATCTTGTGTGTCATTCGTGCTCTATTTTGGAGCAATATTCTGTGCAGAACTGGGCTGTCGTGCAGGAGGGGCAGAGTGGAAGTTGGGTTCTGATGGATGTTATTAATAGTGTCGTGTTCTGCTTGAATAGTGTGTCAGTGACTAATGGGATTTGATAAGAGTTATTTACTAATTCTGAAAAAAGAACTAAGGGGGTATATCTAACATGAGAACCTTTTGGTATCAGTGATCCGTGTCAGGGCAGTGCAGCTGAGTTCTTCTGGCTGTTTTGGCCTTTGCTTTGTGTGAAGGACTGCTGGAGCTGAATTTTCACAAGTTGGTTCTTGCTCCCAGAACAAGTTCAAAGGTAGAGGTTTTCTCAGGTATTAGCAAAGCAGGGCAGTGGATGTAGGAGCATCTGGTTTTCAACAAACAAGAAGAATCAGACGTACTGAGGTGTGCTGCTGTGGAGTGTTCACCTGGGAGCAACCACAGCTGGGCTGGCTGAATGGCACGAGCCTGCCTGGTCTGGCTCCTTTTCCTGGCGTGGAGACATGGCTGGATGCAGCTCCTTTTCCTCTCTGCAGCCCAGTGTGCAGTGCTGTGCTGCTGCTCTCCTGGAGCCAAAGAGCAGCACAAGGAACAGGGCCGGTGTGTGTGACTGGGACCTGACCCACCGTCACTGACACAGAGGAAAGCAGGGAGGCCATTTAAATAACTAGCAAATAAAGACCTAAAATTAAAGGAATGGTGTCTCTCTAAGAGCTCTGCAGGATTACTGAAGTCAGAAGGTGTGCTCCCTTTCTCTTCCTTTTCTTTTACAGAAGAATGGTTAATACTTCTGCTGAGGAACTGGCAGGCCAGGTTTCAGCGAGGTTTCCTCCCAGAGCCCCTCCTTTCTTCCATCACTCAACGTATCTTGCAGTTTTCTTAACTTAAAATAATCTTTTGATGCTTGTTGACACTACTTACTTTATATTTTTGGAAACCTCTCATAGAATATGGAAACAAAAGTCCTTTGTAGTTTACTTATCAAGTTTCTTATGTCATACCTCTCAGGGAGATAAAGGAGGAGGATGATCTAACACTAAACATATTTGACCCACTATGCTTTCACAATTTTACTTATATTAGTAACACTTCTGGCTATGTTTGGGTGTGGGATTAGAATTTGACAACTGTATGGTCGAGGCACAATGAAAATTTTTCTCTTAATTACTAAGATTTATCTCAGGTTTATGTTACAGCTAAGCTTACTCATACGGCTGGATGTCTTTTACTTGTTAAGCTGCTGTTGTGCCAACTGTGTGACTTCATACTAATGATGAATCTTATCTTTTTGGAGTGTTCCATACTTGTATAACTGAGTGAGTTGTTTGTGGTGAGTTTTTTTTTTTTTGATTACTGGTACTGACAAATCACATTTATAATTACTGGCTTGAAAGAAGTATCTATAAAAGTCATATTATTTTTCATATAATTTTTTGTATAGTTTTATATTTGATGTTGTTGGTGAAACATTTGGCACATTGTTTTCCTCATTGTGGCTGTAGGATATTCTCTTAGATGAATTGATATGTGTTCTGAATTTCACTTTGTATTCCTTGACCAAAAAAAAGCTGGCATTAAATAACTTTAATTGCAACAGCTTACCGATTAATTCAGTCCTTTGAGTTGGATATTTAATGACAGGCCACTGTTAAGGAGTAGAAATACTCACTTGTGGTTCTGTAACAACCTCAGGTCAGTCAGTAATAATGTTGCAAAATGAAAACTATTGTGTAATTATAGTATCCCCTTCATGATACAATTATGATCAAGTGTCCAGCTTTGGGTGGGCTTCTTTCACTGCACGTTGTTCCACAGATTTGTCCTTTTTTGTGGAGTTGTGCCAGTGTGTGGACAATGGAAGCACAGGAAGAAACTGAGACCCACCCTTGTGTGCGGCTGAGCCTGTACCAGGCTCTGTTGTCCGGCTGCTTCCGAGTGCCCTTGGTCGGTTCCTTCGCTGTAGCTTTTTGTCCCCCCTCGGCCCAGGACTTGTGCAAACATTCAGCACCCCCCACACACGTTATTTCACTGCAAAGTTAACTGCCAGCTGCTTCTAGTTTTTAATCTTCCAAAAGTACCCTACAAATAATGCGTTCTTATTTTTAAGGTCATTATTTTTTGACTTCTTCGGCTAATGAGCTTGTGATCCTGCTCACACTCCCAAGTGTAATTAGAAAGCAGCTGTACTTCAGAAGAATTGCAAAATCCAGTGTCCCTGAAAAGCCAGGACTTGGAGACCAATATTTGAATATTAAAAATTAGAATGTGTTTTCAGCATTCATGTGTCTGGGCTTCTATTCTGTTTGCAAAATGCAGTGACTTAATTACAGATTGTTGTGAAGTTTGGTGTTTGAAAAACTCAAATGCAGCAACAGCAATCATCAAAGAAAATCCTAGGTTGGAATAATTATATATATAAAGGGATTTGAATGAGATGCAGTAAATAGGATATACCAGTTGAGAAACAGAGATGAAGTGAATTGTAGAGGCGATTATTCAAGTTTCGTTGCACTGCAAGTTGTGAGGGGGAAAGCAGAATATGAATTGTATAATTATAAAGTGGTTTTTTATGCAGAAAATCAAAATGGGTCTGGACGAGCATTTCTAATTAGGATATTTTCTAATTTTTCATATTTTATTGTAGGAGTTTTAATGCTAAACTGGAATGCTGTTTTCAGTACATGGGAAAAAGCTGTTTAATAAACATACATCATTAATTTTGCTTCAACTGAAAAGATGGACTACAAAAATACTTTGATTTTAAAAGTCAAGAACAGTTGCAATTCTGGAGCATTAAGGAGAGAGCTGCTGGTTTGTAATTTTTCCAAAGCTTTGCTAAATAGTTTCCTTTGCCAAGAGTATAGTGTTACGGCTTTGAGAAAGTGTTTACTAATTGGCTGCAGAGGAGGCAGTGCCTTCCAACCTACACCAGAAATAGTTTATGGGTAAGTCAGAAAAAGAATGGCTGTCTTAAATTCCTTTGTTCAGCAAGGACTGGAGATGACTAATGTCTGAAAGTGTGTATTTTACGTACTTTTTTTTTTTTCTTCAAGCTGAGTCACATCTTGACCTATTTGGCTTGATAACATGTACTTGTGCTATAAGTGTCTAAAAGCTTAATCTAACTTCCCCACCCTTTCAACAGGGTAGAAATGCTGACAGTTAATAGTCCATTTGAACTATCACGTTGGCAGATTCAGCAGCAAAGCAGAAAATGACTGTTCTGTGCCTTTTTGTAATGCCTCCATTTAGGTGACAGTTGCAGCACAAGGTTGTTTGCCCCCCCTGCCCTGTGCCCCCCAAATTAGCTTAGATCAGATATAAAATCTGATTAGGTCCCAGGCTGACGGGGGATTGCTGTACACGAGCAGTTTGTGCTCAGCCCACTCTCCCCACAGAAACAGGATGGGCTTTGGGGGTTCTGTAGCCCTTCAACATTTTTCTTTCCAGTTGGTACTTGCATTGCCTCTGCTGTTCTCATGGCTGTGACATGGCAGATCAAGGAGCTGATCTGGCTTCTGGGAGGAAGGAGCCCTTTGAAAATCCTTGTTTGCACAGCACAGTGCGTGAGCACATGGAGAGCAGCAGGATAGAACAACAGTGGCTTTTTCAGAGCAGAAAACAAGCTTAGATGCACACCAGACCAGATCCTCAGAGTAATGTGTTTTCTTCCAGCCTTTTATAAACATTTTTGAAGGTTATACCATTTCAGGATTCAGTAAATTCTTGTCCTAGAAGATTTTTACCCTTACAAATATATGTTTCTGCCTGTAAATTTTCTCTATTTCTGTCAACTGCATGCAGAGCAAATATGTTCTCTTCCTGAGCTCCCTTTTGTTTTGCAGCTGCTCTTCTTTGTAAATGGCACAGATCCCATCCATGCCCTTTCCACAGTGTTGTGATGAGTGTTCCTAAATGTTCTGAAATTTGCACTTGCAAAAAGAGACTAGAACAGAGTGACATGCAACTTCTTTTTTTAATTAAGCAAGTGTACCTTCGTTCTCAGTATAGAGAATTGTAATGTCTGGCATGTAGTTTTTAACAGGAATATCTGTGGGAGATGGAAGTTATAAACCTGCAGAATTTGAAAGTCATGATGTAAAGCAACTGGTTAATTCCTAAGCACTAGCTTTTAGCTGGGATAGTGGATGAGAGTTCAAATGTGTTATGCAGCTGCATAATACAGCTACTCAAGGAATGCTACTAACACAGCTGTTTTCTTTTAATTTTCTTGCCCATGTAACGGGAAAAATGTTGAGCATATTTTGATTGTTTCACCATGTGAAAAACTGCATTTTAAAGAGCATAACGTCTGCCAATTAATGCTCAAGAGCTTAGTATTTTTAGAGTTTGCTTTAATGTGAAAGATGTATTCTCTGTTTGGGAGTCTGGTTGTTGAGAGTCCTGGGCTTGCTGCTCTGTCACATTCCAGGCAGCTCTTGTGGCTCACAGTAGTTTCAGTAATGATCATATGAGGTGAGACAAAAAGTCATTAACCAAATATCCCATCTCTGAGAGTGTCTAGTAAAGAGCATGAGAACAAGGCAGGATATATGGTGAAGAGTGGCTTTTCTGCTGCCTCTGAATACTGTCCTAATTTCTAGCAATTTGGAGCATAGTATTTTGAGCTAGAAAAGGTATTTTTGCTAATGTTGGATTGATTATTGTTGTTCTTTGATTTGATCTTTTTGTTGTGAACTTATCCACCAGAAAACATTTCGCCGTATTCTGTGGACATTGGACTAACTTCCTAATATTCGGTGGTTTAATTATCTAAGAATTGCCTTCATTTTCAGTCAAAATTAAGAAGCTTTACACTATGTTGTGTTCTTGTGCTTTAATTCTTCTTTTTTTTTTTTTCCTCCTTGTTATTAAGAATTAAGAATTTTATCTGGGAGAGAGAGGTCTCCGTTTCTGTGGTCACTCATATGTGCAGTTACACTTTTCAGCATTCTTGCCCAGACACATGACTAGTCAAATATGTACTTTTGAAACTGATGGAATCTTTAACAGAAGAACTGTTGGCTAGGCAGACTTCTCAGTCAGCTGCCTTAAAGCTGCTGCTTCCCTTTCTTTCAGACTAAGAGTAACGATGACCTCTTAGCGGGGATGGCTGGCGGTGGTGGAGTGACAATGACCAATGGTGTCAAGGCCAAGAAGAACACTTGTGTGTCAACAGCATCTTCAGCTCCAGGGACAGCCATGAACAGTCTGGAAAATAAACCCAAAGCTATTGCAGGTAAATGGATATGTGGATCCTTAAAGATGGTAGTTGGGGTAGCTTTTTATTTTCATGTTACGTATCGGAGATCCAGGCTGCCTAATGAAGTGGTCAGTAGTGCCATGGTCAAATTACACACCTTCTGTGCTCTTTTCCTGTTTTTAATAATGTAATTGCTTTTCTGGATAATATTTCTTTTATTTTTTTCAGAACTGATTATGCAATTACTATATAAAACTAGATAATATTCTTTTAGAGAATCATAGATTTGTCTGAAAAAAATCCTTGACACAAGCACTAAAACTTCAAGATCACTTGTTACAGTGAACATTTTGGACATTTGGTATTGCTTTGTAGAAATAAAGTAAGAGAGCTTTCAGAAATTGTTCAGAAAAGTAAAATCATTTGGTGTGTTATCAGTGTGGATGGAAATGTGTCTTGCCTTTTATTGCTGTGTTTTGGATGCAGTAATGCTGAATTCAGTAAAGCTGTAAAGCATCTGGACATAAAGTAGTAATAATCTGTCCTCATCTTTATGCAATGAGGAAGTATAGAAAACCTTAACTTTCATTTTGGGGAATCAACATTCATCACTCAAAAGCTTTCATTCAGATCTAGTGAAAAGAGAGACAATTTTGAACCTGTAGGAATAGCATTGCTGCAGTTTTTGCACAGAAAAAAAGAAACTTAAAGATATTAAACTTCAAGGTCTAACTCATTTTCAGTTAAAATCTTAACTGCCCTGGTTCATGCTGAATGTTGTGTAACTGTTTACTGTAAATGTGTTCTGTGAAATGTATTTACTACTGAGATTCAGAAAACGAACCACTGTATTGCTGGTAGAAGACACACTGTTCTGTGACAGGCACTGTGTGTTGAATTCATGTTCCCCACTTTCAAAACACGTACAGGTTCCAGTTCCACAGCTAAGCGTAGCACTTCATCTGGGAATAAAGAGTCAAGCTCTTCCCGAGAGAGAATCCGCGATCGTTCCCGTTTGAGCCAGAGCAAAAAGCTGCCTCTGGCGGGACAGGGCGCCGGCGACGCCGTCCTGGCCAAGCGCTCCCGCAGCCGCACCAACCCCGAGTCGGACATTCGCATGAGCAAGTCCAAATCAGACAATCAAATCAGCGACAAAGCTGCGTTGGAAGCGAAGGTGAACGATCTCCTGACGTTGGCGAAAACTAAAGATGTGGAAATCTTGCACCTGAGAAATGAACTAAGGGATATGCGGGCTCAGCTGGGACTCAACGAAGATCAGCTTGAGGGTGATGAAAAGTCTGAAGAAAAAGAGGCCATTGTTGTCCATCAGCCGACTGATGTAGAGTCCACATTGCTGCAGTTACAGGAACAAAACACTGCCATCCGAGAGGAGCTCAACCAGCTGAAGAATGAGAATCGAATGTTAAAAGACAGACTGAATGCACTGGGCTTTTCTTTGGAGCAAAGGCTGGACAACTCTGAAAAACTCTTTGGCTACCAGTCTTTGAGTCCAGAGATGACAGCTGGCAACCACAGCGATGGGGGTGGCACTCTGACATCTTCAGTGGAAGGTTCTGCTCCTGGCTCAATGGAAGACTTGTTAAGTCAGGATGAAAACACTCTGATGGACAACCAACACAGTAATTCCATGGATAATTTAGACAGCGAGTGCAGTGAAGTTTATCAGCCACTGACATCAAGTGATGATGCTTTAGATGCTCCATCATCTTCAGAGTCTGAAGGAGTACCAAGTATAGAAAGATCTAGGAAGGGAAGCAGTGGCAATGCAAGTGAGGTGTCCGTAGCTTGTCTGACAGAACGGATACATCAGATGGAAGAGAACCAACACAGTACAGCTGAAGAGCTCCAAGCCACACTTCAAGAGCTTGCAGATTTGCAGCAAATAACACAAGAGCTGAACAGCGAGAATGAAAGGCTTGGAGAGGAAAAAGTAATCCTTATGGAATCTTTGTGCCAGCAGAGTGACAAGTTAGAACACTTCAGCCGTCAGATCGAGTATTTCCGCTCGCTTTTAGACGAGCACCACATTTCGTACGTGATCGATGAGGACATGAAAAGCGGTCGCTACATGGAGCTGGAGCAGCGTTACATGGACCTGGCAGAGAACGCCCGGTTCGAGCGAGAGCAGCTGCTGGGTGTCCAGCAGCACTTGAGCAACACTTTGAAGATGGCAGAACAAGACAACAAGGAGGCCCAAGAGATGATAGGGGCGTTAAAGGAACGAAACCACCACATGGAACGGATTATTGAGTCGGAGCAGAAGAGCAAAACAGCGCTGGCCTCTACCTTAGAGGAGTACAAAGCCACGGTGGCCAGCGACCAGATCGAGATGAACAGGCTGAAGGCTCAGTTAGAGCATGAAAAGCAGAAAGTGGCCGAGTTGTATTCAATACACAACTCTGGAGATAAATCAGACATACAGGATCTGCTGGAGAGCGTCAGGCTGGACAAAGAGAAAGCAGAGACCTTGGCCAGCGGTCTGCAGGAGGAGCTGGCGCACACCCGCAACGACGCCAATCGACTGCAAGATGCCATTGCAAAGGTGGGTAAAACAGTTTAAAACACTGTTGTGTTCTAACATCCCGTGTACAACGTGGCTTATTAGTGGCCACTGCAGTTCTCTGAGAAGTAAAGGATTAATTACGAGGGTAATTGGATTGCGGTAGTGTTAGGACTGATTACTTTCAACTTCTGTTATGAAAATGATGGCGGGCTTTTAAAAGCTTTTATATGGATACATTGAGCTACAAGGTAACTGTCGTGTTACTCTTTAAAAATACATGGCCAAACTGAAACAGTGTTTAAGATACTGTACTTATAAGTGCTTAAATTGCTGCCTTCTGCAAGAGTTTCAAGGAATTAGTGCCAAACTGGTGGGAGAGGGGTGCCCCTGAGAAAGGTCTGGGAATCAAAGTTTGAAGTGATAACCCAACTGTTGATGACTTGAAGGACCTTTCGCAGCTATTGAGAGAATATTTTGAACCTTCAGCATATTCAAGTTGGTTCACCTAATTGAGAATAAACTAATGATAAATAGAGCAGAAAAGTGTCTTCTTTCTCCAGTCAAGAAATGGCTAATTTTGAGGTAGACAAAGATTTTACTCAGTTTAATTTAATTTCCTGAATCCATATTTTAGTTTTAATTAAAAAAAATAAATCAAAACATATTGATGGCAAATACATATAGTTTTGTTCTAATGATCTATCCAGGAGCAGCTGATGTGCTGAGTGGGTTTTGGATTGAAATGTGTATTTCTAGTTCTAGACCAGGTGTTTTGACTAAAATATAAGTAGTTTATGCAGTAGGCATGTCTAGTAAAAGCTGTAATTTAATATAAAAACAAGAATCATAACACTTATTTACTAACGTTAAGTATGCATTTAGAGGTATATCTTCCTGGTGAGAGAATTTATGCCAATTAATGTCTGAACTATGGATTTAGCTGCAAAACAACATGCTAGTCATGATCACGAGTCAGTCAGAATCAACCTTAATTTGAAACGAAAAAATAATAAAATAATTTTAGTAATTAAAGTTGGAGAGTTCTATTGAAATAAAAACCACTGAAACAGGTGATTTCAAAGCAGGGGATTTTGTCTATTAAACTTGGTGCCTGCCTGTGCTGACCCACCCTAAGCCACGACCTAATTTCTCTTTGTTTTTCTGACACCCTGTTTTTGCTGTTGGGTTCATGTTCGTGTGCCTCTGATCCCAACTTGTTACTGATGTTACAGTTTTATGAGGCAGGATAGAATAGCCTCTCCCCCTGCTCCTGAAAGAGAGAAGTCAACCACCTCTTTCCTTCTCATCATCACACAGGTCCAGCCAGCACTACAGCTGATGCACAGAGGAGAGCAGGCTTTTTCTTTTTTGGCAAGAGAGAGAAAGGGTGAAGAGTTTCCCCCACCATCCCATCCCATCCCATCCCATCCCATCCCATC
>JAWWES010000037.1:2392075-2498942 GCA_035583135.1 Lophotriccus pileatus | reverse complement strand
CCATCCCATCCCATCCCATCCCAGCCCATCCCATCCCATCCCATCCCATCCCATCCCATCCCATCCCATCCCATCCCATCCCATCCCATCCCATCCCTTTTCCGTGGCAGCCCCTTGTTAACTTGGATCAGCTGCTGTGAAACCACAGCCTGGGGACGATGGTGGTGTTGCCTCACTTGTATGCAGGGCACTGCTGTTGGAGCAGCTGGGGAATAAAAAAGTTTAACTCTGGCTCAGGAAAATAGTGGCACTAGAACAATACATAGGTAAAGGTTTGCACTTCTCCCCTACCTTTCTGTTTTCAGAAATACACTGTAAGCCTGGCAGTTACAAAACTGAAAGTGTGTTTAATATGCACCTGTTTTAGTTATGGTAAGATACATTCTTCTTCAGGTTGAAGACGAATACAGAGTGTTCCAAGAAGAAGCCAAGAAACAAATTGAAGATCTCAATGTGACTCTAGAAAAACTTCGGACAGAACTGGACGAGAAAGAGACGGAGAGAAGTGACATGAAAGAAACTATCTTTGAATTGGAGGATGAAGTAGAGCAGCATCGTGCTGTGAAGCTTCATGACAACCTCATCATATCTGATTTGGAGAGTAAGTATGGGGAGTTTCTCTTGAGAGGAATGATAATGTAAGAAAAGCTGAAGTGGAACACTGTAATATTGAAAATGTTTTCACTTGTCTTTTTTATGTCTGAATTCAAGTCAGACTGGGTTTTGCAAGAATCCTCACACACTAGGGGAAAAAATCAAGTTGGCTTTGCTTTTCCAGTCCCAGTTGGTGTGGGAATGAAAACCTGTGAATTGAGAACAAATACAAAATCTTCTAATACTGTTTTCAAGTTGTTTTTCAAAGTAGAAAAACATGTAATTACAGACTTAATGATAGAGTGCTCCTGGGTTTTGGAGACTGCATGATTGATTTAGTGTTTTGGAGTTGTTTTTCAAGCAAGTTTTCTCTTTCAAGGTCCCAAGTATTAGGAGTTACCAGGTTGGTTGAGAATGTGTATAATAATGATTTCTCCCAGCCAAAGAAAGGTGTTTTTAGTGGAGAAATGAGGGGATGGAGGCCCTGGAAGTTACTGCCTTGGCAGTATGGGTGTATTGGAGGTATGTGTGTCTCTTTCTGTGTGTACTTGCTCAAGTTATAAAACTGATCTGTGACCCTAAAAATTACTATGATGAACGTCAAGCAAGTTAGGATAAAATTTCATCTTTTGACTCTTGCCACTGTACAAGAACTTGGGACTTATAATGAAATCCATGTTTACTCTCTACTTGTGTAGCTCTCTGCGCCTTAGTTCCCTCTCTGATCTCGAAGACCTGCTCAGACATTCCTACCACAGGCTGGAATTCTGCAATTAGTCTCCATCTAAATAAGAACTTGTGCAACTGTAGCCTGGCAAGCTGTATTTGCAAAGTAATAATTTGTAATTTGCCACTTACAGAATTCAAATATCTGCTAGTCTTCCATGTTATTCAAAGATGAAACAAGATAGCAAAAAACCCAAAGCATGATTCCTTTTAACAATGAGGGAAATATTCATAGAAGGGGTTTTAAATTGGTCTGCTATCAAGTAAAATTAAGCAAGCCTAAATTGTTCATTCAGCTGAAGCTGGTATCTTCAGACTTGTGGCTGTGAGCATTGTTTCACTAAGCAACCCTTCTTTTACCTTGAAAAGCAATCACTGTTTCTCTTCACAAAATTGTTTTTTTTTTATTATGCATTTTTTTTTCTCCTTCTGTGCTAAAATACAGACATTTACTTGGGAGCAGGAGCTCAGACACAGTCAGCAGCTCTTTCTTGGTTCCTGAAGTTATTCTGTAGCAAAGACTCAAGAAGTTTGAACACTTTTCTCCTGGTATTTTTGTATCTGTTAACTGAAATACATTCGTACAGGGAGCAGCACTGGAGTCAAGTAAATATTTAGGTATCTGAATGAATACCCACTTACAAGGCAACTTTTAGGTTTTAGAGACTTTTGCTTTGGGAGTATAAAACAGCTGTGAGTCAGATATTTCACTTAAAGTGGCAAAAATTCAGGCAGACAAACCTCTGCCAGGGCAGAGATTTTCAACAACGACAAAAAAATCGCAACAATATTTGTTGTTCGTTGCTCTTGAAATAGTTTGGAAAATTCAGCTGTAGCAGCCGATGGCCCTGAAGGTGTGATCCTTTCGGGGGAAGGAGCAAGCGGTGTTTTGTTCTATGCAGGAGGGAGAGTGGCATCTAGTGGCGGGACGAGGGGATGGAACCCGAGGAATTGGGTACATGTGAAGTATCTGTTTTCTGGCCACTTCAGAACGCTGTTCGTGGGTTCACAATTAAACACGGTGTGAGCGTTTTTTCGTTGTAGCCTCTGAGAGGTGGCAACAAAGAACAGCAGTGTGGAAAACCTGGGACTTGGAGGGAGTACATTTAAAACACAAAAAAACCCCATTTAAAACATTTCAAAGACAGAATTCTAATGGTTTGTATTAAAGTGATGGAGAAGCATATCTTGGTAGTAGTAAGTTCTCTTACACTGCTCAGACTTTTAGACAGTTCTGTTACTCTGTCAGCCAAATTTATAATGTCTCTGCTTTTAGATGTGGAGAATTTGGTGTAGGTTTAGGTATTATAAAAGAGTAGCTAGAAGAATGTTGGGTTTTTTCAGCCTAAACAAGCAAGTGTAATAATAAAAACATCAAGGTTTTCTTTAGTGAACTTTTATTTTAGATGTTAAAATGTGAAGAATTATAACCCACCCTTTAAGGAGGCAGTTTGCCTAATGGCAGTTACTGAGTGAATCCAAGTGATGGCAAGACAACTGAAAAATGACAAGTGGTGGAAAATTATCACTTAAAGAATTCACAAAAGACAGACTTTACACTTAAGAAAAAGATGCTTCACAGATAAGGTGGTGAGTGTTCATTCAATTAATGGTTAACCAACACAAATAGTAATGTAGGAATGGGAAATTCTCCAGCACTGCCACTGTGGGAATGCTTCACTGTGGGCTTCTCGAACACCAGAAAGAGGCACAATGGACCTGGAATGGAACATTGTTCACAGTAATCTGAGTATTGATCTGTCACGCTTTAGCTGTTGATTTTTCTGCCTGCAGACACTGGAATCTCTTGGATTTGGACAGGTGGATGCAAATTGCATTGATTAAAGCCAGTGTGTTCCTGACACCCATCCAGATGTGGGAACTGCAGGATGTGGCAGCCAAGCTCGTTACTGTTGGGAATGAGGAGTTTTAAGCACAGTGCTTCTGTATTGTATCTAAAAAGCCTAGGAAATATTAAAATAACCTGTATGTTTTATATCCTCACCCGTGCACTGAGCTGAAAGAAGCTGGAGTGGTGTGGAGGGGACTGGGAGGCACTGGGCAGCTGGCAGGCAGGGGAGGGCAGACCCCGCACTAGATGGCGCGGTGCCTCTGGGTTTCCTTCTGCCTTCCCAAAAACTTGTCTGCAGTCAGGTAGCCCAGCTGTCACATTAGTCATCCTCGGTGACTAAGGGGGAAAAAGAAACCTATTATTCTTCCCAGAAGTTAATAAGAGTTTGTGGGGGATTTTTTTTTTTCCAGAAAACTTTGTTTCCTGATGTGCAGAAAATGGGTGTTTGTAGGTTTGCTTACCAGTTGTCAGATCTCCTTCTGATGCCTGAAAATAATTGTTGCCTGTTCTCTTGGCACAAGGTACATCTGCTGAGCGTGTAGGTTCTTCTAGTCTAACTATTTAAGTCAGTAAATTTTTAGGACAAGGGTAGGTGAGCAAGAAGGTTGATGTATCTAAAGTTCAGTGAATAAATAGTTCTTTTATGGAGCTGACAGCATTAGGTTTTAGTTCTGCTCATTTGAAAAGGATCTTGACAGCAGTTATGAAATGAAATGTTTGCATTACCATATTTAGGCCTTTTTTAACACAGTGTTGGAAAAGTCAATTGGACATTCATTTTTTAATTGTTAGTTGGTGGGGTTTTTGGCTGATAGTGGACCCTTAAAAAATTCAGCTTTCTTGTTGCATTGATCTGTTGTCTGACACAATGAGCTCAAAAGCAAGATTGGTCTACAAATCTTTGCCATTTGTAGCCTGCATGTCCCTTAATTTTATTTCTCTGCCTTCTAGGTAGAGGCAAGGCCTTCTCCAGCTGAGGTTTAAATCAATATTGTTTTGTAAAATGTAGATGTAATTGGCTCCTGCAGTAAACACAAGGAGTTTGCTGATTTGCCAGTTTTGATTATCCTATTCATTCATCAGAGCAGTCTCCTTGTTCTTCATTTACCCCAACCTGCAGTTACTTTTCCTTTTATCTCGATCCTCTTTCTTTGTCTGTGATCCTTAAAAGGAGGAGGCTGGATAATGGTAGAAGTACCTGTCCTACCATGCTGAAAATTTGGGCTTGTGGAGCTGGGAAAGGTTTGTGTGTGTTAGAGAAGAATTATGGAGGTTGTGGGGATGCAGAAAGGGATGATTCCACAAAGCAGCTTCTACTTCTTTTGACTACTTGAATTTTCTGTCTGTAATTGGTGGAAGAGGTGAAACCACTTGTATTAATCCTAATTTCTCACCGCATTTCGAATTCAGTTGCAATTTAATGTGTTTTTCTTTTTTAAAAATCTCTTTGGTTGATTGAGGTTTGAGAAACAGAGGCTGTTTCCAGCTGCTGTGGAATGCTCTGTATTGTTTATGGTACCTGCAGAGTATTCTGACCATTGTGTTTTACTTCAAAGCATAAATGCACTAAAACTCAATGGTGCGTTTCATATCTCACAAAGGCTCCAAACAATGGCACTACTTTAACTCTGGGTGCATTTATAGTTTCTGGTTTGTGGTTATTTTTAGACAACTTGCTTTTAGTAGTAGAACAAATTTTGTTTTAAAAAAACCCCACTTTTTCTTTGAACTGTTTTTAAAAGCGAAAATTAACATCAACTCGATTTTGTTTCAAAATGTGTTTAAAGGAAAAGGCAGGGGGAGCAACCTTTATAACTTTGACCTAAACCTGGCCTCTCAGTGCTGACTTTAGCTCAAACAAGTTGTGTATACAGAGACAAGCTAAAAATTGTAGAGCTTTACTTAAAAATCATGGTAGCATGAGATTTGGGTGGCCTACCCTGTCAGGCTTATCTTCAAAGCTTAAAGATCAGTTGGATGCATCTTAAAATGTTCAGTCCTATAAGGAGGAGATAAATACAGAAATATCTTGTCTAATTTTAGCATTTCAGCTTTTCCAAGCCTGAAAGGTTATCGTGTTTTCAGGCCAACTGAGGTTTGTATCATTCCTGTAAAGAAATTAACTGTGACATTCAAAGCCTCTGTACTTGGGGCTCTTGGGGAAGGATTTTTTTTTGAACAGCCTGAATGTATTAGGCATCTTCAGTCATGTTGTGGAAAGACTATTGCTAATATACAGGGAAAATATTTGCTTCCAGCAGGTCTTGGAATAATGAATCTGAAGAAAAATTGCATTTATTCAGATGCTTCATCGTTTTTACAGTTTGGAAACAGCTACAGGATGCTATAGAAATAAACCACCCTAGAATCCCAGGATCAGTGAAGTGACAGGCTAATTAGAAATCTATGCTGTGTTCTTCCTCATTAGTTGCTTAGTTATAAGAATGGAGCAATCAATCACATTGTCCTTGTGTATTGAATAAAGTACCAAATGAATAATAATTGCAGTAGCCAGTCTGTCAGACGCCAAGGGGAGCTGGTGCTGATTGGGCTGTGAACCCTTTTGTGTCGCTGCTGACAGATTTAGGGGACCATCTCTTTCAGAACAGATCTCGCAGACTGTTAGGCCTCGTGCTGTAAATATAGCTTGCTTCACCCCCAAATAGTAGCTTGGTAGACAAGAATGTCAGAGTCTTGGGGTCATAAGTAGAATTTTATCCCCAAGGAAGGCAGGGCTGTGGGTGTTATGTCAGCTGCTTTGGGCAGGGAGTAAACCATGAATCAACAGGCTTTGTGTAGCTGCAGCTTGTTTGAGGAGGGAAAATCCCCAGACATCCATGTTTTCAGGATCCTTTCATGTCAAATTGCTTTCCTGGTTTATTTGTTCTTTGTTATTGCTGTGTCATTTCAATATTGTGAATTGGGATTTGTATAAGAACTGAGTTTGCTAATGCTGTTCCCCTCACCAGACAGAGAATTATGTACTATTAGCACTCACTGGCAAATTATTTCTTCTCATACTATGTTTCTCCAGATGGCTCTGGTTATAAAAGTGTGTTTTCTGAATAAGTTTTCAAATGCATTTGCAGGTTTGTCAGTTACTTTTTTTAAAGTAAATAGGTCCCTGACTAAGGTCTTACAGATAATTTGATTTTTTTTTTTCCAGATACAGTTAAAAAACTTCAGGACCAAAAGCATGACATGGAAAGAGAGATAAAGAATCTTCACAGGAGACTCCGGGTAGGTTAAAACCTATAAACCCACTAAATTGTAAACATAGAATTTCATAAGACCTGCATGTGAAATCGTGAAAGGATAATATGATTAGATGTAATACCATTACAATAATTATTTCTGAGACACAGGTATCATATTTACTAACCTACAGACACTAAACAATTAACTTCTGAAAAATTCTCATGGTCACAAAAACATGGCATTGGGCTTAGGAGAAAATGTTTGTGTCTTCTGATGCATAGTTTAATACTAATTTTTTACCCCCTCCACTTTGAACATTTTGTTTGCTTTTGGAAAAGAGATCCATGACCTCAAATCTGGTTATTTCCAGCAAAACTTCTTGAATTTAAGTCGCAATTTCGATTATGCCAGATGAGCACCTTTGTCATTCCCGTAAATTGTTTCCTGTAACAGTGTAGGAACACTATGAATATGAAGGGGTAACTTTTATTTCTAACTCCAAAATTGTTGCTCACAGGAGGAGTCAGCAGAGTGGCGCCAGTTCCAGGCAGACCTGCAGACTGCAGTGGTTATTGCCAACGATATCAAGTCCGAGGCCCAGGAGGAGATCGGGGACCTGAAGCGCAGGTTACACGAAGCTCAGGAGAAGAACGAGAAGCTCACGAAGGAGCTGGAGGAGATCAAGTCACGCAAGTATGCAAGGGACAGCAGGGATATGGTCCCCTTAGTCAGGGGGAGACAGTTTTGGAAGTCCAGTGTTTTACTGAACTCCAGCAGTTCATAAATCCTCTCGTGAGGATCCGTATTTCAACAAGCTGCTTTATCCAGGCTTTCAACAGTCAAACTAGGTACACTTTGATAAGAGCAGTATTTATTTCTTCATCCTGTATATTTAATCCACCTAAGAGTATTCAGTTTGGCATTTTCACAAAACCAGATACAGGTGGAGGATTTGTCCAGTTTAACAGCTAACCATGATTTCACTCCCCTCGGTATGAAAAGCAAGCAGTGTTGGTTTTCTGTACCATCATTCTGTACCATCATTAATATTTCTCATTACTA
The DNA here is from genome assembly GCA_035583135.1 of Lophotriccus pileatus. Lineage (NCBI taxonomy): Eukaryota > Metazoa > Chordata > Aves > Passeriformes > Tyrannidae > Lophotriccus > Lophotriccus pileatus. Next base: position 2,491,510 of record JAWWES010000037.1, on the reverse strand, counting down.
GCCAAGCTTTTGGTATGGTTAAAAACACAGCTGGATTATTTACCTGAGGAGAAACCTTTATCTAATACTGCATATATCTTGCACTCTTTTCTTTCCACTGATAATTAGAGATGCTTTGTATATAGAAACATTTTAAATAAAAATAATTCAAACCACGGTGTACTGTGGCTTGGATTAGGTGCTCCAGTTATTTACAAACTGGATGTCTTTCTGAAGCGTTTAAGTCCTCAAATAGGAACATCTTGGACAGCACCATTTGAACTGTGACTACACTGTCTCTAGGGTTCCAATGCATGTATAGCTTATAATTATAGTAATGAAGTGTGCGTAGTAAACAATCTTTGTCCATGTGGATGGGAATTTTATAGGATACATTACAGTTAACTCAGCATCCAGTAGGATATGAGGTGTCACAGGCTCTGGAACTTGGTAGGAACTGATGGTAGGAAGAGCAGACTGGTTACACTGAAGGTGGAAAATTATGTGGATGGTTGAGTGGTGGGCGTGAGGCATCTCATCTGAAGATCACCAAGCTGAGTAATATGAACAGTTCTTACTGTGACACATTCCAGCAGAACTGTAGTTGTTCAGTTACTGCTTGCAAGTGAACCTTTGAGGTTGCAGTTGCACTTCTGCAAGTAGAACTGGCTTGCTGATTCCAATCAATATATCATTTTTTACTTATACACAAGCATCTTTTGACATTTGATTCACTGCAGGCAACTGAATCAGCTTCCTTGGAAGTGATATAGGTACTGTGTTGGAGGGAAGGTATCAGGAAAGTCTGTTACAGTGTCTGAAGGAAAAAATCAGTCAGTGTGTAATTATTGCAGACTGTAGAAGATAGATTGCTTCAAACAGTTCTTGTCTTGTGAGTGACACTGAAGACAATAGCCATAAATGTTCTGTACTAAAAATCTAATTTTTTTATGACACAGATTCATATGCTGCCTAAAGGTGTATGCCAGAAATGTATTCTTACCTCCTTAATATTAGTTTAAATTGTTTTCCATATATTCAGGTGGAAAAAAAAATTCTCCCCTCAGAGATGATTATTTTCAGCTGAAATGGTGAAATCCTTAAGGCTCAATTTTTCCCTTCCATGTGTGTGTGAGAGATAGGAGCAGGAATTAAGCCTTAAATCGAGTATTGATTTGACAGGCTTTTCAGCAGATGCTAAGCTCTGTTGCTGACAAATAGTAAGAATTTACAGTGATAATTTAGGTTGATAATCTATTTCTAAATTACAGTGGCAAGACAGCTAGGTTAATGTAACGACCAATTTGGACCACAGATTTTAATTCAGCTTCAAATTTGTCTTGATTTTTTTTCTTTTTTTTTTGAGACTTGGCCCGTTCAAATGCTTTTTAAATCCCTGAAATGAGCCGTGTATTGATTTCAGGCAGGAAGAGGAGCGTGGCCGAGTGTACAATTACATGAACGCCGTCGAGAGAGATTTGGCAGCTCTGAGACAGGGAATGGGCCTGAGCCGCAGATCCTCGACCTCCTCCGAGCCCACTCCGACGGTGAAGACGCTCATCAAGTCGTTTGACAGCGCCTCCCAAGGTGGGTTGGAGCAGCCAGGGCAGTGGCTGAGCCAAGGGACCCTTTTGCAGGTGGTGACACAGTCACTTCTGCTGGTTTAGCTGAACCAAAGGTAAGTTATTTCAGGCTGTCACGGCCTGTAGGTGATGGCTGATACAAAGCAGCCCAAACTGGGTTGCAGAGCAGATTGTTCTCTGCAGTTAAGTGCAAGCATCCCTTTTTGTCTTGTCTTTATTTTTCTCTTTACTGTCGTATTGCCAGTGACTCATATGCTGGATGCTTTGATTCAATGCTCCTGTATATGAGAAATACATAAACACATATGACACACATAATTATAGCTGGGAGCACAGCTGATTTCAGCCTGATTATTAAAATGTGAACTTAATGTACCAAATTAAGCATTCTAAAAGCCATGTAATAGCTAGAGCTGAGTTTATTTCTTTTAATAACTTGTATTCTTATGCTCAGAACACTGATTAAAGTTAAAAGTAAGATCCAGCCAGTAGCACCTATTAAAAGGTACAGGGAATATTCTCTACAATGAAAGGGTCTCACTGTTGAGACAACAGACTTTACTGTAATTCTGATTGTGTGCTGTTGTTCTCTTTACATGAGCAGAATAAGGAATCCAAGTAATCATCCTGAAGTGAGAAACACTGGGTTTTTACCTTTGACTGCATATAAGACCTTGAATGGATTAAAATATTTCCCTTGCTAGGTCTTTGGGTTTTGAATTTCATGTACAATAATGTCTCTGAAAGTCTCTGATGTAAAAAACCTTGGTCTGAAGTAGACTAAGTTGCCAGAGACACTTACAGACTGCACTATGCACAGCAAAGCTACTTGTTATAGCTTATAACCTGGAAGTTTTAAGATATAAAAGCATCTCCGTGTTTTTGGAGGTTCTGTAAATGGTTCTATTTCCATGCTTGTTCTCCTTGTTCGTAGGTATTTACAGTGTTTTGCTTTTCTGTTGTTAATTTAGAAGGGTTTTTTAGTGTGTTATTGGAAGAAGGTGCTTTCTTGCCAGAGTTAGTTTGGTAAAATGATAAATCCCCTCTTCCTTCTTTTGAATCTTTTCTGTCAAGATAATATCTGCCTTCTTCCTCAGCACTCATGTCTAATCAGGCTGTTAAAGAATTAAATTACTTCAATTTACAATTTGTCTGGTTTTGTACATTTCTAAACTTGTTACTGATTTAATCCCAAAATTTAAACTATATAATATCAAGTGCTTGTGGACTTTGATTAGAAACTAGAAAGGAGAAGCAGGTGATATAGGTTATCTTTCTTGTCTTACTGGCAGAGCCAGGAGCCTGCTGCTACCTCTTTAATTATCTGGAGATCAGAGAACTAGTAATGCCAGCATTTACATCTGCCAAGGTAATAGTATCCTGCACCTTAGCCTTGTCCACCCCCAGTAAACTTATGCTTTTACTGTGGATGATAGACAGAAAATGAATGTAATTGCAGAGGAGTAAATGTGTAGGCATACTTTCAAATGACTTTTCAGTCAGTTACTAATTGAAATTCTGAAAGATGTGATCTGGTAAAACTTGTAATGTAAAGTACAAGGTGAGGGTTGGCTATAACAGTCTCCTGTCTCACTGCAAAACAGTGCCATGCTCACAATGGCTTCCTTTCTTCCATTAGTTCCAAGCCCTGCTGCTGCCACGATTCCTCGCACTCCCCTGAGCCCAAGCCCCATGAAAACTCCCCCAGCTGCTGCTGTATCCCCTATGCAGGTAGGTGTTTTATGACAGCATTTAATCCTTCTCTGTGAAGAAGAGTATGTGAAACTACAGGTGGTGACATACAAATATTGGCTGACTTTGTGGGGAAATAACGACAAAATGTTGCCTTAAGCAGGTGATTACTGAAATGTTCAGTCTAACAAAAGAGGCTCCGAGAACCACGTCGAAATGTAAGATTTGTCATAATTTGGAAGCTCTTGTTAAATATTCCCAACCATTGCTATTCCTGAGCTACTGAAAAGCATGAGAGGAAAAGTGTAACTGCATTCCTTAGATTTAGAGTTGCTGTTTGTCAGTTGTTAGTCCTGTGCCTGGCATGGGAACAGCAGTAATTCCCCTGGGGCTGTGGGCTGAGATCTGTGCAGAATCTGTCAGCAGTCATCAGTATAAATGTATCCCATGGTGCTTGGGCTTTCAGTATAGGCCTGACTGGAGAGAAATGAAATAATTGTGGATTTGTTACCTTGGTTCATTTGTACTGACAGAGTTTGGCCAGTGGGTGGTTGTGCTGTGTATTTTGTCCCTCTGAAGCTTTGTCCACTTGCTCAGCTGCTGCAGGAGCCTGAGTGCACTGGGGTGGCATCATCAGGACTCTGAGGCTCAGCTTCGTAGATCATTGCTGGTTTTATTCTCTCCCTTGCTGTGTGAAGTAGGATTTTGGCAAAAGCCAAAAAGTTTAAGGACAAAGTAGATGGGACCAGATTTATAAAGAAAACCCAAAGAATGTACTATGTGTTTTACTCCTTTAGTATCAGTAATTCTGCTGTTGCCTTCAAGACATTGCTAAGCAGAAGCTCCAAAACTTGATTTTTACTGTAGGTCAGTGTAATGTTTTGGTAATAAATTTTCTCTGTGTGAACTGAGGACTCTATATCCATAATAGCTCTTATCTTTAAGGAACAGTACCTGGAAGAGATTGACTGTTCTCCTGTGCTCAGACTAGTGCAGCTTTTATTCATTTAAGAGTGAATTTCATGAAACAAGTAGATAGCCTCAAAGCAAAGAGAAAGAATTAAATGTTTTTTTTGGGAGAGCTTCTGCTACTTCTTGTGGTTCAGTCACTCCTGACAGCAATTTTCTAAATTAGTTAAATGTGAAATGTTCTCTGACAGATGCTTTGTTCCTATTGATCTGTCTTTATATTTCTGTTTATTTCTGTGCTCTTGTAGGAGGAGGCAGACTTAAGCTCATGTTCTAAAGGGCTAAACCAGAGCTTTGGCAGACAGATGAAGCCTAAGGCTTGGTTTCACTTTATTTACCTGTAAATTAACCATGAACCAAAGTAATCTCTCAGAATACTGCAAAGCTGCACAGGTTTGCAGCTCTTGTTTGATGATCTCAATCTGCCAGGATTACTCAAATTTTGAATTCAACTTCTGCTATAGAACCAAGTCATTAACAGCTGGATACTCATTAGTGGGAAGCATTGCCTGAAAAACAAAAGGGAGGGTGTGTAAATGAAAACAGCTCCTATTGTCTTTTTGAAGATAGGTGGTGTTCTTGAAAGTGTTTGTAATTACTGAGGAGGCAACTGAGTTTTGTGACCTCAGTTAAGTAAATTGCATTTAAAGAATATTTTCTGCTCAAGAGAGAAGGGGTTCAGGTTCAAACTGATGTTCACCATCTCTTCCTTTTCTTTGTTTTCATATTACTACCTTGTTTTCTGCTGTGGTGCTCTAGGCATATTTTTTAACACTTTTTTGTCTGTGTTTCTCCTCTCTTGCAATTGTAAAGCAAGATTATGATAAGTAATCACTATCAGCTTCCACCTTACAGAAGTCATCCATGATTTAAGGTCTTGAGGAAAGGTGGAAGGGCTGATCTCTGTATGGCTGTTGAATTGCTTATTATCATTTACTTCAGTTGTTTTTAAATGCTCTCACAGGGGAAATATTTACATGGGCACCTACTGAGAAAGTGGTACATTTTTGATACCATGATGAGGTGGATTGGTTGCAAAAAAGATTCTCCAAGTGTAGATGCATCAACATGTGCTTTGCCTTTGTGTTGGACTGTCATGAGTTTCCTCAGTCTTGAAGAGTTTTTGTTTGCTTGGTTTGTTTTTCTTTACAGTAATATGTGTATGTATGAGGAGGTACATTCTTGGATATATTTTGCAACTGAAAACAAACAAATAAAACCCTTCCTGGCTTCAGGTCCAAGCCTGCAGTGGAACGTAGCTGTGTTTTACTATGGCTCTTAGCAGTACTGCAAAACAATTTAGGGAGAGAGGTATGAAGAGAATGCTCTTCAGAACGTGCAAACAGCCCTGCTGGGTTAGCTCAGAGCTTAGCTGGTCTGGAATGCCACAGAGTGACCAAAGCAGATGCCTAGGGAGGGATATAAGGACAAGGGACTGTATCTCCTGCTTTCCCTGGGTACGGGTTTTTTATGTTTCATAGCTTGGAGGACTCTTGAAGCAGAGGTGGTTTCAGATTTACTGGGCACCACTTCTGGTTTGCTTTGAGTATATAAACTTCCAGCTCCAAGCAATTTAGTGTCAAAGAATTCCATATCTTAACTGCTTAATATGTGGAAACCTGCTTGTTCTGAAATGTGTGGGTGCACTGACATGAAGGTCGCCCTGAAACGCAAAGTGATCGGGAATAGGTACCTGGATAATGGTTGAAGGGCATGTTTCCTTCCACAGCTGACAACAGACACAGGGATGAAGAGTCAGAAGCAAAATATTTGGAGTTGAAGGGATCGGTTCATCCTGCCACAGTTCCTTTTCAAACTGGAAGTGTCTCCCAGAGACCTGTGCTCTGCTGCTAACACAGAGCTGATGGCAGGTGGAACTGGATAAGCGTTAGTGGGTTCGTGTTCCTCCAGTCTGCAGTGTGTTAGTCACTGCCTTACTTGTGGGAGCTCTAAGATCTGTAATAAGGAACTAACAGCAGTGCAAGTGAGCCCTGTCTGCAGTGTCAGCAGGACCAAAGAGACAAACACTTGGTTTTATAACAAAGAGACAACACCAATGTGCAGCGAGTTATCAGTTGAGTAATACAGCCACTTTCTGACAATACCCATAAAGGATGTTTGTTTTTAAGTGGTATCCAGAAGCTGAGAAAGTGATAAAGGTGTGTGTTTATCCAGCTCTGTATATACCTTTGTTTCCTGGGCGAAGCTCTGTACTCCTGTTGCTGTACTGACAGTCCCAAGGCTGACCAAAAGGAGATCTTTTTCTTTTACCCTTATTATCTAACTGTTGTAGCTGTTTGCTGGAGTGGGGGGATGCAACCAAATGTCCTCAATTTGAGACCTTGTCCTATACATAGGAAATGTCCTTTTCTTTTAAGGTAGTGACATGAACTTTAAAGACAGTGTGGGTTTGAAATACCAGCTCTCAGGGGAAGCTATCGTGGGCATTTCTGTGCATGGCTCACTGTCACAGTCACTTTCACCTGGAGTTTAAAGGTATAATCTTGGTAGTGCATGTGCAGGACATTTGATATGTGAAGTGATGAACTCCTCATTCTGTGTGTTGGCAGTTGTTTTCTCCATTTAATTTCTAGCACAAAACCATAACTAGTTTGACTCTAAATGATGGATAAGCAGCCCTGTAATGCTGCCTGTGCTACAGGATCCTGCAAAGTATATACTGTTAACAATTTTGGATTTCTCTGTCTTGCCTACAAAATTTGGCATGAGAAACGTCTGACCTTTAGTATTTTATGAAGATAAGACTCATTTAACCTTCTCATCTAATCTTGGGCCAGATGGAGAGCTGAAGGAGTTTTCAGGATAAACACATTAGCGGACTGATTATGATTAAATATTGGAATCTAATAGAACAGGGTGTATAAAGAGTGAACTGTAATTTGCAATAGGCTCTTTGCAATGATTAATTTAAAATAATCGTGGACAGTCCTCCCAGAGTCTTCAGCAACTGAACCTGAGTTTCAGTAGCAGTAAGGGTAATTATTGCATTGTACAGTTCACTTGTTTGAGACTAAAATTCTTATTTGAATCCTGTTCAGTGCTTACTAAACTGTGTGTGCGAGTCTTAACGCAGTTGTGAGTGTGTACATGTTCTGTAAGGTGTTAGAAGCTGTGGATTGCTAAATATTTTACATAAAGCTTGAAAAGAAAATATCCAATTCATAGCTAGTTTAGAGCAGAAATTAAAGTGACCTGAGAAATAAAAAAAAATACTTGAATTTTATGACATATCTGACAAATGCTAAATAAGTTGTCTCCCTCCAGTTTTTCCCAGAGCATCTCAGTTAAGTAGGTGGGGAACAAAAGCTCTTGACATTTTGAATAAAATCCATTTTTTTAGGTAGGGTTTTTCTTAGCAAAGGGTACTTTGTGTCACTATACCCAGCACACCGTTATCCCAGCTTTCTAGGAAAAGGCACAGAGCTGTAAAGGTTTATATTAGTAACACAAATCAAGCACTAAAATCTTGGCTATATATAGGGGGTTGTATTAGTTTAAATAAACACATCGAATTTAACCAGAACACGTTTGTTCAAACAAAACACAAAAGAAGGTGAAAATTATTACAAAAACTGTGAGAGAATTCACAACTTTAATTTGCAACGTTGGTCTGAGGAACAGGTTTCAATTTAAAGGAATAAATGTTACAATATCAAGGCATAGTGTGTATATATATATTCAGATTGGCAAAAGCATTTTTAAAGGTTCCTTTATATTTTTTAGTTCTTTTGAATTAGTACCTAATGTAATATCTGAGTGTCTAAAACTGATTCTGATGTTCCACGTTTGGTTTTTGCCTTCAAATTATGTTTGACACAAGTATTTTTTCATTTCAGAGGCATTCTATAAGTGGGCCAATCTCAGCTTCAAAACCCCTTGCTACCCTGACAGACAAACGACCAAGCTATGCAGAAATTCCTGTTCAAGGTATTGGTTCAAGTTCACCCCAACTTTGTTTTTAGCAATGCTGTTAATACTTGGTTTTGTTTTTTAAAAATCATTTAGTATCCAAAGCCATTATGTTATATCCTTTCTATTATCAAATTATCTTTATAGAATCGTAGAATATCTTGTGTTCAAGTTCTTATTACTTGTGTTTCATCACATGTGGTGGCATAACATAAAGATGCTTTGTTTTTGGATTTTCTATGAACCCATGTTTGCATGCTGATAACTTGGCATTATTCTGGCAACTTTTAATGTGTGAATAAACTAAGATCACTTGTAAAATCAAGATAAGATAATCTTAGGGATGTGTGTGCAGCTGTCTTCCAGATATTAAAAATAACCACCTGGGCTTACATTATTTATTACGTGGTTGAGGGTTTTTTCACCCCCCAAAATGAAACAAGGATGATGGCTGGCATTGCACTGCATGGGAATAGTAAAATATATTATTGAATCTCCAGGAGCCAGATGAAAAATTGAATGGAATTGAGTGTTGATTTATCTATTTCCCAATATGTCCCTGTTCTATGAACTTTGTTTTGTCTCTCAAAACACTGCTCACAATGTGCTCTTCCTGTGAGAATGAATGGCTATCATGTATTGGGTGTAGCTCCCTGATTTATGCCTGCTTTAGGGTTTTTTTGTGTGTAGATGTTTCTCAAGATAATCCCCCTATGACTCCAGGCTGAATATTTCCTCTCAATTTGGTATTCCTGAGGTCTGATGTTTTGTAAAGGGTCAGGTTTTTGTTGTTTTGTTTTTTTTTTTTTTTCTGTAGCACTTCATAATAGTCTATGTGTGCCAGATTTCCTTCTTGCTTTTGTTGAATCCATATTGAGGCTATTTGTACAATGCAGCTGCAGTTTTAATTTTAGAAACTTTGGTATTTTTAGGAATATTGAAATGCCTTTCCAAGAAGATATTTCAGGATTCTTTAATTGTTACAGGGTTCATGGGTAGACATAAGCTTAAGCACAGAGTGAGTGGTATGTTTTACATGGCTCTTGTGTTTTCCCCAGAGCCAGTGAATGCAGGAGCAGGACTGGATTCCAGTAGTGGCTGTGCCAGACAGAATTCCTGTTTACAGCCAGAGAAATGTATTTTTAATGTATTTCTGTAGCAATGTATGTTTCTTAGATCACCTTCTCAATTAATAAATGGGGTTTCACTTTTTTTCAGTCTTGTTCTTAATTTCCATGAGGGTTAATATTCAAATTACGGCCTTCAAAGTGTTTCTGCTTGGGAATATGTAAACCTTTTGTTTGCAGTTTAAAAGAGTATTTCATAATAGGAAATAGTTTTGATTTGTTGCTACAGAAAATGAATTTTGTGGTAGATGGTTTTACTCATTGGCAGGAGGCAGAGCTAATCTTTCCATACAGTTTGTGAAGGCACCTTTTGCGCTCCACTGCCTGGAGGAGGCAAGGAAAAAACGTGTGGCTTTATTTAATAATAAAATAATATAAAGCCCCCATAAAAACCCAACCCAACAAACCAGAGGGGAAAACAAAATCACCCGAGGGACAAAGCAATCTCCTTTACCAGTACACATTGTTGAATTTTGAATATTTTTGGCCACATGCTAAATGGGGGTTCCTTTCTTAGCCTTTTGGTTTAACAATTCATTTTTTATAGACCAGGGAAGGTGGATTAGCAAGAAGCCTTAGGGAACAAGGATTAAGGAGGTCATGCTGTATTCACAGTGCACTTCATTGATAGTGAGCAATTTTAGGCCTTCCCTTTCTTACAGATAAAATCAATTGCTCTCACTAAAACAGCCAAACTCAGGCGCTGGTGGACAGTGTTCCTGGCTCAGAGCTCAGTGTCTGAGGTTGGACTGGAATCCTCAGCAATGATGTTCTTTCTTCTTTTGCTTTGTCCAGAACATCTGTTGAGAACATCCTCTACCAGCCGACCGGCGTCCTTGCCAAGAGTACCTGCTATGGAAAGTGCCAAATCTATTTCTGGTAATGCCACGGTTTTTAGATGATTAGTAAAATAAGGGACTCTCATTTCAACACTGTACTTACAGATCTTCTTTATTTTGCCAAGAGGGAACGTTGATCAAGCTCTTGTCAAAAAACCCTCTATTTGGGTATTTGGAGTAATTTATTTTTCAGTGTTCACGTTTTCTATTGAAGTATTTTTGGGGAAACTGAAGTCTAGTGGTAAAATAACTTTCTATTTTATTACTTCAAGTGGTACTGAAGAGATTTTTTTTTTCTAATTGTTTGTCAAGAGTCCTTAGTGTTGCTATGCAGATTTTCACCAACATGTCAGAGTATGAACCATGCATGTAACAGTTGACTTCTCTGTCATCTTTCCTTGTGTTACAAATAATTTTGGTGTATAAGATATATGTGAAAAAAGCAACTCTTTCTGAGTGTTGCTTTTTACTGCTTGGATGTAGGATTTTTTGTGGGTTTTTTTTATATATTTTGTATAAACTAGGCAGCATTAATTTGAGGGAAATATTTTTTAAAGAACACCTACATTTGAGTAAATGTTTACAAGAAGATGTGTTTTAGATAGTTTTTATTTGTCCTAAAATTACAAACTTGTTGTATCTGGTACTTTATAAATTAAAGTACTTGCCCCCGAGTCATTAGAAAATGACTTTTTGTGGAGAGTTGCATCTTTGATTTGCACAAACATAAACAAACAGTGGTGATTATTTAGGTAAAAAGGCAAACCTTGTACTTTTAACTGGAAACTTTTCCATGTAGAGAACATGTCACCATTCCAGATCTGGTTTTACAGAGTACAATGCTTGTGCTTTCATTTGAAAGAAAAATCGTTTCCTTTGATAAAATGAAGCAAGCTCTGTGGAATGTGGCTGAATGGACTCAGGTCAATGCTTGATATACTTGATGATATTTAATAATGTCCAGAAATCACGTTCATGGCAATTCTTCATTAAAATTAAAGGGAAATAAACCAGCTGCCATCTCTAAACTATTTTTTGGCTTTCTTTTTTCCAAACTACTTGAATCTTCACAGTGTAACTACATGGACTAGAGAAAAAGAAATGTTTTGGTGTTAAAATTCCCTCTCATTCATTAAATCCTTCAAATAGAAGTAATGATACTCCATTAGGATACATTCATCAGATTTTCTTTGCTTCAAGATACAGGCCTGATCATAAAGGTTGGTAGGGCAGCCGAAATCAAGAAGAAACTTGGTATTGGATGTAGGTTTTTATGCTTGGTCTGAACTAATGCTTGTTTTAGAGCAAGAATAAGTTTGAAAGTTTTTATGCAAATGATAAATGTGAGAAATATAAAGAGGTAAATATATGGGTCTTTCCCTCCTTAGTCTCTCGAAGGAGTAGTGAAGAAATCAAGCGGGATATCAGTGCACCCGATGGAGCATCTCCAGCGTCTCTCATGGCAATGGGCACCACCTCACCACAGCTGTCCCTCTCATCTTCTCCTACAGCATCAGTCACCCCCACAACCAGGAGTCGAATAAGGTAAAAATCCCTTACTGGGGTTAGTTCCAAATCTGTGTCTGCACATCTGGTGAACAGTGTTGGTGCTGAGACTGCAGACCTTACTGCTCCCCATGCAGTAACGATTTCACTAATCTCTCAGAGCTTCAGAAAGGTTTTTGTGCAGCTCAGTATTTGTTTTAAAAGTTAGACTAAAAGTTAAGTTTTTTAGAATGTATGAGTTAATGTCAAAACTTTATGCTCCACTAGAAAACCAAGCTAAGTCGTGTCACTAAATAATAATACCAGTTTGAAATACCCTGAAGGCAAACTCAAGAAGTGAGCTTACAGCATGTAGAGCAGATCATCAGAGTGGCTTGGGCCCAGGGAGACCACGTGATAAACCTTCTGTAATCCCAGCTGAAGGCAAAAAGCATGCCTAGGTCTTCATCCCAGACACTGGCAACTCTCCTAAATAGCCATGAGTGAATGGGCCTGGGTTATTTGCCCCACAGATGTGCAAGTCTGAGTAACAAATGGCCAGACAACCTCCTTTGGTTAGTAAGACAAAAAGATAAGTAAGTCTGTGATGAACTTAAAACTTCATATCTGTTGTGCTATCAGTCAGGGAACTTCAAAGTGTTTAAGCCCCGTGGTATCCAAGGGAGGTATGTCCTTAGCCCTGCCTTAGAGACTGGGAATCTGGCAGACAAAGGTTAAGTGACTTTCTCCAGACCCTCTCTCACAGAGCTTCCTGATGAAGCTTTTGTACAGCAGAAATGTGAAACCCTTAATGTTCAGAAACACTTGTAATATTTACTAACTACAGTATAAAATTCTGAAGTCATTTACAGCTGTGGGTGCTGCTGAAAGGGATTTCCCTGAAATCAGCTGAGACAGGCCTCAGTGGTGCTCTCCTTTCACCATGCAGAAATTTGAGTTTGGATTTGTGGATTCTTTACTAACAACAATTAATGTTGTGTGTGCTAGCACCTAAATTTAACCTGAATACCTCTAGAAATAAATTTAAAAAACAAGACTAATACATCTGTGTCTGGACTTTGAACTGGTAAGGTATCGAGTTGCATTGATGGCAGCCTGCAGACTGTGGTAAATCCATGACGTTTCTGTGTGAAATTGTACAGTTATAATTATGAAATTATTACTGTGCAGCCCAACCACTGCCTGCAATGCTCAGTACTACAGAAGACTTCTCTGCAGCAGTGGGGGTGTGGTGATGAGCGTGGTCTTTAAAGCCACCCTCAGCATGTCACTGCTGGACTGCAGTTTATGTGACCAGCTTGCTCTGTTTTCCACTACCTTTTCCTAGAAGTTGCTATAAAATGCACAGTTATTGCTGTACTTCACTAAAACAAATAGTTGCAGTTTACTGTTCCCTGTTCTGGTTAAAACTTTGATTTGGATTATAGTTGAGCTAATGTACTAACATGTAAGATTTATATGTCAAACCATTTCTCATTGTCTCCATACAACTTAATGCCAATTTATTTTCTTCAGCAGTGTTTTCATAACTCTGAGAACCTGATATAAACCATGTGCTCTTACTGGAATTTGAGAACAGGCTGTACAGCTCCCTCATGGCTAAACAGTATGTTTAGCGTAAAGAGAGAGGGAGCTTTTCATTTGAGTTCTTGTGTTGTCCCAAATCTCTGTCCTTAAGTTTTCATAGTGTTGCATAATCCTCTTTATAGATTGAATATGCAATCCCATTGTTATTTGTTTCAATCACCAGTGGAGAAAATACACCAGTTGTTGAAATCTGTACTGATTTAAGAACTGAAGTACAGACTTTTCTGAAGCATCATTCTGGCTGTGTAGTGCCTATGGAGTTTAGATACAGTGACTTATTCTGATAATGTGTTTATTTCATATTTAAAGTACACAATTAGGGACTTCCTTATTCTGTTAAATCTCTGAGATGAACATGTATGTTCAAAGGCTCATAGTGCCTTTCTGCATCAAAGATAGGAGTTACTGTTTCCTGTTTATTTTCCTGCTGTGCATATATTTTCACAGATACTTCAGCTGTTACCTAAGCAACTTTGAGATCTTGCCATCTGTATGCCAGTGAAGACTGGCCAAGCAAATTGCAATACATGTACTTAAGATTAGTGCCTGAGAACATTTCCTTGTCTGTTGGGACATGTTGTCTTCTTTTATGCTTTGAGCAACAGATGCTGATCCATGGAACAGTCTCTGGTGTTCTGTTTGGAGCACACGTGCAGGAAGGAATCCACATTCCCTGCATGCTTTCTTTTCCCTTAGCAGGACCTGGAGAATTCCTACCTGTAAATCTGCAGGAGAGTGCACTGGTGATATTCTGTATTTCCACATTCCACCCCTTTTTCCAGTCACCAGATGGGCTGTAAAGAATGAGGAGTTGAAGATATGAGAGTGAATGTATACAGTCTGTCTTTTTGGAAATATGCAGGAAGAGTAACTTAGGGTATCATCTCTGTGGTTGTTGTGACAATCTTGTTTACATCTGCATAGAATTCTTTAAAAATGTCAGATGGGGAAGTCTTTGCAGTATGGCTTCACTAATAACTATCTTATTTTAATTTTCCAGATGGAAATTATTAAAGATAAAAACAACTGCTGGCACACTTTACATGCAGTGACTAAGGTCCATAAGTGGTGTAACATCTGCTCAGTAAAAGAATGTTCATTAGAGTATCTGTAGAAATACTGAATCTTGTAACTAGGCCACTGGAGAAGTATTAACCTCTATAATGTATATTTTTTTAATCTTAAGAACTCATTTCTAAACCCTGGTAAACAGATGTTTGCAAATGTAAGACTCATGAAAACATGGCCAGCTTAGTTGTGATTGTTCTTTTGTTCCCCAGTCTTTTCTTAAAAAAACAAATTACTTAAGATAGCTTGACATACTGGAAGTGAATTTAATTGATAGCTTTTATTGTGCTAATACATCAAATGGCAGATCAGCCTACATAGATCTCCCCCTTCTTTTTTGAGAACTCCAGATTTCAGGCAAATGTTCTGTTAATAACACTGTGCTGCTCACATGCAAACTCCTTGTTTCAAGGTGACATTTGTAATCAGCCATGAGATGCAGAGGAGATAGCATCGGTTTATTCTCTTTCTAAATACAAAATAAAATCACTTGAGTTACCTTAATGGTTCAGGCTGGAACTGACAACGTTGTGAGTTTAATTTTCTGAACTCTTAGAAAGAGAGATCATTGAGGTTAAAAGACCTGGTAAAAGAAGCTTAAAGGAAAGAGAAGGATGATTTGTTAAGGAAATAATTACTCCAAACTAACTCTGAGGTCTTTTGCAGGTATTTCTGTGTGTTCTGTTTTTCAGTCAGTAGTGCTGTATCCTATTACTTCCACTGTGACAGTAATTTGTCCTTCTGTTTCAGCCTATACAAATTTGTATTTCTGTTGTTTACACTGTAAGCTCTAAGTTGCACTTCTGCCTCTTTCCTAGGGAAGAGAGGAAAGATCCCTTGTCTGCCCTAGCAAGAGAATATGGAGGATCCAAGAGAAACGCCCTGCTGAAGTGGTGCCAGAAGAAAACAGAGGGATACCAGGTAACTGCTGAGCTGGTTAACGTAACGTACCTGGAACTGCAACTCATTGGAGCCTGCCCATGGCATAAAACAGGCTGCTCCACACTTGAGTGCATAGATTGCAGTGGCCCTGGCATGTCCTGTACTCTCCTCTTGGAACACATGCTCCCAGTCCTGCCCTAACTAACACTAATAACTCCTCAGTCACTTTGCTCCACGCAGTAACTGCTTTTTCTTAAGGGGGCAGCTGTCCTCTCATCGAGGCACTTGAGGTCAGCCTTTCACAGGTTGCACTTCTGAAACTGCAGCTGAAACTTGAGCAACTTAAGGTTTAAATTAGTGTTTCTCAAATGGAGCTAGAGTACCATTTCTTGATAGGTAAGTAGCATAGGGTTTTTTTTTGATCTCTGAATGTGCTCCTATTTAGCCTCTATTTAGGGACAGTTTGTTTTGTGAAGGTGCATTGTCTTGCATTTTGAACTTGCCTTTCTGCTGCAGTTGCAAACTTTTTTTTTTTTTTTTCACTTAATCCAAATGTTATCAGAAGCCAAGAGAACCAACAAGATAGCTGTCCAGAGTTCTCCTGATTACATTATTTTTTCAGAAGAATAGTGGCTTCAGCAAACTAAACCAGGATGTTAATAGTCTGACCATGATGTATTTGTTTGGTTAACTTGTATTGAAAGTGTCTGGGTTCCCAACACAATCCTCAGTTTAAGAACTTTACTCTTTCCATGACTTGAGCCTCACAATGCAGGAGGAAGTTGAGAGCTGCATAACAGGATGGTCACCCATCCATAGGAAAAGTCGTGTTCAGTACAATGGACAGGCTGGGATATAAAGCCCTCCCCTTCTTCCTGTGGCACGTCTAGTACTAAACTGGGCTATTCCTGAGGATAAGCAGCTCTGTGGAAAGAGCCTTTCTCCTTCCCCACATTTTGTAAAAAGGCAGGATGTTACATTTCTTTATAAATCCTCTAACTAAGTGCAAAAATATTTTCCCCTATTGTCTCAAAATGAAAGATGAATTTGACAGCTTCATTAATCTGGTTAGGAAGAGTGATAGATATTATTCCAAACTTTTCATTCCACAGTTGTGTGCACATGCCAGAGCATGCTTCTGGTTCTATAGATTGCTGCTTGTAATTCCTGGAGTTGTAGAAAGGTTTTGTATAGGTTCTGGGACTTACTGTACTTGCTTCAAAACCTGCAGTGTGCTACTGAGAAAGCACAGCATAGAGCATCTGCAGAGCCAGTGGATGCCTTCCTTGAAACTGTAAGATAGTATCAGGAGGTTATATTAAGTTACTTCTTGGAGAGAACGTATTTTAGTTTATGCACACTCATTTTTCATTTCTTTTGTTGTACAGAATTTGATTATTTTCATCATCCCCTGAAATTCAGTTCTGGTTGAACACCATGTTAGTGGTATTCTAATGTTTTAAACATATCCAGTACTGTATTCATTGTGAACATTGCTTATCCAGCTTTCTGGCATCTCAACAACGTTATCATTACCAGATAAAGCTCCTTTTATTTTACAACTATGTGGAGTCAAAACTGACAAGTGGTAAACAAGCATCAGAATAATGAACATCTCCCTTCCTCATTCATTCCTCTTAAGGTACTCAGCTCTCTTTTTCCTTTCCTGTCAGCCAAATAAACTGACAGGATACCATCTTACTTCCAGCTCCTCCTTGTGCCTTACATGATGCCACAGTTCTAAGAAATCACCGATTTCTATCCTGTTACCCATTCAAATCAGTGTTTATTACCAATATTATTTATTTAGCTACAAATATTATAGGTTAAAGGAGAGATACTTGCACTTTCAGTCTGTAACAAGTTCTAAAATGACCTGGAAGAGTTTAACTGTGATTTGGGAGCAAGGAAAAGAGAAACAAAATCTCAGAAGCCTTTTGTTTCAGAATAATTATTTCGTTAGTTTTGTCCTATTCATATTAAATTGCCAATATTTAAGTAAAACTCAGCCCTGTAAGACAGTATTTTTCAAGTATGTCTTTGCCAGCATGGAGAGTGTTTACTTCTTCATCAGTTGTCAACAGTAATCACTTTTTTGGTCTTGTTTTCTCCCTCTCACCTGGAGGTGATGTCTCACAGCTGTATGTTTTGGTGCATAAATGCATGTAAGATATTTATAGAAAATGATTTTGGCTGTTGGTGTTTACAGAGAAGCTGGAAGCATGCACATTGAGTTAAAGCCCCATTTCTAACAGAGCCACGTTTGCTCCTGGCATTGTTTTACCTTTCATTCCTGGGTTTATGTTTTGCACTGGATAGTGGAAAATAGCTGATTTATGGTTTGCACACAGGCTACTAAATGGTAATCACATAGATAGCCACATACAAAACTTAATTTCTAAAGTTTTATTGGAAATATGCAGAGTTGTAGGTGAGTGGCTTAGAATGTTAAACATGAGGTACAATGTAATTGGCTTATAGTAATTAATGACAACAGCCTATGATTGAGTGGTACTGCCTTCATAGGGCAGCTGTAGTTCTTGAGCTACTCTTTATTCCATGTGTTGAAAATACTAAAGAAGTTAAAAAACAAGCAGTGAAACACACCAAAGTCTGTCCTGTTTCACAGGGAAAAGATTTTCTCTATTCAGAGGGTACTTGTGGAGAAGGCAGCACTACATAATTGCCTGCTCCTGTCCTAGGTATCTCTGCTTGAGAAGCTTGAAATTTTGTGAATGCTAAGTAAGTCAAAGATGATAACGTGGTGAAGCCCTAATTTCTGTTTGTTACAGTGGAATAAGCCCTGTTAAAAAAACTATAATAAATTACTTCATTGTGCACTGCTCTTGATTTATTCAAGCAGTTTTGTTTGCAAGCAGAATTCCTCCTTGAAGCTTAAGTTTGGAGGCTGGTGATCTGCAGGAGGTCAGAGCAGAACTCCAGCAGGCAGGTTCTGTATGAACCCCCATCTAGAGCCTGTGCAGTCTAGACAGTGTTGCACTACGTTACTGAGCTTCATGATATTCCAGGCTGAACAGACCTCTAAGCCATGAAAGAGGAGAGCTGCTCTCTTAAGATATCAGCATTTAGATAAAAGAGGATCAAATCACCTTTAGTTTTCAGCTGAACAGGCCCGAAATACTTGAAATTTCATGGTGTGTTAGCTTTGCTCAGGATCTGACACAGCTTCAAAGCACAGGGCCAAGTGCTGCATTTTCCAGAAAAGAGAATCCTCGTGGCTCCTGTAAAATATGTGCAGTGTCATAAAACTGTCATAAATTCCAGATATCTTCAAAGCAGAAAGTAATCCCAGCCAGCTGTTATGGAGCATTTACCCTGGCTGGAGCACAGCTACTTTCATTTTGAGTGCACAGCTAATAGAAGTCCCCAAAAGGATGTGAGCATGCATGTTTCATGTTGAAAGAGGACCAATAAACAGGATACACACATATCCCTACCCATTCTTATCTCCAGCAGTATTTCAATTTGTTTTCCATTTTTGTCAGCGTTCTGAGAGATAATTCACTTCCAGAAGTCTGATACCAAATAAAGCAATGGTCACAAGATAGCAACAAGAATAGACTAATTTTTTTTTAAAAAAACCTTTCTTTAAGCTTTCCACACTTCCTAAGTACAGATACACTTGGTGTGGCCCTGTAATACCTGTCCCCTATGTCATGCAGTGCTGCTTTCTGCTGGAAAGATCACCTAATTTTTGCTTCTATTCAGATCAAACCTACATATCTTACAAAAAATTTAAGGCTGTGCTCAGTGCACCTTGAAATCAAGCAATGCTTTCATTAGTGCTCAAGCAATAAGTGTAGAACAACAAAACTAGAGGTAAAAGATTGTTCAGGTTGCTTTGTTTTTAAACCTGTTTGTATCTACACATCTTTATCAACACCAGGCTGGGTCATATTCTACTTGAAGTATTACATTGATTTTTAAAAACACACACAAAAAAGACAAGACTGTGCTTATGTAAACCTGTGCTCAAATACTGACTCCAGGCTGTGCTTTCCCTGTGCTGTCTGGTTGATTCATCAGAGTAGTCAGCTTGCCAAAACACTTCACTCCTTGGTTTAAGCTCTGATGCTTTAGCCAAAAATCGTTGAGTTAAGGAAGGACATGCTTCCTTTCTGTGTTTGGATTGGATTCTGATACAAGAGAAATGTCAACTCGTTAGACTTAATTATGACAAAATTTAGAATAAATTATGAAGCTGTCTGTAGCTCTTAAGTGCTTCAGACATTAATGTCTGAGGCTATTATTGGATTTTTGTGAGAATGACTCCTGCTTTTATGGTTTCTTTTTGTGCCCAAACTGAAAAATAACATGCCTTTAGTATGGAAAGAAACATTAATGGTCAATGTCGAGGGGTTTGGTGGTCTGCATGTGCCTTTCACTGCCTTCTCAGAAGCTGAGAGTGAAGGGGCAGTAGTTGGAACAGCTACTAAATCTATTCCAGAAGTACTTTCATGTTCTCACCTGCTGCCAGAAGTACTGATAGCCACAGCTTTATTCCACCATTTGGGAATCAGGGAGTCCTGATTCAATGGAGCATGGGTAGCAGTTATTTTGTAGTTTATCTTTGAATTTTTTTATAATGGTTGTGTTTATATGTCCTAAAAGCTTTAAAAAGCTTTTTGATAGTAATTTTCTGCCATGGGAAGAAGCCTGCCAAGGTCTGTACACTTAAACTTCAAATCTTATTTAAGGGTTTAATGTATTATAGCACAGAATCATATTAATGCTTTTGCTTTCTCAACCCTCTTATTTCATTAACTAATACCACAGAGACATAGACACATGTTTTTACTTTCTTCATGCCCTCTTTTTGAGAGCCAGACCAAGTTAGGATGTGGGAACCTCTCCTCTTTATGCAGATCAAGGGATGGAGAAATAGCTGAGGATGCTCCTCTGCTCGAGTTCTAGTGTCCATAGTTCAGGGAGATTGAAGACAGCTGTGGATATGTCTGCTGAAGAGGTGGTTAAAATATCTTTGTTCTTAAATTTGTAAGTTAGAAAACAAGTTTTCTATAGTTGGGTGTTTTGATGTTTGTGGGATGTTTTAGCTGTGGTGTTTTCTGAGGGGATAAAAAGAAGTAAGGAATTACTGAGTTTTAATAGTTCCTTTCTGTTTCTTGCTTTTTTCAAACAAGGTATTTTCACTGACTGGGGAAGACCCTCTGTTAATTTAGGATTATTGCAAAAAGCAATAGAAGACAGTTTTAGAATTAGCAGTACACTGGTTAAAAACCACTTTAAAATTGTGAGTTCTAGAGAAGTTCTACGCTGAGAGAGATCTTAGATTGATGTTATGCAGAGCCCTATTAAGCAGTCTAGATGTTTCATGGTGGATACCTTTTGCTTATATCCTGAAAGAATTGCCCTGGAAAGAATTGCTCCTGTTGCATCTTGTCCTTGTGAAGAGAGCAGCCCATCTTCTCTAAAACTGCCTGTTATGGGGCACTCAGATTACATCTCTCCAGAGTCTTCTTTAGGCTGACTAAACCAAATTCCTTCAACCTTTCTGTAACTGTCAGGTTCTCTTAACTACCTTATTATCTTGGTAAGTCCCTGCTGGACCTTTTTATTTGAGTGACTGTTCTGAGCTGGAGGGACCAGAGCTCTGCACAGTTCTCCAGGTGCAGACTGACAGGGCCCAGCAGGAGGGTGTAGGAGTCCATCCTCGCTGTGCTGGCGCCCAGGGCACAGTTGGCCTCCTTTCCTGCAAGGATGCACTTCTGATTCATGTTGAAACCCAGTTCATTTGCTGTTTAACCACTATTGTATTTCAGCCTAAGCTGATTGATCATTTGTTCCTGTTACAGTTCAGCCTTTTTTCAGGAAGAATCTTCTTATTCTTTGTTTCTATGGGTGCAAGGGGACACTCATTTTGTGGTGACTGCTCCTGCTCTGCTGTTTCCAGTTGAATAGGGGCTTGAAATGTTTCTTGGTTGTGGATCTACCAGGATGTTCTGCTGTTTTCCCTCTTATATTCTTGTGCTCTGTCTCAAGAAAGGTCTTACAAATTTTTAACTCTGTTCTTTATTGCTGGTTGGAAAATCTCTTATAGATCTTTTTATGGCAATTGTCTGTTGCATTAGTTTTGATAGAGTGGCCTTTTTAAAAGCATCTATCCCAAATACTAGAGGTGACTTCACTCCCATTCTAAGCATGAAACATTAATAGACAGGAGTTGATAAATCTCCTTCCAGTTCACCTATCTCTAGAAAAACTTATTCCTCATTCGACAATTTATCTGAAAGTATGTCCTTCAATTGCTTTAATACTTTGTGGTCTGAAATGGCCTGAAGAATAATTCTGGATTAGATTCCAGCAGAATTCCCTTAATAGGGCCAATTACTTAATAAAAGCAGTAACAAAGAAGAAATTATGTCAGAGATTTTAGGCTGATGTTCTGTTTACCATCAATTCTTTGAGAAATAGGAGCTTAATGCAAGATTGATTTCATTATACTGACCAAGATTTTTCAGAAAACCACAAGCAGTTAAAAGCATTTAGGAAATAAAATTTGCTGTATTTAAATGTGCCAGTTCTGTGCTCAAAGCCCTCAAAGAAAAATTAAATTTTCAGTTTAAATGACGATCTGTCCCGTTTCTAGATTTGTTTTTTTACTGTCTGACCAATATTATACTTCTTTTAGTCTGAGAGGTAATAATAATTCATAATGCTCAGAGCAATTGGAAACAGAAACCAGTCCCTTTTAATTGTTTCCTTCCGTTGTATTTAATTCAGCTTCTCTGGATACATTAAAATTCTTGGATGATGGGTTTGTTTTCTGCTTGTTGTCTTAATAATAAAAGCTGGACCCTACAGGATGATTTAGAAAAATAGGGTATCCTGAGGGTTTTTTTTTCTGAGAACCAACGAAACTTGTAGATGCACTTTTTTAATGGCCCTTTTTTTCCAGTGTTTATATTCAAAATTCAACATTCTATGGATAATTACTATAATTTAAAGCAAAATTTTTATTTTATGCAACTGTAATGTTTAAGGAAGGATGACTTTCTCTTGTTGTAGTTTCAATTTCCATTTTCAGCACAACTTTATCCCAGTTTTCTTTCTCCCCTGTTGATGTGAAGGAATATACTTGCAAAACTATGAAACATGCCTCTAGATTTTGGAGGTGAGCTCTCCTGCTGGTCTTTAAATCATGTGAAGGCTTTTGTTTGCAGCCCCAGTTGTTCTACAGGTCTGTTTTCTAAGGCATCCAGACTATTTTGATACTTTGCAATTTCTTTTTTCATATATCCTGAGCACAAGTCTTCCTTCTTCATCCACAGGGTCAAGCCTCAGGTGTGGGTCCTTGTGATCTCATACAGATCACTGCAGCCTCCTATTTTCTCATTCTCATGAATGAATTCTTGCCTGTTGATGACCATCCTGACTGCTGCAAAGACTCCTCTTTCAGCCTATTGCTGTAACATTCTTAATGTGTTCCTCTCCTTTCTCTGTCCTTCCCGTTACAAGCTGCTGTTCTCACTTTGAAGGCTCTGTACCCTCCCATCCCTCTTGCAGTATCAAAATCTCAGCTGTGCTTCGGGGATGATGTTTAGGTTCAGAGCTCTTCAATTTTCAAATACATGTTGCTGGGTTTCCTCTAGGGTTTGTGGAGCAACCTGGGAGAGAAAACAAAGACATTGTGTAAGCTCTGTGAGACAAGGTATTATCAAACTTGATTTTATTTGTACAGTGGCTGGGGACTGACTTTAATGGACTCCTGGTCAGTGGTAACTGACCAATATTACCAATTCAACAGGTACTTGTTGAACCCATATTCGGTATTAAGTCACTTGGTTGGAAAGCAATGTGTTTAAAACTGTTAGTCAGATTTAGCAATGCTTCAGCCTTCCTCCTTACTTTATGAAGGAATATCATATCTATCCTTGTGGTACTGAAACTTAAAAACTTGCCAGTATTCTTCAGCAGCTTTAACAAATACATTTTTTTTCAGTAGTTTGGATGCATGCAGGAGTGTCCAAGCAGATCTGTGTTGAGCTTGACTGTGCCAGTGTAGATCTTTCTCCTCTCCTTCCCAGATCATTTTTTTGTTCAGATCCATCCCAGGGAAGGAGAGAGAATATTTCAGCCAAAGGGTGAAAACCAGGATCGAGTCTTTTCTCCCTCAGTGGATTCTATAGCAAAGCAAACAAGATCATTCACACTTGGTTCTATAGCCAGCTTGGCACACATGGCTGTGACAAGAAAAAGCCTCTCTCTCTACCTTTATCCACATTACTGGCACAGATGTGAGCCGAGGCCTTGCTGGTTACAGGGTAGGGGGAAGAAACTTTTCGAAAAGTAACTTTTGTGAACAGGCAAAAATATGAATTTATTGGCTTTAACAATCTGATATTTTTCCTTTTTTTTTTTCCTTAAAACCTCGTCCTGTATGTTCCATATGTTTCCCTAATTTAAGTATCATTGAGAAAGTTTTAACCAAGCATTAATTTAAATCCAATTTCCTGTCTCTCTCTCGAAGAAGAAAGGAGAAAGAGCTTTTTTTTTTCTTTTTCCCTTCTTTTTTTTTTTTTTTTTTTTTTTTTTTTTTTTTTGTTTCTTTTGCTTTTAAATTTTCCCACCCCTGTGGCTGGAGGAAGCTTTGTGAAGAGCGTGTTCCCACAGACTGGGGGTCTCCAACAATGCCGTTTCCGCCGGCAGGGAGGGAGCAGCGCGGCCGGAGAGGCTCCGACCACTGCGCTGGGCACTGTGAGCCCCAGCACGTACGCTGACATCACCCAGCCTGGACCTGCGCTGGGGGGGCTCTGGGTGAGAAGTGCTAAAGCTGAGCAGGAAACTGAGATTTCCCTCACATTCTTCTGGTTTTGTTGTTTTGGTTTTTTTTCCTCTGTTGGAGGAACTGTGGTTGTTGTCCATTTGAGGTCCAAATCGTTGGTTTGACAAGAAATGCAAGTGCTTTTGTTCTCAGCCCGTGTGGCGCAGGAACGCTGGTTCTGGGGGGAGTTTTCTGCGTTAGGAACAGCAAGTTTTAGTGTCTTGTCAGAGATGAGTGATGACTTCAGTTGCTGTCAGGTGAAAGGTTGGCTTGTGTGATTGTGGCATCGCAGTTCTGTGACTGGAGGTTTTAGTTCCTGCTGCGTTAAAGCTTTGAAAGCTAAGTCGTGGAGCTGGTTAGCTTCTGCTGGAGCCCAGTTAAGTGAGTTAGATATTAAAGCATATTTATGTTTCTCCATAAAGGCCTAAAAGATACATGAGTTGTTGTTACTGGTTGTTCCTAATTAAAGTTTAAACTGACTGCTCTCCACTTAGCCTCTCTAACATTGTTTGAGTGCCAACAGCCAAATATACAGTAATTTAAAAGGTCACTGAGGCATCTTGTTCATAACTTTTGGACTGGGCTGACTCTATAATAATTTATAGAGTCTCAGGAGATGCATTTACCAGTGCCACAGAGTTTCCTACGGGAACTCAAAGATCAAGAGTGCAAGACAGCAGTTTTCAATTTCAGTTTCAGTCCCAAAGATTCCCTGTTACTGTCAGTGATAAATCTGTAGGAACATCTTTATTTCCAAATTAAAGTTAACTTTTGTTTGTGATCTTGTTCACTTGAGTTTCTGTAGGGAAATGGTTTGTTTAGAAAATACTTGTCCTCATCAGTTTGCAGTTTTGTCTGGCTCTGAATGCAGTAGAAGCAGAAAAGTAGAATGAATATTAACAGAGATATGAGCACATTGTCTGATCAGGAGCTTGGGGTGTATGTATTTAACTCATTTGGTTTTCTATCTTGGGGTGTACAGTCACACCAAGTATCTTTTCTTACCCTCTCTAGCACAACATTTTACACCTTTTAACACACACATTTTTCACTTTTTTTTTTTTGAAAGAGAGCTTAATATTACCTGATACTAATATATAAAATAACTGACTTTGTTATCAATACATTTTTTGTTGTTCTCTGTAGTAGTGCCTTTTGCTTTCTTACCACAGAATTTCAGTATTGGGCTGTTCACATTCTGTGCCAGTTTCTTCGAGGGTATTCCGAAAAAAGTATTGATGGATTGGTAGAATCTCATATCTTGTTAGATTATGATTTTAATATTGCTTATATTTTTTTTTCCCTTCAAGAATATTGACATAACAAACTTCAGCAGCAGCTGGAATGATGGCTTGGCTTTCTGTGCAGTGCTCCACACTTACCTCCCAGCCCATATTCCCTATCAGGAGCTAAACAGCCAGGACAAGGTAAGACCTTAAAAATCCCATTCCTGGGACTGAACAAAAAACCCAGTGTTACTAGGATTTCCAAACTGAAACACTTCAAATTACTGAGCTGCTGTTCTTTTTAAAGAATAAACAATCTATTCTTTACTGTTTTATAGCTCAGTCACTCTTCACTGACAACGATTTTTCAACATTATCTTCTACACAAAAAAAATAATAAAAATTTTCCATAAATTTTTTTGTAATATTAGAACATGTTCATTCCCATGGCTCTTTTTAAATTACTGTAATCAAATTATAGACTCCATTTGAAATAAAAGTAACAGCATTTACTGTGAACATTCTTAACACCACTTTGTTATGTTTGAAATAGTATTTCCTTGTTTTCTAACATGTTATTATATCTCATGCAGAGAAGAAATTTCACTTTGGCTTTTCAGGCAGCTGAAAGTGTTGGCATCAAATCTACTCTGGTAAGATTTAAATGCATATTGAATTAATTATGATCCATTTACAAAAATCAAACTTATTCTGTTTGGGTGCTTTATACTTAAAAATAGCAGCAGATGAGCTCAGTAGAGGTTATTGCCCCTGTATCATACTCAGCTGAACAACACAAAAGACAATCCCTACCTTGGTGGCTTTGTTTAATAAACCCACTGTCATCGATATCTTGAGCTGACATGGTTTTCTTGCATTAAATAATGACTGAGACACAGACTTGTGGACCAGCAGGTGCAGCAAAGGCAGCAGCAATAGCCAATAAACTAAGAAATATTAATAAAGGCAATGGATTTGTTTGAGAATAATTTGAGAAATAGTTATGTGATACAATTTTCAAGAGTACATTAATTCTGTCCTGCCTTTGACCTGCTTTCAAATTATTTCAAATTATTTGGGATTTTTGGAACTCTGGAGCTACAAATCAAGCAAGGTAACCTGGTCTTTTGCTCAGTGCAGTATGAGAGTCAAGATTTGCCTCCTAAGCTAAGACTTCTAATTTGTCATCATTGCAAACAATTGCAAGGTTTTTTCAGTTGTTACTTATAATGAGCTGTCTTATACAAATTTTAGAGTAAAACAATTAGTTTTCAATAGTACAGTATTTAGTAGGAAAGGAAGATTTCTGAAGGTGTGGAATCAGCAGTATCCCAAACCCTTGTGAATGGTCACAAAAACTCAGCTGACATTGCCAGGATCACAAATGATACTTAAATGATGCTTTTGCAGCCCAAATCCTAACAAAGCTGCTGTAGTTTGCAACTAATAATACAGCAGACCTTTTTAAAAATAACACTTTCCTTGATCCTTATCAGTGCCTTTCCCCCCCCAGCATTGTGTTTGCTGACAATGGCAGTGCAGCTCTGGGGCTGTCGTACTTTGACTTTGGCAGCGATTTGAAATGTGGAAGTTTCTTACCAAGTGCTGATGTAAGAATGAGATCGTGGAAAATAACTGCAGTAATTCTCACATAATTCAGCCTCAGTCTAAGTGGTTGCTGTCTGTCCTTCCTTTTTGTAGTGTGCTTAATCACAGAGACTCTAAAAAGGCAAATTGAATGGAATTAAAGCGCAAATTGGATCCATCTTAAGGATTTATATCTATTTACATACCTATACAGACACTGTCTATGATACATGTTTGTGGATTTTTTTCCTCATCCATATTACTTGGGTGGAGGGAAAGAAGGGTGGGAAAACTCCTGTACGTGAATAGTAGTGGCATGCAAGGGGAAATTATTCTTTCTCTGTAGAAGAAAGTGTTCAGCTACTTTGATGTGAAAATTAAAAAAAACTTCAGCTTTCCCTTTTTTTTGAATTCTGGAGGTTCCCTCACCCAAAGGTTACAAATAGACCCTTACAGTAAACACAAATTATTAGAAACCACATCTCTCTCTTTTCCTTTCCACATGTGCTGAAAAGGGTAGATCAGGCTTTGTTTACCCTGCTTATTCACTGTCAGTCTGGGGCACTGTCATTATGACACACAGGTTGATTGCCCTGTCAGCTTGCCTCTTGCAGATACCCAAATGAGGAGCAAACTTCCCTCTTCCTTGTCTCTTTACTTAAAAATGCATTTAAAGTAATCTAAAGTACGGTAGTCTACTCTAAAATGGATTCGGTTATTTATTGATGCTTAACCTGATAGGAATTTTGAATTTT
This sequence comes from Lophotriccus pileatus, assembly GCA_035583135.1. Classification (NCBI taxonomy): domain Eukaryota; kingdom Metazoa; phylum Chordata; class Aves; order Passeriformes; family Tyrannidae; genus Lophotriccus; species Lophotriccus pileatus. The sequence goes on along the minus strand of JAWWES010000037.1, from coordinate 2,463,977 downwards.
GGCTTGATTTGATATCTGGACCCTGATTCCAGGCTCACAGTTCCTGGGTAGGTTGTGTTGATTTGCGAGGCTGGTGTAGGGGTATGTAACCACTCAAGTCTGACTGTTACACCAACTGTACTAAGTGGGGGAAAGCTCAGATACGTGCAGTGTTAGACATTCTGATCTTAAGCCAACAAAATATCCATCTACAGATAAGCTATTAATTACATTTTGTAAGTAATGCAAAGATGCATGGAACAAAACAGAGCTTTCTTCATCAGTGCTTTAGATAGTGGAAACTTGACAGATTTCCCATCCCCAGGAATGTGTGAAAACACAACCACTTTGCTCTCAAGGTTATCATTCCTGATTTTGACCAATCTGTTTTCCGTGACAGGACATCAATGAAATGGTGCGAACTGAGCGTCCAGACTGGCAGAATGTCATGCTGTATGTTACAGCCATTTACAAGTACTTTGAAACCTGAACCCTGATCATTCCGCAGATCCATGGGATAGAACCAACGTGAGCTACCAGATGGAAACCTTACTGAAATGCTAATCCCCATTTCACTGAAAACTGGCAACATTTGAGTCCCCTCAAACTTCAGTGACACTATCCTGGTTTGCCTCAGATTGCTTCAGCTACTAAGCCTGGAAACAACTGTTTAAAGCAAGAACTTGTTGCCACAGTGCTTGGAATAACCCAAGTTATTAAGCTATTCAGATTAATTATGTAGCCTAAAGAGCCTGGACTACTTATGTGCTGCCTTTCCAGTCAGACTTCCTGAAGCTTTCTTTCCTGGGAGAGTGAGATGAATGCACATAGGAGACTGAATGTACAGATAAAGCTTTGAGAAGGAAAAGGATAACACGGCATCATATTACTGAATTTTCTGTAGCATCCTGATACCACAGAGTCTGAATATTCTGCCCACAGCATATGGCAGCCCAATACAGTAGAGTTCTTAATGGTAACTTAGTTACTGCCTGTACAGCTATTTTCCATCCTTTAGAATGTGCACAGTATTCTAGGAAAACAAGCTTTTGTTCCATAATGACAAATTGAGGGGAAAAGTGCTCTTGATACCTCGAAAAATCTGGCACAGAAGAAGTCTTCATTCTAAAGCTTCATTATAGGCCTACCTCTGTCACAGTGATGTGGCTTCCATCTTTATCTTACGGATTGTAAGGACTAGCACATGCAGCTCCTGGCTTTCAGGGTACACTCCACTTCAAGGAATCTGTGCAAACTCCCTGTGCTTCCATTATGACAGAAATGAATTAATAACCAACCCTTGTATGGCTTGTTCTTCCCTCTCCTCCTCCTTTGCCTGTACAGCACACTCAGCTACCCTGGGCTTTATTCGACAGCAATACGAGCACACATCACGGATATCTGTGGGACGAGTTTGGAACTGGGATAGCACAGAAGAGATTTTCAATACGATGTAACAGTGAAGCAGTTGGTCTCGAAATCCAGCCTTGCCATGTTTCCTGTGTGTTTTTCATTGATCTTGTACATCCTCATCTTACTGCCAGAAGGTGAGATGTTCTGTGACCAGAACTATGGAGGAACTGATGTAATGTGTGTACACCCAGTAGTCTCGAATATTGCGTGGAAATGACTCACTGTCACAAGGAAGGAATTGAGAAACTTTAGTCTGCTCAACTTCTTTTTTTTCTCCCTAAAATGTACCTGAATTCATTTAGCAGCTCTCGGGCAAAAGAGTTTAAGTGCCTTAGAGATCATTGAATTGATACGTCCTGGCACTTCAGGGCCTTGTGTGGAACGTTAATGGCTCAGAATTCATGTATCCATTTGTCACAGGCTGTTTGTTGTCATCTTGTTTGTCGAACCAGGGGAAGACTTCACTCTGTCATTGCTTCTGCCTCTTAACTTTCCTGGACACTCATCAGCAATTAAGCCACATCTCTCATTAATATTAAGCAGAAGCCAAGTTGAGCAGTGAGTTCTGTACCAGCTCAGTTTATAAGCACAGGCTCTTCCAGCGCAGTAACCCTGTTGAAAGGAACACGAATCTGCCCTTCCTATGGTGCTCCTACGACTGTTAAGGACAATTTGAATGTCATAGATGTTAACCCAGTGAATGCAACTGTGCTTGGCATCTGTGAAACTTCTTCATGGTATAAAAGCACAGATTTAACTCAAAAGTATTGCCAAATCCAAAACCTGTCATCTGAAGAACACAGCCCGTGTGAAGAGTAATAGTTCAGAATGTCTAGCATTGTATAAGAATATACACTTACACTGATATGTGCCTGTGAGAATTATGAAACTTTGTAAAACAGCTACTTAACACACACTGAGGGCCTTTGGAGAAGTTTTGAGAGCAGCAGTGGTTCCAAGTTCTTACAGCTCTTTAGCACTAGAAGTAGCCTAGGTACCCTCAGATTATTAACTGGTGCATTTTGAAGAGCCAACACAGTCTAAAGACTTTTCTTGCAAGAGAGGTTTCAAGTCAAAAATCTTCATTAACAGATTTTAATAAAAGTCTGAAATGCAATTTCCTCTTCTGTATATTTCTTCACAAAATTTGTTTGCTTCATTTCTTAAATTTCAGTAAGAATACTCTTATTGAAAATACACATTACTGCTGTCTTGTATTCTGCTACTACTAAATTCCAGATTTTGCCAGTTGGCATTTAAAGCCCCCTTCTATTTATCCTCTGAACAGATATCCTTATCTATGATTGTCTTGTTCACTGCCTTAGATTTAAAAAAATATTTTTCTATTGAAAAGGGATAGCGGTTTTTGGTCTAAATTCACTCCTGACCTGTTTCGGTGAGGTAATTTGAGCTTTGAGCTGATTTTCTCTCTGTCCAGTGGTCAACTTCATTTACCTGCAATGTTGTTTGAGTCCTTAACTGCAATAACACTAATAGTTGTAAAAGGAGAAATCATGTTTGCCAGATGCTTTCTGTCAAAAAGAGCTGCTGGTCTTCAGAAAGAGAGAGAAAAGCTAGCAGTGGTTATAAAAATGGTCTTGTTTGGAACTTCAGAGCTCTGTAAACTCCTTCTTGGTGTGATCTGTCTGATAAACCTCTGTGAATTCAGCCCAGGAACACTGGGCTTCATGAAGAGTTTTTTGTATAATGATGTATCTGAGCCTTTACATTTGAGGTGCTGCACAGCTGGGTGGAAGTAATGAAGCAATGGAAGATCTAAAACAAACACAATGCCCTGCTGCACTCTGCAGCAGGTTTTTTCTGAAGGTTCAAAACACATTCAGTTTTTCAAGAGGAAAAATAGCTGTATCCCTTCTGGATATCTGGAAGATACTGCTGTGTTTGGTTCCTACTCACAGTTAATCCTGAAACAGCCTGGTTTTTTCACCATCACGTGAACTGCAAGTTTATGCTGATTTACTTTCCTTTTAATCCAGAAAATATTTCTGAATGTACTAAAAAGGGACAAATATTTTCTCATCCATTTATATTATTGCATTTTACTATGTGCCTTGCAAATGCCTGTGCTGTAGAATATCAGGGTTACTCGTTGCCAGCTGTAGGGCTGGGGTGGGCAACGAAAGGAGCTGCTGGACATCCTGATGCAGGTACAGCTGGATCATCCTCTGGATCTGTAGATGTTACACTTGATTTGGGGTTTCAATTGCTTTTGTTTGATTTGGTTGTCTGCTTAAATAGAAACACTAATTTAGTCTCTCTGGTGTGAATCTCTGGCCCTCCCAAAAGCCCCGTCATTTCCATGCCTCTGAAAAACTGTGAGTGAAATTTTCCCTTTTAAAATTGTGTTTGTGGATAGACTATCCAGAATGTAGTATATAATTACATCAGATTCTGATTTAAGGGTAGGTTTTTGTTCCTTTTGCATAAAATATATCCTTTGAGTTACATGTAGCATTTCTGATGATTTTGTTGTCTGCAATTTTATAAAATATTTCCACTCTGTGTTTTTTTCTTTAATGTCCATTGTCATGGTTTAGGAGGCCCTTAATTTGCCAGAGCTAAATGAACTTGGCTTGAATTTATCGGTGTAAACTGACATTAATATCCCTGGCAGCAGTTGTGCTCTGGTTTTACACACATAAGGAGAAATAAATCGGGCCCTTGCTATAATGGTGCAGTGCAGTGGTTTAAACTGCTGAGGATCTGCCTTATAAATTGTGTAGCTGTGACAGAAGAAATTCTCATTGGAGACTCGTTTCAGGCACTGATCTCAGTGTTAATTCTTACCTATTTTTTCAGTTCTGCGATTCAACACTTCAGGCATTTGGATTCTTTTGCATCACCAAAAAATGACTTTCACTCAGTTCTCTCTATTTCTGTACCAAGTTGGCCCAGGGCACAGTTTTTATTACACCTTAATTTTAACAAAGATTGTTGGGGAAGTTGGAGATTTGGAGAACTTCTGGGTGTTTTTCTTATTTTCTGTGTTCTCGTGCCTGGTGTGGGAAGGCTGTCTGGTGTTGAGGTGGTGTGTGACAGCATCTCCCAAAGCTGCCCCCTGGGATGGCTGGTGTGAAGCTATGCATTGGCTAAAGTTAAGCCTTTAAAACTGTGTTCACGTGATTTGTGGGGACTTTACTTCATGTTTGCCCCTTGTAACTAACACAGCCACAGCTGAACTGCAGCTGCAGGAGCTGTTAAGGGGCTAAATTCTTCTGGGAAGGAATGCAGTTGTACACCTTTATGCTATTTTTTGCCTATTGTGAGTAATGGTCTTGCTGAGGTAACCTAGAAAGAGGATTTTAAGATAAGTAATGTTCATGTACAGACTGAGTTAACTGTATAGTTTGTTTGTGGTCCTTCCCTTGACTTAGTAAATATTTATTTCTGTTTTATTTTTACGTTCTGCCAAGCTCTTATTTCTGCAATTCCTTTCTTTAAGCTACATTAGTGTGTGAGTGCTCAGTAATATTAACCAGTTTGAGAAATTATTTGGTGAGAAGTGCTGTTAAAGTGTCTTCCTCATCTGTGAGTTCTGGACATGCTTTCCTGAGTTAGTGTGTGTTGAGTGGCAAAACGTAGACATCTTTTAATACATTTAGTTGTCTCTGTTTAGAAAAGTATCTCTAATAGTGTTTCTGCTTTCACAGCAGAGTGGCTGGCTGGGTTTTAAATTACAGTGTTGCTTTCTGGGCATTCCCAGTCCTTCCTTCATCTCAGTTTCTTTTGTTGTATTCCCTGACTTCAGAATCAGTGTTGTAGTACAGCCTATAATTATCAAAGCCAAGATGTGAAGCCTCTGGAATATGTAGCAAATATGCTTTTGATAATTAATGCTAAATAACTGAAAAGATTGAGGTTTGTGCAGTTCTGATTTCTGTTAATTGATACAAGTGTCTCTTTTGCCTTATGTTTTCGCTTCGCTTTCCGGTTGTTGGGATGCAACACCCTTGAACTCAGTTTGACAAAGCCACTGTCCTCCCCTCCTTGAGTTAATTCATTCTGTGATATTAGAATTATTTCCTCACACTGAAACTTCAGTAAAACCTATGAATGAATACCAGATGACTTTCTTCCAACTGACGTTAGCTTTTACTTGGAATATTCCTTACCCTTAGGCCACTGTCTGCCACAGAGTTGCACATAAAGTTCCCATCAGTTCCAGCAGGACTTGGGGATGCAGAACAGTAGGGCAAAATTTTGGCAGAGTATTCCAGCAGCCTCATGCAATTAAGCTGTTTTCATTTGAATCCCCTATTTTCAGGGGGTTTCAGTTTAGGCAAAATCATTTACTGAAGGCTGAAATGTGGCACGTTAGTTCTCCACTGGGAAGTATGCTTCTGTTTAATAATATTTTTATGAGATTGTATTTATGGAAATGGAAAGGAGAATGTCATGAAGCTAGTTTTGTTGCACTTTTCTAAGGCTTTTGTATTTTGCATAGTTCTAGAATATGAGCAAGTTGTTTGGGAAGCCAAGGCTTAAAACCGGCTCTGCCCCAGCATAGCAATGTATTCAGTGTGTTTTCACCCTCGTGATCTGTGTATTATTTTAATTGCATGTGACTGGTGTATTTATATGGTAGTGAGGGAGCCCAGTGGACATTTCCTGCTGCAGAGGAGCCATTGGCAGTCCTGGTTCCATGGAGCATGAACTGACCTGTTCTCACCGTAGACTGCACTTGCAATAAAGGAATAGTCCAGCTTTGATCTGAACTCTGTTTCAACAAACAGGGAGAAAGAGGCTCTTTTTTTGTTTTGTTTTGTTCCATTGTTGAAATTTCTCTGGAGGCCTTCAATGGTTTCCAGGTTTTGCATATGTTCAGTTAGGATGGTTACTTGGGACTCAGTTCAGCTAAGAGGGCACAAGTACATGTAACATACTCAAGTAATTAATCCTTGTAATTTACGACATTTCAGTTTGTTAGAAACTTTTGGTTTTATGTGTATTGTAAGGTTAATTTTTATGTCTTTAAGTAGCACTTTTATATGTATCTGAAGGGTTTTTTTGAACAGAAGTGATTTTTCTGTGTTGTCTAATGGGAAGAAAGAATAACACTACTAAACAAGGCATAGACTAGTTTGCCTCCAGACTGTAAGTTCACTTTAGGTCAGTAATGATCAAGAGTTGTTCAATGTGTCTGAAATAAGGCAGTGGTCCCATTTATTGTTGGGCAACTCTCCCGATCCGAATCAGAAGGGCATTAATTGGTACCTCCACCCCTGGGGTGAGGGTGCTTTCAGTTCAGGTGTGAGGCAGAACTGACGGGGCAGTGTCATGAACTTTGGACTTCATGAAAGAACAGAATTGTGTTGATGTCTCAGTCTGACTTCACAGCACTGTATTGGGTAAGGACTGAACTTGTTTGAGATGACACTGCAGCCAGTAACAGTATCTCCTAAAAAGCTAATTTAAAGCTCATTTTCCATGGCCTTTAAAGATGATGTGAAAAACAGCGATTCTTAAAAGCTCTTCTCATCCATCCAGCTTTTCTGATTTGTTTTGGTTTTACTCTTCCTTGAAACACAACTGTTTTATGTCAGTCTATGTGTGGGTTTAGTAATTCTTGTTCTAGACAATAAGTACTTTGCCTTTTTCCCAGAACCTTTTTGAACAGTTTACACACACACACACACATTGACATGTATAGACATTTTACAGAGAGAGGGTCTGCATAAATGTGTAACTGCACATATGTAAGCACACATGTAAAAACGTGTGTGTACATATATGTACTTCAGGTTCTGAATAAAATGGAACATGTTTCAAGAAGTGCTTGTCTTGGATACTTAGGGTGGTGTATTAGTGTATTTATTTCAATGGTAAAGAGGAAAAAACCATTTTGTTTGCTTCTGGTTAGAGCTGAGAAATACAGGTTTGAGGAGAACTTGGACAAATGTTCTGCTTGTATTTCACCCTGGTTTCATTTCTGGTTTGAAAGGCATGAGCTGTTAATCATTGGAACTTAAAAAGTCAGCAAGCCTGTGTTAAGCTAAACTTTTTGGAGGACCCAATATGCTTTTAGTTTGCAAGGACCACTAAAGATCTGGGCATTTACTTTCTCCATAATGTATTCTGTATGAGTATTTAGTATGTATGCCTTCAATTTGCCGATGTTGCCATGTTTTCTTCTTAATTATTCCTGAAATAAAGATTGCAAGTAGCAGAACGTGTGTTTGTTTTCTTGAGCGAAGCCGCTACAAGAGGGACTCTTTTAACGCTATTCCTGGCACTGTGGTTTTTCAGGAGTGTTACAGGACGTATCTGGGGAGATCCATCTGCTGTGGGTGAGGAGTGTGTGTGAATGGCTTGTGTGCACATAACCTGGGACTTTTTTGGAAGCCGTATCTCTGGCTATACCGGCACAACTTCACAGTATCTACCCCCAAAGGGGTTCGAGTGATAAGATGGTGAGTCCTCGAGATAAGAGGGACCTGTTTGAGGCATCTGCTTAGCCTGTGTTGTCCTGGAGAAGGGAACTGCAGAGAACATCTTCCATTTAGGCAACTTCCTTCCTACATTGCAGGAGTAGAATTATTCCAGTGTTGCTTAACTCAACCCAAGTAAGGTAATTGTGTGGCGTTCCCTCTCTGTCTCCAAAGGAGATGGGCTGGAGAGGGATTGGAGGCTTAACCTCTAGAACAGTTCAAACTATTTAAAGCAGATGCCTAAAAATAAAAGTTCCAAGTGAAAATAAAGATCAGAACACCTTAAATCTGGTTTGGTCTCGGTCATCCTGGATGGTAACCATTTTCAACTGTTCCTTTAGAGCTTTGATTTCAAGTGCTCTGGAATAAATTAGATCCAGAGGTTTGGATTGAGCCCCCAATTATTGTTCTGAAATACACTGGCTAGTATAGATATTTTAATCCTACTTATTTTTACTCTCTTTTTTTGAGGTTTTGGTGGTGTTTTCGACTGTTCAGCAGTCCAGAAACGTCTTTGTCTGAGTGATATTATTCTGCAAGACAATGTCTTGCTTCTCCTTTCTGGAGGTGAAATATTCTCCCTGAATTACAGATTTAAGAAAACTCTTCCTAGTTCTCAAAATAGATTTATATCCTGGTTTTAGGTGTGGATCCTTAGTTTTCATACTTCTTTTGCAAGTAACTGTTTTAGAAATGTGGTCTACTAAACTCATGTCAGAAAAGAGATGTCTTCCTTTCCTGTAGCAAGTGTGGCAGCATTTTAGAAGGGACTTTTCCACCTGGATTGGGCATTTGGAGGTCAGGACAGAGGCATCAGGCAGGACACAGCCAGGCCTGAGGTAATGCTAAAATGTGAAACAAGCTTCATAACTGTGTTTAAGTTAAATATAATGCAATGGGTTAAATAATTGTGAAGGTTTTACTGTAATGAAAAACTGCAGTTATATGGAATAGTAAAATAAAAACTTCAGAAGCAACAGCAATATAATATTCCTTTGTATTAAATCACAAAAGCTAATATTGGAGTCATGGTTGTTCTGCAGTTAAATTCAGTGTAGGAGCTGGGTTAGCAATACAGAACTTCCAGCTAGAATTATCATAAAGGGTTTCAAAATTGCTTTAATCAGCAGAAGAGACTTGTATATCATGTATATTGCCAGGAGCTGTGAGTAGTTCTACAAAGGGCACAGACAAGAGGGACTCATGAAAGTGTATGTTATTAGCCCACAAAATCATTTCGAAACAGAGACACTAACTTACCATTAAAAGTTCTTAACAGCTTCCCTTACTAATTGGGAAGTTAACAGCCAGCAGCTACTGGTAGGATTTCTAAAAAACAAGCAAACAAATAAAAAGGGACCTCAGTTCTGTGCCCTTTGCTTTGTTCACCCTCTCTCAGCTCCCTCACTTGTTGTTTTTTCAGCTCCATCTCCCCTTGGGCCCAGCATTTGTGTTCCTGTTTCTCAAACTGGTATATTTTCTTTCTCATCCTCAATCCTAAAGGTTCAGTGAGATACAGAGTTCTCTGAATTTGCTCAGAAAGTTGTGGTGGTGGTGTGGAAGGTTAGGTGGTGTGAAGTGCTGCTCAGGGCTGCAGCCCAACACCTTGCATGGAGAAGTTGGCTAATTAGTGTCTCTGTTCCTGGCACCTCAAGATTAGAACATTTCTAATGTCTAATTAAATGTTTTCTATTACCTTCCTTTCTATTAGAAGAGTTGCTTTCAAATTTCTCCCCTGCAAGTCTTTGTTTAGGAAAAAATCCATGAATTTTTTAAAAGTAGATGAGGGAATGATGTGAACAATCCTAACCCAAGTTAAGGTTTTTATAAGTTTTTGTCTGCTTTTGTCCTCTGCATCACCAGGATTTAACTGAACCCTGTTTGTAGAACTGAATTTCTGTATGTGAAATGCCCTGTTTGAAAAATACAATGTCGACTTTTAAATGTTCTTTGCCCTTCGGGATTTTCAGTTCTTTGGCACCTTCTTAATCTCATTATGAAAACAGGGTTGAACACAATAGTGTCTTATCACAGTATTTTTTCTCCTAGATACTTGCATTGATTATACAGTGTGAGGAAATATTTGTGCTTCTCTCCAGTGCTGTGCATACTCATTCCCTTGTTTATGTCCTTTTCTTAAACCATTTTAGGCTCTTTCCTCACGCCAGAAGCCTAAAAGTTAAGCTCTTAAAAATGAAAGAAACTTGAGAAGGAGACATAACAGTCTGGAGACAACTTCACTGAGCTGTTGACAATATCATATTTTTGAAAAATAAATATCCTACAGAGCACCAAAATGCCACTGTGTTGAGTTAAGGCTGAGTGTCTCGGTGGGGCCACGCTCGGAGTCCGTGGGCTGCACTGGGGTACAGCCCTGGGTAAAGCCTGCACTGCACAAAGCCAGGGCTGTCTCTGGAAAATCACAACATTGGAGGGTCAGTTTTGCTGTTCAGGAGCTGCGAAACATCCTTCTGTAAAATGGCTGGTCTAACAAATTGATGCAGTTGGATTATCATCCTTGCAGAGAAGAAAGGCGTAAAAGGAAGGTTTTGTGCTGCCGTTTCCCTCTTGGCCACAGGTACAGCTCTTACACAGGCACTGGAACAGGGTGCTAAAACACTAACTTGACTTTATAAGCCTCTGAAGTTCTGTCATTTTGCACCAACATTTCCTGCACATGCTGTTCCCTCTCAGGGAGTGGTGGGGAGCAGGGTCAGTAGCTACTTTTTCTCTCCAATTTGTATTGTGACAAAGCTTGGTTATACCCAATGTGTATTTTGTCAAGTCAAACAAGGGTTGCCCTCTCATGGCTCCTCAGAATAAAATGAGAATAGTGCAAGTGAAGAAAAATCAACTGACTTCTTCTGCTGGGCCTTTCGACTCCAACAGTTCATTTATTGTGTAAAGGTAAGTTCTATATATTTTAGCTGTTGCTCTGCAGCTCCCACATGATGATTCATGCTACCAGTTTTTCTTCTATTAATAGTTTATAGAGAGTACTTAAATTTAGATTGAATTCCATCTCCTAGTCTGTCATGCTGAATAGCATTGAGAGAAATGTAGCCACAGTCTGTTTGGGCAGTGCCTTTTATGGACAGTGTGTTTAACTCCTACCATGAACTCACTGAAAATCCTTCCTTTGTTCCTGACCCGAGTGCAAATGGCAGGATTCAAACAGTGCTGGGGATATAGTTTGCATTTCCCTGTGAGGACAAATCTTACCTTGACTTTAGCTTCTTTTCCTTGAGCCTGGGTAAAAGCTGAACTCCTCCTGTGCTGGAATTGAGCAGTTTGTGTGAAGGCTTCAGTCTTTGACACAGGGGAGTGTCCTTCATAGAGATGTTGGCCATGGGCATTTCCAGCAAGATTTTGCACATGTAACTTTGGTAAAGGAGACCCCCTTCAGAAAATGTAGCTGCTGTTCCCAGTGTTGATTTTAAAAATGCTATCAGTTATTTTATGTTGAACAAAGTGAGAGAAGTAATTGTGTATATACACACACACATATGGAATTTTATTTCTATATATACATATGTCTTTAATGTTGAAGGACCTGCTGATGTTTCCAAAGGACTCAACTAACCTTGCCCTCATCCCTTCCCTTAGACTTACATAGTTTTGCATTGCTTTAAAGGAGATTCAGGCAGTATTTGTGGGAGTGAGATTACATACAAGTCAGAACACACCATCTGAAGTGTCCTGTTTAACAACATTGAACATGTGTGCTAATGCAATACTCAGTTTGATGCTTTTTTGCAAAATATGCAGCCCTTAAATGCAATTTTGCACATAGCAGCTAATTCAGTATGGTTAGAAGGAGAAGTTTCACGACAAAGAAAACTGATAATGTGTTAATCACTTTCTTCAGACAGAAATAATTTTTCTATTTAAAAAAACCACATTAATTCTTCCAGATTCTGTTCTAGGCAAACTGATCATTTTCAGCCCTTCACATGGAAGCCTCTGTACCTAGATGTGATTTTCTGCTCTTTCTGCTTACCAGGGTGGCAGGGTGATTTTGGTTACTGTTGTTATGAGTGTGTCCCATGTTTGCAGTGGCATCACTGACGTGCCCAAGCTGTTGCTCGTGCAGAGTCAGAAAGAGAAGGGTGAGTTTCACGATAGGTCTCGAGCGTGAGTTTTTTATTTACTTTGGTCTCACCTTTTTGAGGGAAGCATTTCAAGGGTAATTCTAGACAGGCTTTCTAGGGTTTACTCCTTGAGCTCAGTTGCTAAGTCTGAGAAGTGCAAATAAATTCTTATCACTACTTCTCAGCTGCCCAAAATGCAGGAGCTGGGCTTGTTCAGTTAGATAGTGAACAGTGTGTTACTGCAGCTCTGCTTTTCAGGAATGAGAAAGCCCTTTCTGGCTCTACATGGGAGAATTTCTTTCCTTGCAGTGCTGGACTTCTTTCAGTTCACAGCCAGCTCTGAATGTGTGGCTGTGGAGGCTGAGAAGCTGCTCAGTTTCCAGGGGGTTTCAGTCTTTCTCTTCATGTAGCCCCTTCTCAAAGTGTGCCTGGCCACAGCAGTCACAGTAATGCCAATTTACTCTTCATGAGTGACTGAGGGAAGGGAAGTTAATGCTCTCCTGTGCTGCCACCCCTGCATATATTATAAAAACAAATTAAAAATACAAAAGCTGATTGTATCGCTGCTGTCAATTTATTGTCATTATTGGCCACTGGTAAAGGGAGGGCACAAGGTAAGAACAATACACACTGAATATGCACAAGAAGAAATATGATCTGATACTTGACAGGGATAATGGCTTAAAGCCAAAAGAAAGCCAGTTAATTTCATAGTTAAAAGAAAGGCAACAGATCTATTCAGATCTTACTGCAGTAATGGAAGTTATCCTACCCAACTGCTGAACAGGACATAAAGCAGCAGCTGCTCCTTGTAAACATATTTACTTGTGCAGAAGTGAGAAATGAGCATGCAAAAGTCACAGAAGATCTGGCTCAGTTGCTCTGGGAGATGTCAATAGAGATTTTTAACATCTTGAAATGTGGCAGAATTCCCAAGTGCACAGAGAAAATCAGCAGGTGACAGTGGGGATCTGATATGCCATCCAAACTGGAATGGCTGGTGGGGGAATGAACCAGTGGTTTGGTGTTTCTGGTAGTGGTATTAGAATGCCCTTATGGAAAAAAAAAGCAATTTCTAAGAAATATGAGAAGCTGATCAGGGGGCCATTATCAGCCAGTCCTGTGAAAGTACTTAGACATTTGCTTTGGATCTTCTATGACTTGCTGATTTGAAAAAAAATCAACAGTGTACATCAATCTTAAAACTGGTCAGCTGCAAAAACTAGAGAGTTACAACTGGGAAAAGAAACATCCAGTGAAGCATTTCTGGGGTCCTTCAAAGATACAGTGATCAACATCTGTGATTTGGGAAACTTGTAAGATGATGTGTTGAGGATGGGACCTGACAGCTTAATAAAGGGGGTTGGCTGAAACAGCTTTGGGTTTAATGTATTCAGGAACAAAATCATATTTAGAAACTCTATCCCTGCTCCTTAAAAGTATTTGGAGTCAGGGCTTTCATTGATTTCAGTGGGAGAGAGTCATTTGGCCCAGATCCTCAAAGATAAAACGCAGCCTCTACAATACAGGAAACACAGCCCTGGAGAGGAGCAACACTGAGCAGACCCAGCAGAGCCTGGCAGGCAGCTGGCTGTGAGCTGCCCCTGCAGTCCAAAAGACAATTGCACAGCATAAAACTTCATGGAGTATCAACCAGGAGTGGGGAAAACACGGTCTTGTACTACAGGGCACATGTGAGACCATTTACACCAACAGTGCAGGACTCCTACTGTCAGCGTTTTTCAGAAAGCTCTGGTAAACTTCACGTAGGCAGGTGGCATTTCCAAAGCTGTCATTTCTGCAGCATGTTTTGATGAGGCTCCTAAACTTCTCACAGTCTGCTGCTTTTGCCTTTTTCTCTTGACTTCGCCAGTCAATGTATGTGTTCCTTAAAACCATTACATGTCACTGTGTGGTAAATTACTCCAGCCTTTTCTGTAACTTCCTGGGAAAAATGACTTTTCTTTTTCTCCCGGGAGGATTCCCATTGTGTTTGGAGCAGCGCTCTGGCCTCCACTCTGCTCTGTAGTTCCCAGCTGCGTGGCTGAGGCAGCCCATGTCCCATCCTGCCTCCTTCCCAGCTGGATGAGAGTGCAGGGCAGGACAGCTCAGGTGCCAGGTGCTGCTGCCAGGGCTAAATTTTTAATGCTTAGATGCTCATTGGTTTTGATCTTGGTGTTGAAGGGGATGATGCCAGTTCTGCTATTTCTTTCCTGCTGTCTTGTTACACTGAAATGAGGTAAAGCATCATCTGTGCTCTTGCTGCTGGGAAAGGCTGGGCAAGCTGGTGCTGGAGGTCAGCGATGCAGGAATGCTTCTGGCCAAGGTGGTGTGAGCAAACCCCCTCTCAGGTGGAGAATCTTGGAATAAAAACTTGTTGCATGGCACAAGGATCCAAGCTGTGGCAGAGGGGCCTGTGCTGGCTGTCAGTGAGATGGATTGGTTTGTCCTAGGCTGGGACCTGCCATGGAGTTGGTGGGAATTGTGGAGTCACGCTGGTGGTTTTTCCTGTTTGCAATGCCCACCCAATAGGAGCATGTAGATAAATTGCTTGCTAAGATGTGAAGCTGAAAAATAGAAATTAGAAACCTTAGAAGGTATCCACAACGAGCAGCAGGATCAAATTCTTGGGAGGTTCTCTCCCTGCTTCAGGATTGCTGTGAGATGAGTCACGGCTGTCCCCAAGTCTGCTCTTTGGAGGAGCAGGAGCTGGCCGGGGACACCGCGGGCTGGAAATGTGTGTTTGCTGGTGGGATCCACAACCACCTCCCCGGTGGGAATGTGAAACTTCTGTCAAGTATTTAATACCGCTACGGCGGACTTAAACACTTCCAAAGCAGTGTTACACAGGGGCTCCTTTCCGGAGGTAGTAATGGCAGTTAGGCAGAGAAGAAAGTGAAGTTTCTGTGTGTGTGCCGAGCTCTGTCCCCCGTAGCATTGCACTGTGCCACCACAGCCCTGTGTGGTACAGCTGCACGCTTCGCCTCGCTGGGTGGGTTTTCCAGCCTGGAAAGGAGTAGATGCTTAAAACAATGTAGAGAGAGAGCCCTCCTCTCTTTTCCTATCTTCTCCTCTCCTTTCTTTCCTCCTTTCATTGTATGCAGATCAAGCCCAGTCAAAGCCCGCTTCGGTCACTCGCAGGTCCCTCACGGACGAGCGAGGACTCTTTAGTGAGTGTCCGTCTCGCCCGCAGCCGCGATGCTGCTCCGGGCTGGCCGTGCTGGCTCCGAGCCCCGCCGTGCCCGCTCTCCGCCGGCCGCCAGGTAAAGCTGCGGGGCTGCCGGGAGCGGGGCAGTGGGGATCGGGGGGCGGCCGTCCCTGTCCCTGTCCCCACCGCTGTCCCCGTCCCCGCCGCGCCCGCCCCGCGCCGCCGGTGCCGCCCTGCAGGGGGAGCCGCGGGCCCCGCGTCCTGCGGCGGGGGAGGGAGCGGAGCGGAGCGGGGCGGCCGCGGGGCAGCGCCGGCACCGACACACGGCTCCCGCGGCGGCCGGAGCGGAGCGGAGCGGCGCCCCGAGCGCAGGTGGGTGATGCCGGCGGGGCCGCGGGGAGGGGCGGCGGGTTCGCCGTGTGCGGCTCCCGGGGCGGAGCGGGGCCCTCCGGCCGGGGCGGGCTGCGGGGCTCGTCCCGCTGGAGCATCCCGAGCGCGGCGGTCCCCGGTCCCGGAGCCGCGGTGCGCGGCTCGGCTTTCCCCCGCGGCGTTCGCGGCAGCCCCGGTCCCTGTCCTGCCTCTCCCGCGAATTTCAAAAGTGGCCGCCGGCTGCCCTGTCGGTGCTGCCGAGCCCCCCAACCCCAAGATGGGGCGGTTTTTGCCTTGCTACCCAGCTCGGATGTTTTCTTTTCCCCCTGTGGAGCCGATGCTTTTCACTCTGTGCTGATTCCCAGTTGTCAGTCCCTCGACACACCCCCGCGCTCCAAGATGTTTGCTCCACGGATCTTCCCTCAAACATCAGGTGCTGGACTTTGCCTCCCTACACCCAGTCCTCCTCCAGCCCTTCGACTGATATTTGTGCTTAATCATAAAATAGTGATTCCACATGAGCACCCTGCATCCTGTAAACCTCTCTAAGTGTTTCCAAAGGAAGTTTCTATTCATTTCACAGCCGTGTTAAGGGTAGAAGGGCACTGAAAAGGTGGCATTAAACCTGTGCGCGGTCTTATCCCATTCCTTGCCCCCGAAAGTCCCGATCCTGCCTTATCGCTGCCAAGCGGCTGAAAGTTTCTGAGCGGAGTCCGTTCGGCTGTGCCCGGGAGCTCTCAGCATTGGTACCCAGTGAGCTGCCGTCACAGCGGGGACCGGGATCCCTGTGCTGGGCGGAGAGGGCAGGTGAAGGACAGCGAAACAGGCTGCAAGGTGCCGGTTGTCTCTAGAGCTGTCGGGAGGATGTGTGGAGAAGGCTTTGTGCCGTGGCAGACAGGCTCTGGAGCCCTGCGGGGTGAGCTGCCCCCACGGAGGTGCCGGCAGCCCCTCCCGGGCGGGAGCAGGAGGCAGCAGGTGCGTTCCCGCTGTGGCAGTGCTGGCCTGTGGTGCCCTCACCGGCGATGCTCCTGGGCGGAGATTTTTGTGCAGGGCCGTTTCTGTGGTGTAACAGTCGCCCAGAGGCACCACGGCTGCTTTAACGCTCTTTTATGCCCTGGTGCGGTACGAGCTTGGGGTGTCCCGAGTGCAGCGGTACTGCAGGCTTTGCTATAGCTTGAAAGTAGTAAAGGTGGTTGAGCACCCTCTTCCAAAACCGCCTGGGGCAGCGAGCCCGCAGAGAGACGGGAAGGGTTAACTTAAAGAGAACAACATGACTCACTTGGTAAATAG
Organism: Lophotriccus pileatus; assembly: GCA_035583135.1. Taxonomy (NCBI): domain Eukaryota; kingdom Metazoa; phylum Chordata; class Aves; order Passeriformes; family Tyrannidae; genus Lophotriccus; species Lophotriccus pileatus. The sequence goes on along the minus strand of JAWWES010000037.1, from coordinate 2,447,238 downwards.
AGTTAGTAGAATTGCTGTAACTACTTAAAATTATTTTCCTAAGCAGATGGCCAACTATTAGATAACTCGATCCTTGGATGTATTTGTTTTCAGGTTCCTTATCAGGCTGGTAAGTCTCAGACACGTGTAACTCAAGAACTGGAGTAATTGATAAATTCGTTCTTCTGCAGAAGTGAAACTAACAGAGAGAAATCCCGGTGTTAGAGCTCCTGCTGTTAGAGAGACACCCCCACAGCGTATTGCCCAAGTGAAGGAGAAAAAGATTAGCTAAAGTGACCATCAGGGATGTGAGAAATATTTCAATTGAATTAGATCTGTGAAGGAAATACCTTATTTCAAATCTCAATAAAAAAAGGTCAATGTAAATGTAATCTCACATCGCAAAAACCTATGGAAATGAAATCCTGTCTAATGTGGCAAATGGATTAAGTTCTGAATTAACCAGGAGATCTGTGAACCTCTGAATTTGTAGAGAAAACATGTGGGTACAAACTGCAAACATGTATGTGTGTATATAAAATAGAAATGACCTATTCTAGGGTGTGAAAATAAAAGGCAGCAGGTCTTTTTAATGCCGTTCACGTGGGGCATTTGTAATTTTCACAGGCACATAATCTGTCCCTTTCCGTATGTATTTTTATACATAAAAAATAGAATGGGCATCACCCTGTACCAGGTCAGGGGATGCTGGCCCAGTAATGATATTTTTAGCCTCAGTCCTTCTATCAGTGAGTTCAAAAGCACTGAAGCTCTGAGCTGGAAAGCCTCCTTCCAGGTCTCCCATGTTTGCATTTCTGGTTTTGCTGATGTTTTAATAGGATGTTTCCATAAGGGCTGCTGGTGCTACTGCGTTTGGATGTAATCAACTTTGGAAAGCCATTCATCTTTCCTGTTTAATCTTCAGTAATGGATTTCATGTACAGCCATGTGGCTAAGCCCTCTTAAGAACTGCTGGGGAAAGCTCAGCCCAGCAGAAGGTTTGGAGGTACTGCTTTGAATCTGCACTCTTCCTTTCAGACCTGTCTCTCTGTAGGATCCGGTCCCCCTTCGGTCTTGAGCCTGGATGCTTTTCCATCTTGTATGGAGGGAAAACCTCCCCCTTCACCACTTCCTTTCTGCCTGTCTGACTGACTGATGGCTGCATGATCTCTTGTCTATACAGGATGTTTAAGGTTTCACAGATTTTCCACCATTTTCACTATGCTTCAGCTCTTCGATTTGGTTTGACGTTTCCACCCACACGAGAGGGGACAAGGTAAAATGTGGCAAAGCTCTCTGAGTTCTGCTCAGCTGGGACTGAAGTTTTTTCCGTAGTTTGTTCTTGTCTTCAGTTTCTTGTTCACTGTCTCATTTGATCCGGATGGTGACTAACTCTCAAAGCTGTTCTTTATTGTGCGATTTCCATCTGAAAATGGAGATGGGCTGTTGAACATTTACTTTTTGTTGGACTCTAAAGTAAAAGCCAGGAAAGAGATCTTGAGTTGTGTGTTAAGGAATCAGGGAGAATTCTCACAAGCCAATGGAGGATTACTCCCTTTCATGGGGTATTTAGGCTTGGTTGCTTCATGGCCCACCTTCAGGTTTTGCATCAGTGCACCTGAACAGCCTCGGTGAAGCTACTTGAACACAACAGCACCAGTTCCTTGCCTCTCTGCTCATTTTAAAAATGCAGGGAAAGCTGCCTCCTGGTGTGGCTGGAGAGCTGCAGTGGCACGGGAGGGATGGGGTAGGTAGGCTGTGCCACAGCTCCATATGGGGATGCAGTTGCAAAGTCAGGATCAAGTTGTTCTGGAGAAAGGGTGCTTTTCATCTTTGGGCCTGTTGGTAGCATAAAATACAATGTACCTCATGTACAGGGCATGCAAATGCCATTGCAGAAGATATACAAAAGCAGTCCTGGAGCCTCCTTTCCCACAAAGCAACAATAAATCTAGTGTCAGGAAGACCATGCTTGAAATTTTACTTATATTTCAGGGCTCTTGCTGATGTGGTTTTGATTTTTATTTTTTGAAAATTTACACATTTCAAGCCCAAATAGAAGAAGTAATTCGTTACCACTACAAATGCAGCTGTGCAAGGCAGGATTTGAAAAGAAATGACAGCTACAAGACAAATTGTATTTATCTTAGATGATAAGTCAGGGGTTGCATGCAATAGGTTTATCACTATCTGACAGGTAACAAGATAAACTCCAGGTGTTACACAGGGATGTGGAAAAACCTGAAACAGGAATAGAGATACTTTACAAAGCATTTTTAGGGAGCATTTGCAAACAATGCATCCGAGACAATGGAGAGGTTCCTGGGGAGGGAAACTTCTTGCAGGGATGGTTTGAGCCAGGGACAGGGGGAGGGAAAGGCACATACAGAGGATGAGGGAATCTTCCTGTGCCTCTCTGATACAGGGAGAGGAAAGGGGGGTTTCCTTGAGCTTTGGAGACGTGACAGATGACACGCTGGGCTCCTGTCTGTATGTTGATCAGAATTTGTGATTGCAGTCGGTTCCAGGGGGGAAGGCTCTCGGGCATTCTCGTCCTTGCAGACTGGGGCTGTTTTATCTGCCGGCAGCTGAGATACGACATTCCCTGTTCCCTGGCATTCCCTGGCTCCGTGTCCCCTGTGTTTGTCCCAGGTGACACTCACAGCGACCGTCGTGGCCCCTTGTTCAGCAGCTCTCCAAGACCTCAGAGTCTCCTCCATCTTTCTCCTGGTTTTGCTTTGTTGGAGATACCTTGTTTTGAATTTATTGGGTTCTCCTTTTGCTCCTTGTCTTCCCTTTTTCCCCACCTTTTTTTTCCTTTTTTCTTGCTAGGGCAGCAGAATTGTCTCTGCTCTCCTTGCTTGTTCTGTAACGTTAGTCTGTTACCCAAATCCCCCTTCTTGTGCTGGGAAAATCCTCTGCAAACTGACCTGTCGTTTTGGTTATTGAGTTTTCCCAGAATAGGATTGTCAGATCCTGGTATGAATCAGTCGTTGAGGTTAAGGAGCTAAGGGAAGTGGGCTGTTAAATACCATGTTCTGTGGTGATAACAGCTTTGGCTTCGGTATGAGATCCATATACTTGGGCACAGGCTGGGATTTTCCATAGGAAACATTCCCCAGGATAAAAGACAGCTAAGTGGTATGTGGCTTTTTAATACAATCTTCAGAAGAGAGGCACGTGATTGAAATTGATTTGAATAATTACAGTTTCCACAGACGTCCGATCCACAGATCAGTGCCCAGGTTCAATGGGACCGTGGAAAATCACATCACACTGGCCTGGGCTGGCAGCAGCACCATCACAGCTCCTGGAGCATCTCTGGGGAAGCATGCTGACTTTTAAAAAAGTTTCTAAAATGTTCTGCAGCCTGGATTTTGGCAAAAAATGACATGTGCTAATGGCTACCTAGTCAGGGGTAGTCTGGAACTAGTCTGGATAGTCCCAAACATGAGGCCTCTGTAGCTGGATCAGTTAAACTGAGGCACCTAGCTTTGTCAAACACATAAAAAACATTAATGTTTTCATTTATGTCACCCTGTATTGTGTGAAATTTGATCCAAACTCTGCTAGACCATTTTGATTCATTTAGGGCTGTAACTTGGGTAGGCATAGGGGATTCTGGGGATTTGATGGAGTTATGTGTTTCTTTTTCTCTGGTGCAGTTGAATGGTGCCAGCTCTTGCAGGATATAGAAAGGTAAGAAGGTGTATTCATGGGCTGAAGACTGGAAAGAGGATTCATTGACAGGGTTTTTTTTAACTTTCCTAAAGGGGAATCTTCCTCCACATAGCCACAGTGCAGCCCAGCTGTATGATTACAGCAGAAAAGGGGTGGACACAGTCCACTTGGGAGAAACTGTTCTGGGCATCTCCCTGGGAGATGGTCCCTGAGGAATTTGCCTTGGGAGTCTGTTTTGGCTTATCCTTGTTTGGCAAGGTGTGAGGATCGTGGTTGTCATGCATTTGAGAAACGATTGCAGGTTTCTTTACAGCTGGAGCTCTTTTGTGATGTCTCGTTGTGCAGGAACTGTAAAACATCTGAAGTTTTCGTAGGACAGAAGGGCCACTTCCCAAGGGTGGTGGAGGTGTCTCTGCTGGCAAGTCCAGTAGAATGTTTTCTGAAGTGATTTATGAACAGCTGCTGGCTCTCCAGTGTGGTGGGTTGATGGAGGAGACCCCAGTGATGAGGAATGTCGTCCCCAGCAGCTGCAGCCGTGTCGGAGCAGGAAGCAGGGAGAGGACAGGCTGTCACTGTAGCGGATGTGCTCTGACCACAGCACAAGAACTTAGGAAATGAAGGAGGACTGCGAGTCCTCAGAGCGCCAGCTCAACACTGAGGCTCTGGGATCACTAAGCAGTGACACCAGAGAGTTCTTAATAAATCGGATTATAATCAAAGACTTGGGGAAAAGAAGAAGTCCCTTTGAGTACCTCTAGAAAGGCTTGTGCTGCTGTGGCTGGCTGTGATAGTGAAAGTGCAAGTCACCTCCCAAGAGTGACAGCAGTGTGGTGCAAGCCATAGCAAAGAGAAGAGGGGGTGACAAAGGAAGGGCATGTGGTCTCAAGGCATCATCAGAGCATCAACTCCTCCTCATCCACAGAGGGTGGCAGAGTCCTAAAAATGTCTGAAATAGTTTTGGGACTGAGACAGAAACACTAACAGAATGATGAGGCGTGACAGTGAGCAAATAAACGTGAGCAATTCGGGATAAGTATCGGAAGAAATGGAAACAAACTGAGGCGGCAGAAAATTTGTTATCGTGGCTTTTGCCTGATTTTGGGATGAGCACACACCCTGCCAGCATTGTCACGGTCTAAATCCTTTTTCGCTGGCAGCTGGTTGACAAACATGTGAAGTGAGGTGTGTAAAAGGTGCTGGTGCCCAGCCTGGGGGTGCAGAAGGGGCCAGGGCACCCCTGGGACATGGGAGGAAAGGGGGCTCTTGTGCTGGCTGAAAACCAGCCTGTTCTACAAGGCACAGGGAGCACAGGGCAGATCTCTGTGGCTGAGCCAGCAGGAACAGCCCTACAGAGCAAACAGCAGTCCCTGGGCTGAGAGGGGCAGAGGGTGGGGGGCACTGGGGTGTTCGGGTGGGCTCTGTGGAGCTGGGGCTGAGCTGTGTCACTGCTTGAACTGATCAAAGGAGGCAGCAAGTCGGGGAGCAAGGATGAGATGAGCTGTGTTAGCAACCCAGTGGAGGCCTGGCTGGTGCCTGTGGGTGGGTATGAGTCAAACTGCTTGGGTGGTAACGGGAGCTTCACTGTGGGTCCTCAGGAACAACCCCTGCTCAGGGGGGTCAGTGGGTGAGCCCTGGGTGAGCTGATGCAGTGAGACAGCTTTGCTTTGGCTCAGAGGCAGGTAGAATTCACTCATTTTCTGTTCAAGTTGTAGAGTGCCTTCATCAGGATAGGGAAGGACAGCTGGGGAATCGTTTTAAGCTGCACAGAGAGAGATGGACGGAGTTACGTTCCTTCTCTTGCAGAAGGCAGGACGTTGGTTATCCTGGTACAGCAGCTCTCCCTGCACTGGGGAGAGTTTTTGTTCCACCATCACAGTTCATGCAAACACTACTGGCAGCCTGCAGAAGAGAGAGGAGCAGGGATCACAGGGCCTGGTGGAGACAAACCTGTAATTAGAGAAGGCAAAGAGGGTTTGGGAACAACTGGAAAAAAGTGCAGGAAAACAAACAGATGTACCCAATTCTCAGTTGCCTTCTGGAAACTTCACACAGAAATGAGAGGCAAAGTCACATCTGGAGAGAAGTCCACTCAATTATTTTAAAACAGACCAGAATGGATGCATTAGCAATACAATAAATATTTTCAGAGTAAACTCTTCCCTTCCTCAGTCACCCCTTCTTGATATTCTGTTTCCTCACTTCTCTTATTTTGTCCTTGAAGGAAATGCTCCTTGTGTATGAACACATCTGGCTTTAGTAGGGCTATGGGGAGGCAAAGTTTGCTTTGAGTTCTTCTCTCACACAGGAAAGGAAAGCTGGCTCCTCAGAGACATTGTGGATGATATTGGCAGTAATAATTTGTTGCTGGCCACGGTACATGGTTTTAATTATGCTTTTTTTACTTGTCTTTCTTATGAAAGCTTATCTAAATGCCTTTTTTTTTTTTTTTTTAATTTTTACAAATGCCACCACAGGTAAATCAACATCAGCAATCCTGAATAAAAATAGTTTGCTCAAAAATCCAACATGTTTTGGTGCCTTTTGGCAATATATCATGTTGCCTGCTGCCCAGTGAGACTTTAGTGAGCACAGGGGACTGTTTTCCCTTCTGTTTGTTGGTTTGATCTGGCTTATTTAACAGCTGGTCATTCAGCCTTACTTAGTTTTGCCCTCCCTGGCTTTTTGTGACCATTAGAATGGGAATAATTACTGTGAGGTTTTTTGTTGCTTTTAAACATTTATAACATCCACTTAGGGAAAAAAATGGTCAAATGCATTCTGTTCTAGTCTTCCGCTGCTGCAATAAAAATTAATCCACTTCTAGCACTTGGAGGGCAGGAGGCAAAGCTGCAATACTGGGTTTGGATTAGCCATCCCTATCAACCAGCCCACCTATGTTATGGCCTCTGCTTGTTGTCCAGTGGGGTTTCGCTTTTGGGGCATTTTTGTTTGGGTTTTTTTTTCATTGTTTTTATGGGGCATAAACAGGAGGAGAAGAGAGACACAGGACAGGCCTGTGGGGTGTGATTTTATTACTGGTTTTGTTGCTGTCACTGGTGCAGCAGTGAGGGTGTCTCTGGTAATCCCCCAGTCAGTGAAGACTCTACCCCCAGATTCACAGTGCATGTTCCTCCTGGGAGTGCAGCCCCCTCTTTTAGTCTGGACTGCAGCAGGGATGGAATTGTAAAGCAGAATTGTTGCCTCTCTTCCCCCTTTCTGAGCTGACAGATGAAGATCAGGGACAGCACAGATCTCTGAAGAGCCATTCCTTCTGCCTTTCACAAGCACGTGAAGGGGAGGTTGTAAGTCTTGGAGAGCTGTTACTTTCCTATAAGAGGAGAGGACACCAAGTTTAGCAGAGCTGAAGCCCTCGCTGTACTCAGTATTTCAGGAGAATTTGCAAAGCCAGTCTAGAAAGCTTGTTACCCCACTGGAGGAAGACTTCACTTCCCAAGTGGAGACAAGCTCTGTGCTTCCAAAAATCCTTGGCCCTGCAGTTTTGCAGTCAAGAGCATCAGTGAGTCAGGGGATATTTTGCATGAAGTGTGGCACAGTGCTCTGGAAGGGTCAGACTGCCATGCAGAGCCCCTGGATAGAACAGGGATCTCCACACATCCCTGTGTTCTGCACTTGGATGGGTGTCCACACAGGCAGGCATGGAAGGGCATTGGGCATCTGTAACTCCAGGGAAGGCTGAGGGAAAGTGCAAGTGCTCCAGGTACCTGAAAACCAAGGCCATGATAATTTTGCCTGCTTTGTTTCACTCGAATCCTTTGTTAACAAAGAGCAGTCTAGAGGGAAATAGTCTATTATTAATATTTAATTTCCTCCTATTACTGTAAGCAGATGACCTAAAAGATCATTTAGCCAGCAGCCAATAATGAAGCAAATAGGGGAATCAGAAAATGTATGTCTTGGTAAGATGGGTGATGCCTCCTCCTTCCTCTTTCCTGCCCCACCCAGCCACAGCTCCCCAAAAGGGAGGCAGGGCTGTGAGGGTGCTCTCTGACAGCTCCAGGCACTCTGGCTGTGTGTGTGAGCAGTCAGGGGCACAGAGAAGCTGCTCTACCTGAAATATCCATGAAAATGCCAAACTTCAGAAAGGAAACCCTTGAGCAGCACAGAGAAGTGCTCCTGCTGCCTTCCCTGTGGTTCCCCCCAAAGGACACCTGTTTTCATTGTTTTACAGCCCCAGTTGTTTTGCAAATTTGTGTACTGCCTGTGAGCACGTGGGCTCATTTATTGTGACTTGATCCTCTGAAGTGATGGGGAGAGAAAAGATTTCTTGGAGTCTTTGATTTAAAAGATAGGGAGATTCTCTTTGAGCTGAAGGGGTTTCAAAGAGAGGATAAAAACTGACAAGCATCTCCCCCTCCGGGCTTTGGAAAGTAGGAAACAAATGATTTAGCAGCACCGATTTCTCGGCTTACAGCCATGTGTGAATTCAAGGATTTTCCCTGGGGGAATTAGGTAATCTGCGTGTGGCTGGTACCTGGGAAGGGTCAGGTCGTCAAAAGGAGATGGTAGATTGTGATCTGTGGAATGAGCCTTGCTGAACACACCCCATGGCCCCGTGAGCTGCCTCTTACCCCATCCTAGAGCTGACAAAGAAACCAATTCCCTCTGGAGCCCAGGGAAGCTGCAGCCTGTCACCTACGTGCCCACAGGCAGCCTTGGGTGCCCCAAGGGCTGCTGATGGTCTGGAGATTTTGCTAATAGGAGAGTAGCTGTCAAACTGAAGTGTCACAGGCACTGCCAGCCTGGCAGGGGTGCACAGGGTGAGTCTGCTCTGCACCAGCATGAGGAGTGTGGGTGTCCAAAAGCAGGACAAACTCAGTCTAGAGGGGCCAAGAGCTTGTTTGAGGTGGGTGATTTGAGCCAAGCAGTGGCCACAGGCTCAGCTTGATGATTTTGGCACTCAGGAGGCAAAAAGGGCAACATCTTAGTCCAAAGCCAACTGGAGATGCCAAACAAAAGCTTGCTTAGGCTCTGGTGGTGAATTGCTTCACGGGGACGTGCTGTTCAGATGCTTTATTGAATTTTCAAGGAGCAGTTTTTCATTGGGGGGTGAAACCTGAGAGAGAACAGAGTGTTCCAAGTCACTAAAAATGAACAGAGCACCAGCTTTACAGGTTTGTGAATGACAAAAAAGGTTTATTTAATAATGGGGGAAAGGCCGGAACATAGCCCGGGGTATCAAGAAGGAATTAACAGAATAAAACACAGGCTTAGGAAGAAATACGAATTGTAGCTGTCCAGCCTGGTGGGTGATACAGGTTATTCTCCCTAAGTTTCAAGAAGCTTGCCATGCTGTTCCCTCAAGGGCCTGGGATGTTAAATATACACTTCCCTGGTGAGTAAAGCAGATTGTTAATTAATTTTGCCTCGTTAGACCAGGTTGCTGAGCCTTGCGGTCTTGCGTGAGGTAAACGATTCTACAATAAATTTTGTATTCCCTCTGGATATGTGTCATCTTCTCTAGGTGGTCTGGATTTCATTTAGTCCCAGCACAGTGAATTTCTAGCTGTACAAGCAGAGAGGCTGAGCCTGTTCTTGTTTTAAAGCAGGTTGCAGATCCTTCCAGAGCTGAGCTCTGTTACCGTGTCAGGTGAACAGCTGACACTGTGAGAGGGGAATGAGGTGGGGAGGGCGAGTTCAGGCTGAGTGTGAAACCTGCCGTGGTGTGGCCCGTTCTCTCAGCAGCAGGTGAGGCCCCTCACGTGCTGGGGCTGTGTGGCCACTAATTGGTTTTTCTAATGGCAGTGGCTACTCAGAAGCAGCGGAGCTGAAGCAGACACAGAGTGTTGTTTTGTTGTGGCTGGGACACCTGCTCGGCCCCGGTCGTTTCTCTGCTGAGATGTGCTGGCTCTGCAGAACTCTGTGTTTTCCGGCCCATCTGAGAGCAGAGGGTGGAAGGACACATTGTCCTCTTCTGGACATAACATTCCAATCGCTTCGGAATAAATGACCAGGGCTTGGGATGAAAAATCAGGCCACTGTTTGTGAAGGGGGATGGGGAGGCAAGGGACTAAGCAAATTCAGAGATAGAAAATTCAAATTCAATGCCAGACCACGAAACAAACAGTTGAAGCAGAAGGTTAAAAGCTCTGTTGTGTCAGAAAAAGTGTGTGATGTGGTCATTAAACTTCAGATTCCAGCATCATGCTTTTTTGGGGTGCATGCAGAGCTGTAGCAGTTCCAGCTGTCTTTGTGCTGAGCAATCAGTACGTGTGGGACCTCCACGGTGTAGGTTTGTAACCTCCCTCTGTGTCTTGCTGGAAAATGAGTTTGAGATGAGCCATCGAAAGAGTCAGGTTAAACAAAATGCTGAGATTAAGATAGATTCATAATCCTAGTAAAGGAAGCTCTCAAATGGGGAAGAATATCCCAGTAATTTTGCTTGGATCCTCTTCACTGAGGTGTACGTGCTGTGAACAAGGGCAAGGGCAACATAGCAGGAATTCAGTTAAATCCCCTCAGCATCAGGATTAACGTGCCCAGTTCTCAGGCTGCCTCCTTTCAAACAGCGGCTCCTTCAGCTCTGACTCCATCTCAGAGGAGCTTGTGGGGGGAGCTGTAGTGGCTTTATTGTCCATAGCAGCAGTTTTGGCCCACGTATGTCACAGCAATTCGTTAAATTTTTCTGAACTTGTCCTGACACTGGAGTTTGGTCGCCAGCTTGATCTGCATGTTTTGCCCTCTGCTTCCCTTCTTTGGTTGGGTTTTTTCCTCACACCAGCTTTTTCCTGTCTTTCTTCCCCCCGCCTCTTGCTCCCACACGTGCACAAAGCATTGTTTATTTCTCATCCTCCCTTTTCTCTCTCCAGACTTTATTTCTGTCTTACATTAACTCCAACCCCCTTCCCTGGAAGTCGGGCTGAGGGAAGAGGTTTCAATATCGCTGCTTTGAAACAAACCTGTTGGGATTTGTAATGGACAACCAGATGCTTGCAGAGTGATGTAAGGGCATATCACTGACATCCCTGAAATTCAAGGAAGGAGAAGCAAATCTTCAGGAAGTCAGTGGAAAATGGGTGGTTTTGCTGTAGAGAGATGGACAATAGAGAGGCTTCTGTGGGTTTTTCTTATTTAAGAAAGATTAAATGGATGATCTTTATCTTCCTCTTAACAGCTAGATCACACAATAATCTCTTCTGTTGATTTCTTCCACTCAAACCAAACAAAACACAGAAACAAGATTGCTGAAGGTGGAGAAAAGCAAGGTTTTTGAAGCACGTCCAAACCACCAAGAATCATTCACTTTCCTTTCAAATGCAGCATTAGCAATAGAGCTCTAAATCAATGAAAGGTCTAAAATTAGATTATATTCCTGAGATCAGATGTGAATCACAAGTTAATCATATTTTCTTTTATTATCACTGTCTTTACCCTTTTATTTTATCCTGAGAAATTAGGTTTCTGACTTGAAAACAGAGTGAACTGTGAAGGCATCAAGCCCTGCCGAGTGAAACCACACCAGATCCCCTGTGGATGGGTCCCAAAAATCTGGTGTTTTGGAGGTTCATGTTGCATCCAAAACTGAGCTCAGGTGATTTATCAGTTAGTGCTGCGAATCTCTCTCTCCAAGCCCTCTGATGTTTCAAGTAGCTGTTTCTTAAATTAATGAGAAAATATCACTGCTTAAGCTTGCTAAATAAGGTTTACAGCCCACTCTGCAAGTGACAGGCGAGGACAGCAAGCAATTATCTCTTGACTGTGGCACAAAGCTCAGGGAACTGTATTCTTCACTGCTGTATTTTTAGCTGAGACTGTGGGGAAATGCACCCGTACCTGAAGCAGAGGGGTACGAGGTGACCTGTGAGATCAGTGTGAGGGGTGAGCGTGCAGGCTGCGCGTACCTGCCTAGGTGAAACGCTGCTGCAGGACCCCGTGTCCTTGCCAGCAGCACCAGCTTTAGCCTCAGGTTTGTGTGGCTGACACTGCAGGAGCTGGAATGTATCCCTGAGGGATGGCACTGGCGTGGTGCCCCATGTGTGTGTTTTGGTGGACGTGTTTCTGGCGGGCCGTGGGTGAAGAGCGACGGTGACCTGCACTGTTGTGTGGGTGCAGCAAATGCTGGGGACAGTGCAGGTGTAGTGAGTAGGTGCTTTGCCTGTAGGATACAGATTCACATGAACAAAAGTGCTGGTGTGGCAGGAGAGGAGCCTGCAGAGACCCTTGCAAAGGGTGTTCATGGTCAGTGGGAATGTTCTCAAGGATGTCACTGTCTGACAAACCTCCAGCTTTTCTCCTTGCCAGGGATCACGTTCCAGTGTCTGTGCACGGGAAGGCAAGGCTGGGTCTGGCCACAAAGGGGTAACCACACGTGCCAGCAGCACAGCCCCCCTTAACGAGGGTTCCTGTCACTGCAGAGCAGTGTTTTGGTGCAGCTCACTCCTGGGGCAAAGCACGTGATGGCTCCAGCCTGGTGGTTGCGATCAGAGGGAGACAGGTGTGTGTGAAAGGGCTCCTGCACCTTTCCTCTGTGCAGCCTCAGCACTTGCCAAGGCATAATTAGTGGGGCTCTCGTGTTTCAGGGCAGGCTATTGAGCAGCTGCTGAAGTGCCAGCTCAGTTGGTAGCCTCGAAAACAAAACGTCCCTTGTTTCTCCTCACCGCTGTGAAATGCTGCTTTCCTGAACTTGGGCTTGGCCCTGCAGCTTTCAGGGTAGACAAAATGTGAGAATTTTGCCAATGATGTATTCTTCTAGGTCTGTTTAATATCCGTTATCAATTTGCTGTGCCACTTTAATGAGATTTTGCTTTCTCCATCTCCTCCATAGAGCCGATTACTTAGTGTGTGTGGCTGGTGTTGATTTTTTGTGTTGTTTTTTTTTGTTTTTCAAAGGAAGCTACAAGTGGAGAAGTTCAATGTTTGCTTCCGCTGAAGAGAGTGTTTCTCAAGTCCTAGTGGGAAAAGGTGAAAAAGAGAAGCAGAGGATGCTGCTAGTAGGTACGAAGCCATGACTAGCAGCGTGATTGTCAACAGGAAGCAAAGCATCGCAGCTGATGTGACGCTGCAGTACAGCACTCCTGCTGGGTTGTGTTCCCTGCTGGACTCTGTGGCCTGGGGAGCAGCGCCTGTCCACGAGAGAGACTCTGCTGTCCGTTTGTCTGCTGGAGTTTGAATTGTTCTGCACCTGGTTAACCCACTTTGCTGGAGCTGGCAAGCCCTGGGCTCTTTTTCTCGCCCCCTGGTACCGTAAAGCCCTGGAACAGCTCTGGTGGGGAGGGCAGGGGGTGTGTGAGCAGCCCCCAGGGCTGGCAGCGAGGGCAGCTTGGCGGTGTCTGGGCTGCCCCGAGCTCTGCAGATATGAACGCTGAGCTGCCCCGGCCCCTCCTCACCGCGGCCCCGCTGTCCTCACCATGCTAGTACATGGGCAGGACGACTTCCTCTCAGACATCGCCTACATCATCCTGGAGCTCATCATCGCCGTGCTGGCCATCCTGGGCAACATCCTGGTCTGCTGGGCCGTCTACCTGAACAGCAACTTGCAGAACGTCACCAACTACTTCGTGGTGTCCCTGGCTGCTGCCGACATCGCCGTGGGCGTGCTGGCGATCCCCTTCGCCATCACCATCAGCACCGGCTTCTGTGCCTTCTTCTATGGCTGCCTTTTCATCGCCTGCTTCGTCCTGGTCTTGACTCAGAGTTCCATCTTCAGCCTCCTTGCTATCGCCATCGACAGAATCATTGCCATCCGGATACCCCTCAGGTAAGAACGGGCTGGGCTGGGGCTCAGGGGGTGGGAGTGGTGAGGGCTGAACATCCCTAAGAGCGACAGACCCAGAGATGAATCAAGGAAAGAAAAGTTAAATGAAGATCAGAGCTTTTTCTTTTGTGTCTTGGAAAAGAACCTTTTCTAGGTCTTAAAGGCTGCCTTGGCTGCTGGATTTTCTGGTCACTTCATTTTCCAGTTCTGCTTGTATGGTGCATGTCCACGGCACTGCAGTGCTGCTGCCTGGGAGCTGCCTTTCCATACTTAGGATCCTGCAGGAGCAGCAATAACCTGTGCCCTGAGCTGCAGAAGGATCACTGTGGGAAGGGGGAGCCAAAGAAATAGATGGCAGAGGGCAGAAAGGGGGTGAGGTCAGGGCTTGTCTCCTCCTCTGTGGGGAGAATGGGGAGCTCTGCCTGCAGCTGTAGCAGCAGGGCTGGGTGAGCGTGGATGGGGCTTCTCACAGGGGTCATTTACATGTGAAGGGAGAGGAAGCAGCAGGCCACGAAGAAACGGGCCTTAGGAAGATTTGGAGCAGCTCAGGCACTGCCTGTTGAGGCAAAGCATGTATCAGGTCAAGGCAGAGGCTTGCCCCAGCCCAGACCTGTAGGTGGATGTTCTGTGCTCTCTGGAGTCTAAAGGAAGAAAAGGATGTTACAATATCAGAGCATGAAAGCTGACTGTGACTGGCTGTGTGCAACCAGGGAGGCTGACCTGGGACAAGGCAAGTCTTGCCACACACAGGGGCTGCTCCTCAGTTCAGTTTTCCAGGAGCAGCTTGTTGTGGTGGGCTGTGTCTGGCCGTGGGTGTGAAGCAGCTTTGCATTTCTGTGACAATGATTTCGAGTCATTCACTGAGCTCAGGAGATGGAGAGGAAGCCCCTGGAGAGGCTGGTGCAGGAGAAGTGTAGGAGTCTCCTTCCTTCCTGGCTTGTCTTAGGAGGATGCAGCGCTCTCAGGAACGGAGAGACTGCCTTCCCCTCCCGAGTAACAAACACGGCTGCAAAAATGGAACAAATATCTGATTTTTGTGCTCTTGAGGTTGAGTTTTTGCACGTCCTCACTGCTTCTTGAGCTTAAATCACTTGTGTTGATCTGTGCAATTTAGTTTTGTCTCTTCTGAATACTTTGGTCACGCAGCACTTCTGTCAATTAACACAAACCTCCCGTTCAAAACCAGACTGGGAGCCCTGGAGCTGCACAGATTGCCTTTCCAGGTGGGCCAGTGCAGCAAAGTCTTTCCTGAAGCCTTTTCTCAGCAAGTTTGTGCTGCTGTAACGTTACCTTTAATTGCTGGTCTCCAAACCCCATTAGTCACACCTGTTACAGCCTCTAGTTTTGAGGTGGTTATAAGGAATATCTATTCCATTCCACTGTGGAGAAAACTCTATCGATATTAGTTACCTGTGAATTGGTTTGTGCCCGCAGTTGTACTGTAGATATTCAGTGTATAAACCAAAATAATGGTAAATGGTACAAGGAAACGTGTAGAGTAGCCCTCTGAAATGATTTTGGGAAGGTCTGATGTCTTGAATTCATCTCTCATGAGCTGACTCCAAGGACTTTTGCTGACAGTTCAAGCACTCTTATTGCTAGAGGATGACTTGCCAGGAAAAGGATTTTAAAAACCTGGATTTCTGCCCATTTTTTGGGGCTATCACTGTAACTATATTGTCTTGAAAATGTAATTTCCTGGAACAGCCAAGGTAAAGAGTCTTTTAGAAAAAATAGACTTCATTATTGCTGGGCACGATACTGGTTTCACTATCTTGTTTTTGAGAAAACAGAGCACACCCTCTGCTGCCCAGGGAAGAGAGGGGTTGATTGGATGCAGAAACCCACAGGTAAATCCATGGGTTCCTCCTCCTCTGTGTCCTCTGCTGGTTTGTCCTTTCACAGTAGGAGTAATGAACTTGTCAATTCTGTTTCCCCTGAAGAATTTATGGATGAATAAACATTAGATTTATAGCCTCAGACATGCTGAGAAACTGAAAGCTGATTGTGTGAAGAGGGAAATGTGATATGATTCAGGCTGCTCACATCCTCTTTTTCTTTCATTTTCTAATATCCGTTTGCCTCAAAAATGTGTCAAACAATTGGAAGGGAAATTCTGCCACTAAAGGTCTGTTGTTTTCACCCCGTCCTTTAATACCTGGTAAAGCCCCTTCTCCTCCTCAGAGGACATCAAAGATAACACCAGGTATTCCTAATATTCATTAGATGAACGCTCTTCAATAACTCACACTTCCTTCACTCTTGTGAAACCGAAAAGGGCCAAACCTGTATTTTCTTCTTCTGTTTCTTTTTAACTATTTCATGTCTGATTTGTCCTAATGAAGGTAACCAGATATGTGGATGTGTATTCCCACACAAATAAACTGCCAGTATTAAGGAGGCAGAAAAGTGGGATTTCTGATGCTGCTTGGTTTTGTATCCCTCAGCACAGAATTAGAGTTACCTTTGAAATCGTTTTTCTGTGGATAAAAGAACCTCTTTCAAAAGATTGCGGTGAGGAAAGACATCTATAGGTGGAATTTAGAACTAGCTAAGAACTAATTTGTGAATGTCCTATGGGTTCTGCCTTTCAAGGGATTAAAACACGGTGTAGAATTTAATAAACTTTCCCGAAGTTCTCAAGCACTTTGCTGAATTGTGCCGGGTTTTACACGAAGGTAACACTCTGCAAGTGGCAGCCAAGCTCTCCGGTGGCAGGGAGTCCGAGCCATTGTTCGCCCTGGATAAAATCGCCAGTGCGTCTCTTACGCGGCGGGTCCCTGAAAACCCGCGTGGCGGGTGTCGAACCCCCGGGGGCTCCAAACAAAACTGGCCGCGAGTCTGAGCCCAGGGAGCAGCCACGGGCCGAGAACAATCGCTGCTTTCCAGGCTCGGCCGTGCCGGCAAAGGCTCCGCGGGCGCCGTGCCCAGCCCCGCGCTCCTGTCAGGCGCTCCCGGGGCAGGGCAGGTACCTCGCATGCACTGCAAGGAGAGGGGGAAACTTCCCTTCCTGCAGCCAAACGGAAAAGTTTGCTCAGGTTACCGAGGTTTCTGCCTGCTCTGTGTGCTGGATTCAGGCACGAAACACGCAGGTCATCCAGTGTCAACTGCAGTAACGTGCTGGAGCACAGCCTTTGCCTCTGCTGAAAGCTGGTTTTCCAGCCGGGATGCGGAATGGGACCTTTGTGCTGAGAACAGTCTGTTTCAGCCTGAATTCTCTAGAGCTGCCTTCTGAAATGCTCACACATGAGCATCTGAACCGGTGAATCAGAGATTTAATGTTTTATTGTCACTTTGAGCCATATGTGGACTTATTTCTCTCCCTGCTCACCATAAACCTTTTATGGCAGGCATTTCCTACGTGTGCTCATGTTAAATAGATTATGGGCAGATTCAGCCTAATATGAGAGAAGAGTAATTTCCCTTCTCCTTTGAACATGGGCATGGCTTTGAAAGCAGTGCCTGTTGTCTGGGGCTTCATGGACTGCAGCAGAACTTGCTGTTACCAAGGTTTTAGTCTGGAAGCTCATCATGTCACGAGCAGAACAACTGTGTTTGCCCTTCCTGCTGCTGCTGTTCAGAGCAGAAGGAATAATGGTGGGCACCTGTGCCCAGCTGTGGGCTCCCACCCACCCTGCCTCCACAGCATGGATGAGCACTGGTATCAGTTGGCAGCTGGCAATAGGGGAGGAGGGTTTGTGACTGAGAGGTTTGGGAAAGGGCTGTTTAGGTGGTGCATGAGAAGGTCTCAGTTTGATTTCTTGCCCTGCCACAGATTTCCTGGATGCTCTGGGATTGCCAGTGTCTCTCATTTCCAGATACCTGTAATAGGGACAGAACATCCTCCTTGGTCCCATCCCTGAGGGCTTCAGCTGCCCGGGCTGTGGGATGTTGAGTGGGTGTGTTCAGTGAGCAGTGTTCTGTAGTGCTTTGTTGAACACCACTGAGCACTGCTGGAATTCACATCCAAGCCCTCAGTGCTGAGCACAGGCTTTCTGGGGTGATGCAGCAAAGGTGTCTGAAAGCTGCTCCAAGCATGGCAGAACCATCTGGCCAGGATGTCAGTGCTGTCCACCAAAGGAAGGTTTAGAAGACAAGCAGCAGGATGGCTGGATGCTGTGATGGTGAGTTCCTCAGCCAGGTCAGCCAGAGGTGTCCCATGTGGATCCTAGAAATTAAGCTCTCCTAAACAAATGAACACTTCTCAGTGGGTACCTGGCCAACACAGGGCCACAGACTCTGTCACCAGGTGCCAAGAGCTTTCTCTACTAACCCTGGGAGATACTGAGCAAGGCATGATGGACATGGACTTGGACATGCACTCCAGCAGCTGGAAACTGCTTGGGTTGAGTGCTGTTCTGAAGCCTTGTAAAGTTTCTTACATGGGAATCCCCAGAGGGTAAGAGGGAGGGGGAAGTGAGGGGGGTGTTTGTCTGGAGCAGTAGTGATATATATTTTTAGTGGAAGGGAAGGGACATCTCTAGTCGTGGGATAACAGCTGCACAATTTCAAAATTCCTCTGACAAGATGTAGCTAATTCCAGGGCTGCAGGGTTTTGAGGGTTTTTTTGTTTTGTTTTTTGTTTTGCCAAGCTTCAAGTGCCTTCAGCCACTCTCCTGCTTCCCGAGTGTACATTTCAAAGCACAGACGCTGTTTTGCTCTCTTGATGAGGCCTGAATGCGAGCAGCTCCCTGCCACCATCATGCTGTGCCCTTAGCAGCCCCTAAGCACAGAGCAGGATCCACTAACTGCTGGAAAAAACCCTTTTTCTCTCTCAATCAGCTGAATTCCTCCCTCATTTCTGGAAGGAGGATTTTGGTGTATTTTGAATACTGGGAATTGTGTGGTTGACTCCCTCACCCGCTCCCTCTCTTCTGATTTTGAAATGCAGCTGAGGAAGGTCTCATGTGGAGCCAGTTTTTTCCAAGGCCCATCAGCAGGGATTTAAAGCAGTGCAGGATCTCTGTGCTGCACTGTGCCCAGCAAAAGCGGCCCCTCTCCTCGCCTGCCTTCAGCTTGTGTTGGGAGAGGAGCACTGAACCTGTGGGAGCAACTGTTTCGTTGGGAGATGGAAAGATTTCTGTGGCTTGTTGTATTATTTCTTTTAATGTTTGTTTTCTGAGAGAATCCTGGGGACAGAGGGAGCGCTGGGTAAACACTGGGAGCCCAGCGCTACCGCTGTCCGATCGCAGACACACGGGGTCAAGTGCAGTGTGGGACCCATGCCGGACAATGTGGGAATCCAGCCATCTACTTTCCATGCTGAGCATTACCAAGGGAAGGAAATCGCATTGAAATGTTAAACTGCTGCCCTGATCTACATTTTCAGAGGGAAGAACTGGTGGAGTCAGCTCAGGACTCGCAGTAACCTGCGAGGCCTTGGGAACTGGCTGATATTCGAAACAAGTTGATGTCCCCGCTGCACTGTCAGATTCTTACATGCTGCTTATTGTTCCTTTCAACAGATCTTGGAGAATTTACTGTCAGGAGCGCTGGCTTCAGCCAGGCATATCAGCACCTGCAGCGCCGAGGTCCCTTTGGTGTGTGCAGTGCAGCCACAGCACATCTGTAGTCAGAGCACCCTCCTCAGCTTAAACTCACCTTCTCTGAGAAAGACCTGGGGTCAGCTCAGCTGGGCTGGGGAGGAAAACTGCTGATTGTCTGGGTTATTTCAGGGAGGTTGGTGGTGCTGGTCTTCCCAAAAGTGCCGCAGTGGAGCAGAGTGAGGTGCTGTGCAAGGCAGTGCCAGCCTGGCTGCTGCAGCTGAGCCAGCAGGATTTCCCTGGAGCACACCAGAACCTGGACATGTGGCACTGTGTCTCTGAGTTCTTTTGTGCTGTTTAGTTCACAGATCTCCTGCAAGACAGACCTGGCAATTCCATGCTAAAAATGCTGTTCCTTTGCCAGAAAGGAGACATTTTCCTCAGCCTTCAGCAAGAGACCCATGGTGGTCTTCATCACCCAGGGTCAGAGCAGTGCTGCTGATTATCCAAGATTCAAGATCTATGTACGTGGCAGTAGATTGATGGAGTGAAGGAACACAGATAAAAGCTGCATCAATTTCCCCACTTTTCTGTCAGCTATTCACTGCCTAAAGGGAAGGGGAGGGAAATAGGCAGCAGGCAGTGTCACCATGGAGTCCTTGCTGCACTGTGCTGTGTGGGTTTCTGCACAGCAGGTGCCTTTCTCACTGTCCTTTGGAACACTGGGCCACTGGGAGGCTGTGTGGGTACCAGGGGCTTGTGGAGTAACCCTGATGTAACTCCCATTTGCTCTACTTTACAGGTACAATGGCTTGGTGACCGGCTCTCGAGCCAAAGGGATCATTGCCATCTGCTGGGTGTTGTCCTTCATCATCGGCCTGACCCCAATGCTGGGGTGGCACAACCGCGCCCAGATCGAAGAGCTGGGTTCCAACAGGTCCTCTCCCATCAACTGCAGCAACAGTATGGTGGCCTGCCTCTTTGAGGCTGTGGTCACCATGGAGTACATGGTCTACTACAACTTCTTTGCCTGTGTGCTCTTGCCCCTCCTCCTCATGTTTGGCATCTACTTGAAGATCTTCATGGCAGCCCGGCGGCAGCTCAAGCAGATGGAGAACAAGATGGTACACGGGGAACGTTCTCGCTCCACGCTGCAGAAGGAAGTCCACGCAGCCAAATCCTTGGCCATCATTGTGGGGCTGTTTGCAGTCTGCTGGCTCCCACTGCATATTATTAACTGCTTTACCCTTTTTTGCCCAGGTTGTGCCCACGCTCCCCTCTGGCTGATGTATCTGGCTATTATCCTGTCTCACGCTAACTCGGTCGTAAACCCTCTAATTTATGCCTACCGAATCAGGGAGTTCCGATACACCTTCCGAAAAATCATCAGCCAGCACATCCTGGGCCGCAAGGAGCCCTTCAAGGCAGGGACAGCCAGCTCCAGGACTTCCACCCACGGTGGGGACACAGAGAACGCCAGCATACGGATCAGTGAGTATGCGCTAGAGGTGTACACCAACGGAGAGATCCACAGGGATCCTGAAAAGCAGGACTTGAACAAATGCAAAGCTGGCTTGGAATGGCACCAGAACGGAAATGCTCTGGACCTGGAGACAAATGGGCATCTCCCACATTCCTGCAAAAATGGGATTTTCTCTGATGCATGCCTGAACAGGGAGCTTCACAGTGAAGAGCTACTTGATGCCCAGGTGTCTTACTCAGATCTGGAAAGAGCAGCCTTCGCTGCAGCTGATGTTTCCTGATGGGACTTCTGAAGTCTTCCTGGTAGAATTATTTTTTTTCCATTGGTGACCTCTGCCATGGCAGAAAGGGAGGTTGGGGGGCGGGGGGAGAGCTGTGTATTCAGATTGCTGTGGAGAGAGGGGTCCCTATCCAGGACTGCTGGGATGATCCTAAATACTAGACTGGAGAAAAGCCAAGAGCCCGTTGAAGTGGACTAAGGAAGGAGGGACACGTTACCCGTCAATGACCTGTCAACGAGAGCAGTGCCAAGGTCGAGGATGGCATTCCAAGTTCAGCACTGGGAGCCCCTGCTGCTGCAGGGATATCAGGACATTATGCTGTGCTGTGTGCCTGTGGCTGTGTGTCAGTTTTGCTGTCTTTACCAACAGAAACTGAAGCATGGCTGGAAGTATTCCCTGAATGGCAAAGAGCAACAGGGAAGGGGCTTTTTAGTACTGTGGCCCTGCAACAAGCAGAAGGGGGGATAGCAACATCTGTTGGTGAGGAAGGATGCCAGGAGCTGCTTGCAGAGAAAAGGAATTTATCAGATGGGAACTCTGGATACCTTCAACCATGGCATTTTGTCTTTCAGTTCATGTTTTTAAAGCTTATACTGCAACAGGTTGCTCGAAGGGGGTTTTTTCCATGTCCTGATAAGGTTACTTTAAGTTATAAAAGATGGTCAAGAACTCATACCCAGTCCCTGAGCGCTCAGTGTTCCGGATGCACAAGGCAAATACAACCTCTTAGCTCCCCACCTTGTCCAGCAAATCATGAAAGCAGAGTTTGTAATACGGATTTCCCTTGGCAAAAGGGCTGTCAGCAAGACTTGGTGCTGCAGTGGCAGAGCAGCAGGCCAGGCTGTGTCCCCAGGCCAGGGCTGTGAAGAGTTTTCGGGTGTCTGGCCTGTCTGTAGGCTGGTGGCACTGTCTGCTTTTCCCCCTGTCTCTGTGCTTGTCCTCCTGAGCTCCTAGAATGCAAATTCTTTCCATGGCCCCAAATGAGTGTGAGGGGAGCTAATGTTCCATATTTTGGTCATTTTCATCCTCACTCAAAAGGCTGTGGGATTTTTTTCCCTCTTTCTTGGGATAGGGAGGAACCCACCCACATACCTACTACTTATTTTTGGAATTCCAGTGAGCTCTGTTCAAACCCCTTTTCTCCTGTGATATCAGTTTTTTCCTGATATGCTTTACTGTGAAGCCTGATGTGTCCCTGTGGTACAGAGGCCAATAGAGTGGCCTGGATGGTTAGAAGATGCTTCTACTCTCAGAAGCTGAAAGGCGTCTGTAAAAGAGAGCAGGCAAATTTCTGCTGCAGCAAGTGTATGCACTGATGTGGTTTGGTTTAGAGGTGTTTCACAGCAGTTTGATAGTTTTCTGTGTCACAGGAAGCCTGGCAGCTTAAGGACAGCAGAAACCCACATCAGCTTGAATTCTACCTGAGAACTGTCTGTTTTTTGTTATTCAGACAAATAATCTGCGTACCACCAGCCTTCTGGAGACACAGGCAATGTTGGTCCTACTGAAAAACTAAAAGTCTGGTAATTCCAGGGATCTGAACCTTATTCCCTAGCTGAAATCATCAGAAATACCACCCCCCCCCCCCCCAAAACGTGGCTCCTCCTCGTGTCTGTCCACTAACATTTCAGAATCCAAGGGAAACTGGATTTTCATACTTGAGGAAGAGCAGGTTATGTTTGTGTGCTTTTACTCCGTGTTCATTTTACATATTGTGAACAATTAAAATGAAACACCAGTTTTATTTGAGGAGAACTTCCCTTTTGCCAGTCTCCCTACATGAAGCTGGGGGTAGTTTATGATGCTGACTGTGTTCGGGTGCGTAGCTGCTCTGGGCTAGCACAAAGCTCAGTGTGAGGTGGAGAAAAAGACGTGGCTGCCACCACAACCCTGAGCAGAAAAACAATAGATTTCGCAGTTTAATTGAATTGCAGCTTTCTTGGCACAGCTCTCCCCCCGTGGTCTAGCGTCAGAGCAGTGGATTATCACTCCAGCCCCGTTTACGAGCGCTGAGCCATTTCCCCGGCGCTGACGTCACGGGTGGCTCCTCGGCAGGGGTGACTCGGGATCTCGTTACTCTTGATCTTTCTTGATGGAATATTTCTGTAGGTTGTTTGTGTGATGGCTGCTCTGACCTCCTGTAACTGTGGCAGAGCAACTCAGGAAAATGGGGGGCTGCTCTCCTCGAGCCTCGGTTGGGAGCCGAAGTGTTTCTAAGAATAACACAAGATTACATCCGGCATTCATGTCAATAACAATTAGGTCCACAAAGAAGCAGAGCAGGGAAGGAAGTGTGGGAAAATACCAGCATGGCTCATGCTGGAACACACACGAGTGCAGAAGTGTCTCCTATTGAGCTCTGTAAAGGAATGGTTTATACCACACTGGATCAGACTTTCAGCTGATGTGGGTTGGTTGCCTTCTGTTGTTTCCTGAGCATCTTCACACTCAGTTATGGCAGCTTCTTGCTTGGCTGCCACAAGGATCAAGTTGATCTCTGTCGATGGGCAAACTTTCCTGCCTGACTGGATCACCAAGAGAGTTTATTGAGTTTCCAGATATCTTGAAATTAACTTCTGTGGTGCTGCTTGAGCTGCCCCCAGGTGTGTCCAGTCCCTCTCAACATTAGTGATGCAGACATGAAATGAAAAGGGTGTGTGAAGGGGCTGGGGGATGTGTGCAGGAGGAAGAGCAGGGGGGTACAGGGGCAGTGTGGTTTGTGTAGAAGTCTGTAGCCACAGGAAGGAAGGGATGGCAATTCACCACATGCTGTGAGCCCTCTGGCAAACACATGGCTGGGATGGACCTTCAGAAGATGTTTCTGAAGCAGTTGTTGGGGAGAGCATGAGCCTTTTGAACAGAATTTTGGAATTCTTACTTCTTGGTTCCTAGGGGTTATGATTTTAAGGCCTCCTGCTTTTAGGGCTTGGATTTAAAAAAAAAAAAAAGAATTAGTAGGTCCCATCAGTGAAGTGTGGTCTTTGCTTCTAGCAGCTCTCCACTCTTGAGAGAAGTACCTGCCTTCCAAGCTGCACAGGACGATATGCCCACTTTTCTTGCAGCTGAAGAATGTTTGCTGATGAAATGCAGCTGTCCTGGATAAACAAATGTGGTGCCAAGACAAAGAGTGGGGTGACTGTCAGGAGAGGCTGCAGAAGACCTCCTTGGGAATCCAAGGTGCAGTGGGCCCAGAGAGTAAGAGCCGGGGTAAGAAGAGATTAATTTCAGTCAACTGGAACTTCTTACTAAAGAAGTCTGAAGACACGTGGAGAAATGTAGTGCCTCGTTTGGAGTAATGGCATTCCATGAATTTCACCATTCCCTGAAGACCCTTAGGCTCCAGGGTTTATTTGCTTTGTAGGGTTTTAGAGAAAGCCAAGTTTGATCAGTTGCCAGGAGTAATTTTATCAAGATTTCTCGGGGCCCTCTCCTCAATAGGGCACTGCTTTTTTGTATGTGCAAATAAATGCACTTACAACTGTGTCCTGCAGATTTCCCTTGGGATCAGTGATATTTCAAAGCTCTGTGCAAGCTTGAACTGCAGCTCTTGAACTAAGAGGCAACTGGGCATGGTGGGACAGCTGAGAGTGCTGTAGACAGAAAGGGCTTCCCACTGATCCCAGTTGGTGCCAGGAAGCTTGTTGTGCAGGTGGACTTGGAGTGACATGGAATAGTCTGAGCCTTTGGTCATTCTTTGAAAACAGACTCAAGGGGATGCTGGTGGATATTGGGAAGTTGGAGGGTCAGGATGGATGGGAAATCTTGGTGGTGAGGGAGTATTTGTAGGGTAGGTGTTCGGGAGGATTTCAGGGGAGCAGGAATGTGCTGGGAGATGCTGGGGAGAGCACAGAGGGTGCTGGCTTGAGACCAAGGTGTGACTTGCTGAGGAAGGATTCTGGAAGGGATGTACAGCCTTACAGCTTTCCTGGGATCACTGCAGAGGACCAGCAGCCCTGCCTGGTGTGTGCATTGGGTTGACTTTGTATGGTCCGTATTGACTGAGGCAGAGATAGTTCTTATGGATTGTCCTTTCCAGATACATTGTCCCATTTCATGAGCATGTCCAGGTGTAACAAAAACCCTTCTGCTTCATGAGCATGGGCCCTACCTAAAACCAAACCCAGCCAGCCACGCTCTGTGGAAGGACAAACATGCTGCAAAGGTGCTGCAATGCATCAAAACTGCGTAGAACGCTCTCCAGTGGTGTCTGCTCAGTTCAGCTGCCTAAAGGTCAGCTCTCTCCCAATTCATTTTGGGTATCAAACTGCACTGAGTCATACTGGAGTTTTCTTTCTTTCTAGCCCTGAGCTTTTGGCCTTCTTTGTGGTAAAACACGTCGAGAGTAACTCAAGTCACACTAGTTCCTCATTTGCATGAGAGGTCAATAACCCTGACAGACTGAGAATCCCCAAACTGGGGCAGTGCTCTGTGTAACTCCCCATCTTATTTGCCTGCTGGGACTGTTCACACAAGGATGTGTTAAAATCAAGACTGGAACCTGTTGATCTGAGAACAGCCTTTGCTTCCCCCACTGTCTCAGGAGCTGGTGTTCCTGTGGAGCGGTTCTCTGTGGTCTGACAGCCAAGACACTATGAACACCCCGCTGCACATGCTGTCACTACGAAACAATTACTCTTTTAATTTAAATGTTTTATGATATAGGTGTTGTTTTCCCTCTGTTTGTCAGTTACCAGTGGGGAAGGGGGGGAGGGGAGGGAAGGGAGGGGGAGAATCTGTGCATGCAAATGTATTTAAAGTGCATTGACCAAAGGTTTTTTTGAATCTGTGAAGTTTTCATATCTGTGAAGTCATCAGACTGCTGGGCAGTGAGGAGCCGCTGGTGCTGCGGAGTCTGTCTTGGTTACATTTCTTAATAAGCATTAAAATAATAAAAATATATTTGTAAAAGAGAGTGTGAGTGCCTTTGTCCGAGGCAGATCCAGCTAGCTGGCCCTTTTATGTGCAAGTATTTTTTATTATTTTATTAGCTTTTTCCACAGCCTAGTCCTTCCGCAGAGCTCTCTCCCTGGTGCTGCCTGTGCTTTTGCAGAAGAGATTAGCATGGACTAAGGTGACAGACTCAAATGGACTAGAAGACCCCTCCCATCTCTGAGATCTTGGGATCTGTCATCGTGCCAGTAAGGGAAATCATTCACAGCTGCTCATGGAACACGAGGTAGAGCTGTATCCACCCAGCCCACTGCCCTGACAGGAACGGTGTGTTCCATAGCAGGACCTGGGGTGCTCCATAACTGGACCACGAAACAGCTCTGCCAGCTGTGGCTGGGCCATCCCACCTCCTTCCATGTGGCCCTGCTGGTGCACCTCAGACCATCACCATGTCAGACCTCTGCCCTGTTCTGCCAGTGGTGCAGAGGTTGTCCCAGCCTGGCACCAGCCAGATTAGTGTGGAAATGGAGTCAGGGAATCTAGATGTTACTGTGGTGTCTCTTCAGTCAAATCTGAGCAATGCTGACAGGCTGAAGCAGGAATACCTGCCAGCTTTTTGCAGCTGGCAGCTACTAAATGTGTGTCTGAGGAGGTTAGTGAAAGTCTGTACAATCCAGGAGCACTTGGAACTGGGAGGTTATTAAATGAAAGCGCACCAGATAACCATCAACTACTTGTCATTCCCTCTTTTGGGTCACTTTGCAGCTGAGCTCGAGGCCTCCTCACTGGAGTCCTGGTTTCTGGAGAGGTGGTGGCTCCCCGGTGCTCTGCAGCCAGCTGTGCCCAGGAGCTGCTCAACCAACTGTGTAATTGAAAAGCTTTTTGATTCTTCCCTCCTTTCACAAACACTGTGCGTTTTGTTCCGCGGCATCAAAGGCCGGGAGCTGGGGGAACAATGGGAACAATGCTCGTACCTAGGAGGGAGAACTTGGAAGGACAGAGAGAGCTCCCAGTTAACAACACAATTGGCCTGATCTGGAAATCTCTGCTCAGAGATCCACACCTTGGCTCAGTCACCCGAAGCAACTGGACTTTGCAGGGCTTTTGCTGCAGAGAAGAGCTGACTGCAGCATGGGGGAACTGCTGCTGTTTCTGATGGGGAATTGGGATGAGGCTGTGGAGGGTGGGCTTTCCCCACTAATGGGACATAATGGTTTTGGCTAAAAAGCTTTTCACAAAAGCAGCAGGATCTTCCTTGTCACTTCTGCACCCAAACAGGAAGCCTTTGCTGCTCAGCACAGTACATACAAGTGCTTGCAAGGTCCAAGTAAATTGGACCTCACAATTTACTTTCAAAGGAAAGAGTCCCCCAGTCTTGCATTTGACTAAAAAGACCAAGTGTGTTCATTCAGAGGAAGGAGACAGACTTGTGCCAGCTTGGAATGATTCTGGGAGGAATCAGTCTCTCTGATACCACAAATAAGCCCCTCAAGTTAGATGATGTGACTCACTGCAGGCTGGAGTCTCACTGAATAGCAAGTGGAGCTATATTTCTCACTGACTTCCCAATCTCTTCTTCAGTGGTTTCTGAGAAGGGGGGCAGTTCTGGATATTGGAGATGTTTCCTCAGAAATGACCCAGTGGATGTGATTGTTGGAGGGGTCTTGGCTGTAAGGTACACCAAAATGTCTTTGCTGTGTGGCTGCAGAGTCACTGCTGAGATCCTGCAGAGTGGCAGGAAAGTACTGTCCAGATCTCAGAAAACCAGAGTTTCAGTTCAGGAACTGGAGTCCTTGCAACATGTCAAAGAAAGTAATCCCAGCCAAGTTTGGGTGCAAGAGTAGCTTGGTGATTTTTCAGCAAGTGAAAGGCAAGGACTTGGGAAAAGAGCTTTCAGTCTGCAAGTTCAGAGTAAACTGTGTAAAGATAAGGTTATGTGCAGTGCAGATGCATACTGTGTGGTCTGAGCCTGTGATCCTGAACTCCAAACCCGGCACTCTGGTTTTTGGGAGTGTCCTGCTGCAATCCAGAGAGGTGACTGCAACTTCAACAGAGCCCAGGGGAGCCTTTAAACCTGCTAGCTTGGACACCAACAGCCCTGGAGCTGCAATCGCTCCAGCTTTGTTTGCCAAGGATTTACCCTGAGCCCTGGGCAGCTCTGATCTTTTGCCTTACCTAAGACAAGGAGATTAGATAACAGCTCATAATGACAATGAAGAAAATCAATGTGCATGGGGGATCTTGCTGCCTCAGCTGTTGATGAGGTCATGGGGATGTGTTTTGGGCTAGAATTAGGCCAGGGTATTACTTCTAAATGGGAGTTCAGCATATCTCAGTTGGGTACTTCATGTTGCTGGAGAACTTGCAGCTGCATCATTTGGGCATTTGGCATCATCTGGGCTGTGAAAGCTTCTGCCTGTGCTTTGGGGTTCCCATGGATGCAGGGCTCTTGTGGTGAGTGCATCCAGGAAAAAAAATCACCTCCTAATAAAGAGAATTGAGGAGCCTGGATCAGTTCTATGAAGAATGCAAAACAAGCCTGGGCCAACTCAGGGTAAGCTGCACTCATGGTGCCTCTTGAACCCATGTCCTGTTATTGTTGGTGTGGAACGTGAGGGTCTGGGCCAATGAAAATAAGGAAGGTGGCTTGACAGACACAGATTTTATCTTTTGAGATTCGTCATAACCTTTCTAGTGTATAATAAATAAAGTTGACTCAGGAATTGGCTAGTGCCCTATAACATGCAGTCCTGGTGTTGGGACTCGGCAGAATGTTCTGCTTAGCAATGCACTCTGTCAGCTCTGTTTGCCCAGTTCCTATTTTGGAGGTGTGCTGAACAGTGGCAGATGCTGGAGCCTTCAGCAGGGCAGGTGTGCTGGACCCGTGCTGATCCAGGGGGGATGAAGGTCGTTTTGAATCCATGCTGATACAACCTTTTACCACCGGGCCATAGAAAGAAAAGAAGCGTCTTGCCAAGGAATGCTGTTTGCAGGAGTGGGAGTCCTGGGGCCAAGAGGGCTCCCATCCTTTCACATTTCTGTATAACCTGACAGGCAGTCAAGTCGACACTGAGCAGTATTGCTTCCTGTGTTAGTGCCTTGAGCAGGCCTGCCACGCACTCTGGATCCTGGATATTAAACCATTCCATCATCCAGAGAATGGGAGTGATTTTGCAGCTATCGGGAATGGTAGCTCTGAGACTTGCCTGCTGCGGAGTGACTCCCTGCCATCCTGTGAGCAATCACAGGCTTCCTGAGCCAGGCAACTGGGGGTCATGCTGCTGATTTGAAGCTCTTCTGGGCTGGTAACACCCAATTGTGAAGTTGTTCTGCAGAACCAAAAGACATGGGGAGAAGAGGGCTAATTTTTGCATTCCCAGTTCCAGAGAGGCAACTAAGGCAGGGCTGCAGTTAATTCACAAGGATTGTGGCTGATTCAAAGGCAGAATTTCGAGAGGAGAGCATGCAGCCCCAGCACAGGGGCTGGGCCACATGAACAACCAGCACCTTAAAGAAAAGGACAACTGGCTCCCTCGTTTCTGAGGTGCCTGCCATCTGGGAGCAGTCCAGTATTCCAAGTGTTTCCTGCCTTTCTTTATATTCATGCCAAAAGCACTAACAGAATAGGGTGGAGATAAAAAAAATCTCAGACCCTCCTCAAGATCCTCCTCTAATTCCAGAAGGATCAAAATGCTAAAGGTTGCACTGGAAAAACAGAAATAGTCCTTTCTCCCACCATCGGTAACTCAATGCCACAAGTGAAGCCGAGAATCAGCTGCTTGTTCTACAGCTGCGTCCTTTCTGAAGTCATGAGAAACAGCATTTTGATTTCCTTCCAGAGGAAACACACAGTGATATCCCTAACTTGCACTGAGGCCTTCCAGTCTGCAAAACTGACCCATCTAACATTCATGCGCAGCTAAATTAAACCCAAGCTCCCCTATTCCTTACTGATGGAGCCAATGCTTGGGAATCAAGGCTTTTAATCAGAAACACTTAGAGCTTGCTTTCTCTGAGCACTTGCTTCCCATGCAAGTTCCCTCCCATCCTAAGTTCTGCATTTGCTGACGATCCCTCCTTTCCTGCCACACGCCAGACCCAAAGAACACGACGTTTATCCAAGGTGCAGGGTCTGTCTGTGCCCTCCCATGGCTCAGCATCACCTGGACATTCAAAAGGACTGTAGCAACCACGTTCCTGTAGATTTTCCCAGTGTGGCTGGAGGGAGGGAGGGAGGGATGTGCTCTCTAAGCTAACAGCAGTCTCTGATTCCCTTGCAGGAGGATCTTTCTGCCCGCGTTCGCTTTGGAAGCACTGTGTGGGACATACAATCCTCCCAGGGACAGTTCAATGCCTTCCTCCCGTCAAAAGCATGAGGCTGCATCCTGGGGTCGGGATGTCAGTGACAGGGGGATGACACTGAAGGCTGAAGCCTGTGTGTCAGTCAGGTCTTGGAAGAGTCTGAGCTCTGTGTGCTGCACAGACACGTTCGCGCTCTCCGAAGGGAGGCCCTTGAGGACGCAGCCATGAATTCAGTGTTTTCCAGGTGGCTGTGTTCTCTCTCTGCTGGATGAACCCCCGTGTTGTGAAACATGTGTCCCTGTTCTTTTTCCTAAAGAGATGCATCTGCTGCTGTCAGCTTCCAGGTAAGACACACAGGAACCTGCTCTCCCTCAGCATCTGTGTCCCTTGGCTCCTGCTGGTAGTCAGGCATCCTAAGGAAACTAGAAGTGACCTAAAGCTCTTTTATTTTTTTGCTAACCTTTGTCAGTGTTGCAGATGGAGAAGTGATGGCAGTTTTCCAGCAGGTGAGACCCTCCAGGCCAGCTAGGCAGACAAGCAAAATAAACACAGCAAATAGTATCCATGTAGTAAGATAGCAGAGAAAGGAGAGGCTGGGAGAGCTTTCTGCTGCCCGTGCGTCAGGGGGAAGCCCAGAGCTTGGAGCTCTCTCCAACAGGAGCAAGCAGGTGTTGAATCTCAGCACAAAGGAAAGTGTTACTGCCTGAACAGAGAGGAAAGGAGAGGAAAGGTTTCTGCTTTGCCCAGATAGAGTAGGAGTTGCTCTCTAGGGCACAGGGTCTGTGGAATGAAAATGGTGGGCCTAGATATGGGGTGAGTTAGTGCTTTGCTCAGGGCAGAGACTCTGATTAGCTCTGCTAATTTTGTCTCAAAAGCAGTTCTGAGGGGCTCTGTGTTGATGGAAATTCTGCTCTGTCTCACCTGGGAAATGTGTTCCCTGAGCTGCTCCCTTTGTGTCCCTCCCCCCGATCCCATGGGCTCATCAAAGCCTCCACTCTGCTCGGTTTATCCCTGGTGGTGTGGCCAAGTACTGTTGTGGTGAGGCATCTGTTGGCTCCATCCCCGTGCTCAGTGAGATGGAGAAGCCACCTGTGGTGCCCAAAATAGCCCCAGCCTGGGCAATCCAATCCCAATGGTGTTGATAGTGCTGGGGGATTCCCATGCCTCATAAAGAGGCTTTTGTTGGGAGGATCTAAACTGAGCTCCAGGCCTTGCCAGCTGTGGAGAGCAGCAGATGGATCTGCAGTATAAAAATAGACAGAAGCAAACTCTTTTCTCCACCAGCTCAAAGTACAGTCCCAGAGGTGCCTGGTCAGCAGAACCAGGGCAGGCAACTGGGTGCTTTGCAGCTGCCAGTCTGCCTGGAGCCCATTAGCTCTTGTCAGAGACAGAAATTTATCTCTCCTCAGTCCCATTCCCCTTACAGCTGCCGTGTGGACAATCTAGTTTGCTCACAGCTGTTGGCAGCATGTTACATCCCATTTCCCTGGGGCTACAGAGCAAGAGAATGGGGCATTTCTGTGAGACACCATGTTCCTAAAAGAGGTGTTAGTCTGTGGCTGTGTCCCCTGAGATCTCTGTGCAGCACTTTAGGAAATGTGCTGATGACTTGCACCAGTGTGTCAGGGGCAGTTTCAATAGCTGACTGGTAGATTTTGCAGCATCCAAGACCTCTGTGTATTGCACGTGGAAATCTCACCCATTCCCAACCCCAGCTACAGGGGGGAACATTTTGGAGTGCTGTAATCTTTGTTGTTGCTCCAGGTGATTTGGCTGCTCGTTTCAATGCCGTAAGTTCATACCAAATCTTCGAGGTTTAAACACCCCCCAAAGGTATCTAAGGCTCATCGGGCTTGGTCTCTCAAGTAGATTAAAAGGGGATGTCCCCTGTGGATACCTCCAGGCCCAACTGTTCATCCCAGCACTTTCCATCCAGGATTAGAAGTTTTTCAACTCCAAAAAATGATGGGTTTGGTGCACACATGGCATATTCCTGCAGTGAATGCTCCTTAGGTAAGGTAATTGAAAGCGAATTTGCATGGGTGGGTGAGGGCAACAGGGCAGGACTGCTGGCAGAAATCAGGGGAGGAATGGAAGAAAAACCCTTTTGTTCCATACATTCAAGCATTTTGTGTCTGTTTATGCTCCCCAGCTTCTACCTGAGCTGTGTTTTGAAGGTGGCTGCACTCTTCCTCTCCTCATTTTTTGGGGGTGTTTTTTTTTTTCCATTTCATCTTGTGAATCTGTTCTTCACTTTTAAATTTTTTTTTGCTTTTTGTGTCTTTGCTGGTTTCTTCTCCTCTGCCCCTTGTTCTCCTGCTTCCTGAAAAGCTGTGGGGTGTGAGGCAGAGGTCCTGAGGCTGGCCTCACCTCCCTACACTGCATCCAAGGACATACTAGCTGAGTCCTGATACGTCTCTGAGAGAGCCATATAGGAGCAAGAAGGGAAGAGGGAGAAAGAGTAGCATCATTGGGAGAAACCAGGGCCCTTCTGATAAGAAATTTCCAAGATGCTGCAGATAGTTTCTCTTCAGGAATATTCCCCTTGATCACAGACCCCTGTGCTCTCATTTGGTGCTGGGAGTCAGGAAATAGTGGCAGCACAAAGCCTTTCCACTTATTTACAGCATTTCCTTTTGCTTGCTGGGGGAGCAGAAAGGGTCGTTTAAAGGGCTTGGGGTTTTTTTTCTGAGCAAGTTTGATTTGCAGAGCAGATGCAATTGCTGTTCCTATAACTTGGGAAGCACATGGTGGGGAAAAGGTAACTTCTTTTTTCTCATAGGTCTGCAAAACCTGGGTTGACAGAACGACAGACAACAACCCACGGGTAATGTGCCAGTAAACAGCCTAGGAAGCATCTGCCCTGCCTTTCAATGGTGTAAACTTGACATTTCACCCCTGACGGTTTCTGTTTTTAGCTCCTCAGGTTTGGTACTTACAGAAATGTTTCAGCCACTGACCTGATGGGATTCAGCTCCTGAAATGGCTGTCTCGTCTCTAGTGACTGTCACGAGAGGTCTCCACACTTCGTGGGGGAGCTCAGTGTTGCCCCCACCTTCAACAGTCAAAGGCTGCCAAGGTGCAGTGGTGGGATGGAGCCTTCTTGGGAATTTCCAGCAGCACTGCAGGAAAGGTGGGACCAAAACTGGTGGCTCCAACAACCCAGTCCAGACCTCACTTCCACCTCCCTATCTCCAGTGGAACTCTAGAAACAAACCAGAATCTGGGCTAAACGTGTGCTGTGACTGCTTTGTTTTGTGCCTGACGTGCTTGGTGCAGTACAGCAGTGGAAACAACCTCTCCAACACAGCCCTTTTAAGCACAAATTTGGGCATTAACTTGGTGTGATAGCTGTGTCAGCAGCATTTGAACCACAGTGCAGCGTGTGTGTAGTTGTATCTCCATTTTCCCAGGCGACCACCGAGGACCATTTTTACTCCTTTTTTTTTGGCTGTTGACCTCAGACAGGATGCTCAAGCAGGAGGACTGGAGCAGTGAGTGCTCCCTCTGCTGTCTGTGGCCTTTCAGGTTCCTGGCTAATTTGGTCCCCGCTCAGATTAAATGTGCTGCTAGGCTGGAGATGGCTCTGGAAGCTGTTTGGCTTCCAGTAAAGGACCCATATCAAATGTGTTTATTGCTGTTAACATGCAAGGTCCGAGTCTCATAGCCCCCTGTGGGTGGCTCTGCTGGCTTCTGTGGCACTGCAGTCACAGCCTGTGTGTGAATGTGAATTCAGGTTTGGACTCAGCATAATATACCAATGAGGAAGGATAGATGTTGCAGTTTTGTATTCAGCAGAGGGTGGACTGGACGGGGGGACACTTATGCAAGTCATCTCTCCTGATGAGGTAACACCTGTGATGTGTCATCCGTGGGAGGCCAGAGGAAATTAAATCTTGTTCAGTTTTGGGTAGAAATCTCAGGTCTGTAAAGCAGCTTGTTCTGTGGGCTTCTCTGGTTGTTTACTTCAGGCAGGTTTCCCCACTCTTAAAGGAGACAACTCACTTGCCTTCACCAGGATACAGGGCTTGATTCAGCATCAAGACAAAGGCCAAGGGAGATGCCAAGAAGTCAGGTGGGAATGGGGCATCCACAAAGGATTTTTAAAAACCATTAAGCAACTTAAGAGGAAAAGTGTCTCTAAATTCCTCTGAATGTTGAGTTTATTAAGCTTATTACCCCAGGTCCTTATTTGTTCTGGTGTAGCCTGAAAACATTCTGGCCAGTTGAACTGGACAGTGCCTTGCCAGAGTGCTGTGACCAGCAGTTGCTGGGTGGCAACTCCTCCCTTTGCCTTGGACTTGTGTGGCCTCTCACTTTGTGTTTATGAGGCCTCTTTTTTTATTTTGGAGGGTCTTCCCCTTTGCTTGCTTGCTCTGTGTTTTGTTTTTTGTTTTCCCCCAGCACTGTCTCTGTGCAGACCACGTTCTGGAATTGTGTCAGGAAGACATTCCTGCGTTTCTTTGCTGTAACATAATCGATCCTTTGTTACAGCGTTTCAGTTAGTTCAGGTGCCCCTGAAGGATGAGCAGCTGTGGTCAGGAGCAACAAGGTTTCCTGGCTGTGATTGTTCACTGGTCTGGCAACTCATAAAAGTGCTATTTTTCTTCACCTCCGTTGAAGTGCTAAACATGTCCCTGCATGCACAAGACACGGAGGCTCAACAAACCCAAAGGGCTCATTGTTGAACAAGGTAAGTCATCCCGAGAGGCTGGGCATTAAAGGGTTTTCAGTGCTTCCCTCTGTTTGTGAAGGACCAGACAGTGAGGTGGTGTGGCAGCACAGTCCATAGCATGAAGGGAAAACACTGTGTTCTAGTTCTCTGCAAAGGCCCAAGAATAGCTGCCCTGGTGCTTCCTGTGTCTGCTTGATGCTGAACCATCAAAGAGACTTTCTGTGGGTTAAATTGAGCTTTCTCCCTTTAAGAAGGGAAATGATCTTAAATTTGTTGTTGTTGTTGTTGTTAAGTTTGGCCCTTGCTTTGCTAGCAGCTGTATGCATTAAACATGCTAAAAAAGAATACAGTGTAAAAAAAAAAATAAAATACTAGACAAAGGAATAACAGAAGGAAGCACCAATTTGATCAAGTCCCTGAGTTCATCCAGACCATATGGAAGCTGTGAATTTTATGCAGGCAGCTGAGAGTCAAAATGGTAGTAATTTTAAAAGTTTTCTTTCAGTTTATGAAACTTAGAACATACCTGAGAGACCAAGCATAGGTGGATGAGGGAAGTGGAATCACTGGCAAACCAGAGGCAGGAGGAAAGAGGGGGATGCAGAGGTCTGAACAGGGAAGGGTTATTGCCCGGGACATGAATGTTTTGTCTAATGCATAAGGAGATGGAAAGGTGAAGAAAGGCCACAGGCATATTAGTTATTTGCAAATTGCACTATGTCATTTCTCCCTCTGCCCAATTTTAGCCATTGTGTGGAGCAGGCAGCAATACATGTGCATGCTGCATCCATCCATCTCCATAATAGCTGGGTTAAATTGCACAATCTTCAGGAATATCATTTGCAGGCAGCTCTTATTGCTGTTCCCAGCCTCTCTGCAGTAATCTGTGGCTCCAGGGGCTGGGCACATTTTGAAACTGTGGTCAGTCAGGAGGTATTTTTATGCTACTGCTTCTCTCACCTTTTTATTCTATTATTCTGCTAAATCACTGTGTTGTAAATAAGCATTCTTCTAGGACTGGTAATTCAGGATCTTGTGATTCAACATTACTAGAGAAAGCTTCTTTGTACCTGTAAGAAGTGAGGAATCTTCCCACTAAGATCTTGCTTATAGCCTTGGGGAGAACTTCCACACTGAAAACTACAGCTTTGTGTGCACAAAGCTTCCCAGGTATCTTGGTAGTGGCTTGGTTCCTAAAGAGATCTATCTTGCTTACAGTGGAAAATTACACTGTGCTAGAAGGAAGCTTTGAAGACCTGCAATATATGAAATTAAGCCCATATCATGAGCAGAGAAACATGAGCCAGCAGATGGGATAGTGAGGGTGTCATTTTTTAATACACTGCATGCAAGGTCCAAGTGAATCTCCAAAGTGTTGCAATTCCTCAGCCTAACTGGATGTTGTTTTGCAATGCTGAGCAGCCCTTCGGTGTAATCGCTTCTTCCCTCCCAAAGCCTGAACATCTGGATTTATGGTGACAGGAGCAATCCAGCGAGGAAGGGCATGAGAAATGGTACCCCTGTGGATTAGAGGAGAGACTGGATATGGTCTGAGTCACAGCACATGTGAGAGACTCTCTGGCTTCCCTCAGCTGTCCCATCCCACAGTAACAGTACCACTGCTCCTCTCCTCTGCTGGGAACTGCTGCTCACAGCGACGGCTCCTCAGCAAAAGCTTCTCTCAAAGCCCCTTGGCCATCAACTGTAAATGGTGACCCATTAGCCACTCTCAATGGGAACTATTGATATTAACCTCTATCATTTTCCACTAATATCAGTTTATTCATTAACTTCCTGTGTTTTAGGTGCACCTCTGTTAATTTTCACCCACCACTGCCCACCTCTCTGAAGATGTACAGCCTGTGTGTTACGGATCATAAAAACTTTATACCTAGAGGGGATGCAGCAGGAATAGAGGTGAACACTGCCTCTTCCTGAGACAAATATGAATTTTGGTGCCTCTCAAAGGAGCTATATGGACCCTACTCACACAACTTCATCTCTTCTTGAAGTGCCTGGTAATGCTCTGCAGAGTGAGGGTGAGGAAGGGAAGGTGGATGGGCAGGGAAGCAAGTACGTGCTCTTGACTGATCTTTCTGATTAATACAAGAGGAGAGTGTGCTAGAGGGCCTTCCCAGGGCACAGCCTGGCTTGATGGAAACTTTTAAAAAAGACTTTATTTTATTCAGTTCCTGGAACTGAGGTGATGCTGGTGATTGTCGTTATGCCGAGACCAGGAGGAACTGAACTGAGCGTCAACAGGTTTGTGAGTGACACGCTTGTGACTGCTTCCCATCGTGGAACAAAAGATGCAAAAGGTAAGCAAGCAGATAGTAAAACATGGACATGAAACTTATGCAGGCTCTCTTTTACTCTGGAGACCGACTCAAGCAGAGTGTGTGTTGGGGGGGAGATGTGTTTCAGCATCGCCTTTTACCAAGTAGTGACTTTTCTTCTGCTACCACTTCTTCTGCTACAATAATTGCTTTATTGTCCCTGGGTGCTGTGAATAGCCCATCTGATCAGTTAGAGGTTGGATTTGGTAAGGATTTGATCTGGGCTAGCTGTTTCTGGGACAAGTGCTATCGCAGCTCTTTATCCCTGCATGCCCCAGTTATGCACCACACATCCTCACCACACTCACTCATTCCTGCACTCCTCTCACATCTGTAAGTGACCCATGTCTTGCAGATGATCACTCCAGGGACTGTGTGCTGTGTTTTCCTCCTGTTCATGTGACTCTGGGGATGTTTGTTCTCCCACAAATCCTGTGGAAATGTAGGATGTGAGGTAAGTTGTAATCTCCAGACATGCAAATGAAGGGGGCTACATATTGTTTACAAAAACATTTGTTTCTGGTGTGAAAAAGAAGGGTCCTTTGTCCAGGATCTTTCCCACCCTGACTTGCTTCTTGGAGAAAAGCAAGAGGTAGTGCTCATATTGTTGCCAGTGATTAAGTATTCCCCCAGGAGATCCTACATATCTCTAATGTAGACTTGCTCATTTGTGTGCTGCCTCCCTCCCTCCCTGTCAGTGGTGCTTCCTCTGCTTCCCTCTCTCTCTCCTCCCATCTCCTTCTACCCCTACCAACTTAAAACAGCATCTTTTGAATAATCTTTGTTGACACGAGCTGCCTTAGTTGTAGTTGCTGCAGGGGTTGGGAAGGCTCCTCAAGCAAAGAATGTTCAGTCCTTGGGGTCATGGAAACCAGCCAGGAATTTCTGCTCTCCCATTCCCAGGGGCATGAGGAGCCTTCAGAGGAAAACCAAAGGTGACCATTTCCTCAGTTTAAATGTCGTTGACCTGAATTGCAGATGTTTACCATGACTTTTTAAAATCAAGAGGGCAGTTTTGGAAATATGACTGGTATCTTGATGGAGGATCATTTCAAATTATAGAATCCTACAAAACAGTAGAGGAAATTGTTATTTGAAAAGAAGAAAGCATCGTCACTGTCATTTTCAAACCTTTGGAGTTATTTGATTGTACTTGATGGGCGTGTGCAGCTTGTTCAGTGAGAGAGCAGGATATTAAATGGCCAGGTATCGTTCCTTGCAGGTATGAACTCAGAATATCAAGGTAGGCTAGAACGTTAGCTATGTGCTAACTGAGGACACTGTGTTGCTCAGAAGGAGAAAGGAGGTGACAGTGGGACTAAAGCTGCCTCTTTTCTGTAAGGGTGATATCTTAACAGCTCTCATGGGAGGAAGGACATGTTCAACCTAATAGGATAATGGAATAATATGTTGAACATATCAGCTTTGACACAGACCATCTGGTGGCTGTAGACACAAATAACCTAAGGAAAACAAATTTGAAATGTTTCAGGAAATGGCTATATGCATGCAGTGCTCTGGGGGGGCAGGAGGGTGCCTGTGTGTAAAGGGAAAGATAAAACCCCTCTCTTAGGCTGCGGGAAGAGTGTCTCACTCATTCCTGGAAAGGACTGCATTCCATCCTTAATGATATTTGGCCTATGAATTTAGTACTGTCATCTCCTCTGGACCCACAGAACTCTTCACTGTGAGGTTGGACCAAAGGTCCAGTATGGAGTCTAGTTGGTAAACAGAAAAATCCCCCAAACCAAACAAAAAACCCCCCTTCCTACAGTTACTGTTAGAAATTTGCTCAGAAAATGTTGGTATGGAAACTATTGCTCAGCAGGAAAATTATCTCCACCAGTAGGTCATCCACAATCTCTTCCCTTCCTTCTTTCTGCTGACTTTGTGTTTCTAACCCATCCTGTCCTCTCATGCCTGTCAACTGGTTTAAATTACAGTCTCCACAGACTGCTGGCCAGCAATGAAATGGTTAACGTGGACTTTTTATTTCTCTCTTTTTTTTTTTCCTTCATAAAGCCAGTTTTCCTGTTTTGGAGCCTTCCTTGGGTGGAAGGTGATTATTCTTCTCAGGGCTTTGATGTCAGGCTCTCCATGGACATCAGCAGATGCTGTTTCAGGTACTCCATTCTATTCACATGTGAAATATTTCCTTGAAAACGGGAAAAATAGGAATATTCTTTCTAGATGAAAGCTCAGATCCTGACCTGGAGCACGTGAGGCCATTCACAGCCAGCTGGTGGATGATTGTATAACCATATAGGCAATATGATCCCCTCAATACGCAAGCCAAGAGTTACATCTTGCATCTTCAGGCAACAGGAGTCTGTTCTGTGTGTACAGCCTGGCTGGCCAGATTTCAGTGTAGTGTGATGGTCCAGAGCCCTCACTCTGGGTGCCTTCTGCTGTGGCTAAGAGCAACACAACACAATAGACAGTACCAGTGATGGTCAACTGCTCATGAGTCCTTGAAAGACACTGAAGACACCAAAGATCTTGAAGAGGCCAATCAATCCTCCCTTTCTCCCCTTAGTCACTGCAGATCCCTCTTGCCTTGCACACTCTCTCTCTCTTTTGAAAGTCTGCTCATGCCATTACAGGTCCACAGACATTTGTATGGGCTCAGGAAGGACAGTAGAATGTGTTACACTCTTCACAAATGCAGCTTCCTTCTCCCTCGTTTGCCAGCAGCACGTCAGCAGCAAGTATCACTTTCCTGTGCAGGAATGGCTTTGATAAAAGGTACACCAGTGAGATATACTCCACTGGCGAGTTATTTCTGGCACAGACAGAGCTGGAAGGAAGTCAGCATTACACACAGACACTCTTTGGCCTGGGAAGGTCTGAGAACCCTTTAAATACTTGGCTCAGAAATGGCTCTTTTCCTTTTATCTAGGAGATTTTTCCTTTCCTGTTAAGTTAATTAAACTTCTGTTTTGTCTTCCTCATGCCCTTTTGCCAGCATCTAGCCTGTTCGTGAAGACACTGGTTCAATAACCATCATTTACAGTGTCAAGCTTAGGTTACTACTGTTTGTTTGCCAAGTGCAGCTGCAACTGTCTGCCCAAATTCACATGTTTCTGTGAGCCAGAGATATTGGCCTCCACCACACAAACGTGCCATTGAGGCCTCACAGCATCCCCTCCAT
The DNA here is from genome assembly GCA_035583135.1 of Lophotriccus pileatus. Classification (NCBI taxonomy): domain Eukaryota; kingdom Metazoa; phylum Chordata; class Aves; order Passeriformes; family Tyrannidae; genus Lophotriccus; species Lophotriccus pileatus. Next base: position 2,407,266 of record JAWWES010000037.1, on the reverse strand, counting down.
GAGCTGTCCTTAAAAGATGGCAAGCTTTGTTGTCTTCCCACTTCTCTGAAGAAAGGGCTTGTTTACACTGGACAACTGATTTGGGTTGCAGTGGAGTCTGCAGTTCAAGTGAGATATTACTTCTGGTTAGCACGCTGTAAGGATATTCTCACTGTGGGATAAGAGTATGTTACTCAAAAAGAAATTCTAAAGCAGACCAAGCTATTCTGAAGCAGAAGTTTCCAGGCTGGGTATCAACCTAAGTCCCTGTGTATAAAACCCCCGAGTGCCTGATATGCTGAGAGACCACGTTCCTGAGTGGCTGGGAGTATGGATCAGCCCACTGGGCAAATTCAGCTGAAGGGTTGAAGCCCCTTTCCCACTTCTTAGCATAAAACTCTGCTCCCATATCATGTTGCAGTAGAGGGATACCACAGATGCTCCCTTTTTTCTTCCCTTCCCTGCCACCCCTATCACTGTGCAGGCCTAGTTCCCACTAGTCAGTGGGAGCTGTGAGTTCAGTGGCTTTGGTGAGACACTAATGGGGAAGCATTTGAATATGGAGAATGTCCTGTGAGGACCTTTTATACAATGCCTGTATGAGAGATCTAGCAGGTTTTCCATAATAATTCCAGTGGTGGGAAGAGTCTCATCCTCTGTGAGAGACAAGCCTTATTATAATTTTCTCATTCTCTGCTTGAATGCCTTCCCAGAAAAGCAAGGTGTTGACTGTTAATGGATGTTGCTGTTCCTTTTGTGCTGTCAAGTGTAAAACTAAAGATTAATGAATCCCTTTATTGACTGTTGGGTGCAGGTTTTAACCTGCCTGAAGAATATTCAGTGCCTGTCCTAAAAGTTACCCACCAGGCCTTCCGTGGGCAAGCTATTGAAACAAACCTCTTCAAGCTCCTTCTTGAGTTTCTTTGAACACCATCAACCCCCAACCCATACAACTGAGAACCAGAGTGGTGTACTGAATCCTTTAATACCACCTTGCCACTGGCCAAGCTGTTAGCCAAAGCTCTCACCTAGAAAACAAGGGGTTTGGGGCCATCTAATGAGCTCAACAGGAATAATTTGCAGTTTTTTGGATTAAATAATCTTTCAGTGACTTTTTTCCCCTTAAGGGCAACATAGGGCTCTTATAATCTGCATTTGTTGTTAACTTGGATGTCTCCGAAGTAGCTGTTTGGGATTACCTTACAGTCAGGTCTTTTATAGAGGGTTGAATGACTGAAATTGCCCTTTTTAGAATTTCAAATAAGCTCCCGTTACTTCCCGTATGATATCCCTATCAGCCATATCAAATGCTTTTCCGAAGTTCATAGAATTCACGTAGAGCTTCCACTCAGAGGGGAAATCCTTGAGGATTTTTAAGTTAGCCCTGTGATAAATTCAAGTCTGTCTTTCTCAAAATCAGATGATTCAGTTCCATCTTAGATGTTTGCTAATTCCATTCTCTAACTACATTCTTGCTGGGAATTCAGCAATACAGAAACATATTCCAGACTCTGCCTCATCCCTCCAGCTCTTACACTTTGAAATATCTAAATTCTGCAAGGATTGAAACAAAAAGTCTTTCTCCTCCTATGAGGGGAGGGACATCTTCCTCTTCCCAGACTATACCTAAAATCCATTCACTTTGGTATAGACTACTACCCCCTTTGATGAAGGATTACAACACTATTTATAGTAGGTGCTTAAAGACCGGGCTTCCTGAACCCGTGGAAAACAAATGCGCCAGATTTTATTCTTTTGTTCTTTTAATAAACTGCCCATGAGATTCTTCCCCTCCCCTCCTTTCCTGCTGGTTTACTTGCATTCTTATATGTTCAGTGTTTTTCTCTTCTGTCTTTGTTCCAGTTTATCAGCAATTTACACACAGTTGTTTCCCAGACTCCACGATTTCAGCAGCAAAAATAACACTGACCTTTTGAGCCCATGAGCAATCTCGTTGGTGGTAATTTAGCAGAAAGTTACAGTAACGAACAAGAACTCTGCTCCTAAATGTTAGATCACTAAATGTGTTTTATGAGTGTTTATTACTTCTTTAATGCACTTCCTGTGCACCAGGGAGATAGCCATATTCCAGGGAAGGATGAAGTTTTTAATTGGCGAAAGTGGCCAATTTGTGAATCTCTTCTGCTTTAAAGATACATTTTCAGGTGTGATTTAGTCAGAGCAATCAAGGAGAATGTTTCTAGCTAGAAAGACAACAGTGCAAACAACAGAAGGGCTCTTACAAAGATACCTTAACTCTTTGAAAACTATGAGCTGGGCTTTTCCTGTGGGAGAGAGGGGAAGGTGACTGAACACTTGTTTCACTCCCCAGATCTGGGGCTGCTCAGGGACTGCTTTGGTCCCAGTCATGCCTGAGAGCAGACAAAACGTATTGTCAACAATAAACTTCCTCAGTTTTCAGCCACTTCCCTCACCCAGCCCTCAGAACAGCAGGAAGCCAAAAGCAGATGACACCAAGCCAGTAGAAGAGGTTTATAATTTGGCTCTCCTACTCTACAGGTGATTGTACCTGTGGCTTTTACAGAGTCCATGGGAAAGGTGAGGAATCTAAATGCAGGCCAGAATTTTCCATCTGTATCAAAATCCTCAACTGCCCTTTGTCTTAAGCTTACGTACAGACCCATTTCTAAAACTGGTAGGAGTGATTGTAAGGATTTAAGCAGAATTAGGGAGAGACCTTTGTTTGTAACCAGTGTATAGGCAAAAAAACCCCAACCCTCTCAAAACCCCCACTGAAGTCAGTTGTTATTAGCAAGAGGTCAGGGTTCAAAGGAGTGACTTTAAAATAGAGAATGTTGGCTTCACCACATCACAGCACCCTTAAACCAAAGGAGGACAGACAGAAAGGTTACCAGTTGTCTTCCTTTTTTTAGCTGTGTATTAAGGAGCATGAAGCCAGTGCTTTATCTTCCCCCTGTATTTTAGACCTGTCTTCTCACTCTACACTTTTATTATGCTAATTTCCCTTCACTGCCTGTCTCTTACACTTGAAATGTTTTGAATCAGGTGTGTTCCAAGCTAATTGTTTTACATTTCCAAATGAAGCAAGGGAATTTGTGTTTGAGGTGAAGCAATGTAAAGACCTATTTCAGTGATCTCTTTTGCAGTACAATTCAGCACTTTATTTTTGTGGCCACTGGAAAATGACGTTGTAGGAGGTCATTTTAGAGGCTGTTGCAGCATCTAGAAAGCAAGTTTTGACAGAGCACCAATATCATGTGGCCTTGCAAGACACATCTGGGTCCACATCCACCCAAATCCCTTGATAGGTGTTAATAACCAGCAGCACGACCCTGTGGGTGATCTGAGACAGTTTCTGGACTGGGGACATGAGTTATTAATTTATTTATCTGCTCTGGGGAACTCTTTGTGACCCATTTCAAGGGCTGACAGGAGCAGAAAGCTTAGGAAGGACAGACAGAAATGCTGCCACTAATCCTGCCCACTAGCTCTGGTACGTGATGCTGTTCAGCCTTTGCTCCTATCTTGGGCTACAGTGGAAAGACTTTGTTTGTTTGTTTAAATCTTTTCTTGGGCCTTTCCCAATTTTAGCCTGAACCCTAGATATTTGGCTCTTAAATTCAATCTCCAGGGTGCTTCTGACTAATGCCAGGGTGCTATTGTGGGGTTTTACGGGAACTCTTGGGAACAGTCTTGCAGCACAGAGTGTGTGGACCAGGGTTACCAAAGCCCAGCTTTAGCTCTGCGATGGTATCTGTGCAACGCAGGGTTTCAGCACACGAGAACTGCTTTCTGTACAGATTACACTGTGTGGTCCTGCCTTCTACCTCTGACTTTCTGGACCACCCTGACTGAGGGCAATAGAGATGAAAAGCATGTGCACTTCACAACTGTTTTGTAGGAATTTTCCCTAACTTTTGTTCCATAAAATACTCATTTTCCTCTAAACCAGTTATTATAGCCTGGGTTCATACCAAAGGGTTCAGCTATTTCCCAAAACAATTACTTGGTCCAGGTAATGCAGAACTGGGAAGAAGTTTAAATACAGAGGTTTGAAGGAGTCAAAACCAGAACTGGGATCTGGATTCCAGCATCCTACTTAAACAGATAATTGCAGTGACTGAGGTGGAACACTCAGACTTAAATCCAAGCCTTCTAATATGCTTTGTCTGGGATATGGAAGGCATCTTCCTTTATTAGGTTACTTTCCTGCTCAGCATTAACATTTTGTGCTTTGAAGGTTTATTGTGTTGGCTGGAGTTATACCTTCATATACACGTAGTCCCTATGGAATAGCCTGGTCTCCTTTCATCATTATTAGTAATTCTAGGCTTGTCATTTCCTATCCATGCAGTCTGGACCTCACTGTGCTGTTGCAGGATGGTTGATATGGTGCACAGGAAATGTTCTGTTTTTTCAGGTCTCTACCGTTTCTGAGTATTTTTTTCAGGGGCTTCAGTTTTATTGCCATGAAGTCCATTTCCTACATGTAGTACAATTTACTAAATTACAAATAAACAAGGCACCAATAGAGAAGTCAGTGAAAGTTCACACTAAGAATAGAAGCTTGAAGAGAAAAGTTCAGTTATGTGACCTTCTTCAGGAGCTGGATACAAAATAGACCTGCTGTTTTTCCCTTTAATTTGCAGTCCAGGCAGAAAAGAAATCGAACAGTTCCCAGAGAAGCCCAGGCCCTTCTGTTTGTTTCTATGAATCTTCCAGAAATGTTTTATCTGTTGACATCCTGAGTATGCTGATATGGAAATGAACTTACTTGGCCTCCTCACTTCCCTCCTGTACTGTCAGCTGATTTCTGCATTGATCTTCTCTTCTGCAACGTTTAAAGATCTACCAGCCATGAACGAAACAAAATGTTACTGATAGGTACCTTTAAGATTGGCCCTTACAGCAAATTAGGATCATCAGATGAAAAATACCATGTATGTATCACTCACTGCTTATTATTGCCCTTCAGAAATAGGTTTGGGAAAGAAAAATAATTCCTAAGAACAGGTTTTTAGGCCCTTGATCATGAAAAAGTAGATGCTACACTGCTGAGCACAGGGCAAATAGACAATGTAGCAGCTATTCAGACTGAAGAGTTCCTTCCTTTTAAATAATGGGGGTTTAGCTTATCTTGAAAAGTCCCCCAAAGAGTAAAGGGGTGAGATATTTTCTGTTTAAAGGAATTAGCGTGCCCTTTGGGAGTTATTCCGAAGAGCTCCTGCCCCTAACAAAGCCCCAGAGCAGCACTTCTGTCCCGGAGTACTTGGCAGGCAGAACATCACAGCAAATTTTGGGGCTAAAAAGGGTGAATAAGAGAGAAGGAATCACAGCTCTCTGAATGCCTCGATGAAACCAGACTATCCCTGGACAATTTCTGCTTAAAGTTAAATATTAGACACTCTCTCCCTGACATTCTTTTTTTATTTAGTCTAAAAGGCTTAATATTTAACTCAAAATACCTAACAACTGCAAATGTTAAGTGCTGAACGTTGTTCCATCTTCCAGCAGATACATAAAGTAGTGCTTAAACTCGGTGGGATATATTTAGACATGTGTAGCCATCCCTGGACTTCGTGCTTCACTTGAATGAGAAAAGCAGTTGCTACGTTGTGAATTTCCGTGTGTTTTGAAGCAGAAGGCACAGCCAGTGGTTCAGTGGGAATAACTGGTTTAAACTGGGTGTCCACTTGGTACCTGCTGAAGGGAATGTTCTTTATTAGATGCACTTTTATTTTTGTCCCAGATAATTGTCCCAGATAAATTAATTGATTCAATGCTTTATCTGACATAACTCTGATTTTGGGATGGATTTCCAATTATACTGGGCCTCAAGTCCATGTTAAAGTCAAAGTTATTTATTGCTGACTACTGTTCAGAGTCTTACTGCAACTGAAATGGACACACAAATATCCATGAAAACCATTGCCATTTTATGACCTCCTATTTCCAAGCTTTTTCTGTTGGAATGGTATCATTGTAAAAACCTCCTAAAAGTACCAGGAATGGCCAAAGCGGCAGGACCCTGGACACTGTATTGCCTGGAATGACTGGCCTTCCTTCCTTCCTCTCTCTTCCTTCTCTCTTCCTTCTCTCTTCCTTCTCCCTTCCTTCTCCCTTCCTTCTCCCTTCTTTCTCCCTTCCTTCTCTCTTCCTTCTCTCTTCCTTCTCTCTTCCTTCTCCCTTCCTCTCTTCCAATTTTTCTTTCTCCCTTTCTCCCTTTCTCTCTTGTTCTCTCTCTCCTCTCATCTTGTCTTTTTCTTCTCTCTCCCTCTTTAACTCATCTCCTTCTTTCTCCCTTCCTTTCCATCTTATCCCTTTATCCAAAACCCACTGCTGTGTGCTCATAAGGCTGGGGCAGGGACTAATTTCCACGAACTACCAATTTCCACTCCAACTGTGCCATTTACTAATAACTCTTTCTGAGTTTTTTTGTGGACCCTCCTACCTTTCGTCACTCGTTTGGACCACGGGCATGTACGAGTACTGGGCTCTCCCTTCCCCTTCAGGGTGGGACGTGGCATTTTTGGCCACGCTGGGTGCAGAAGGGACGAACAGCCGCGCCCGCTCCGGCCCCCGAGGGGAACGAGGCGTGTCCCGGCGGGGCCGCCACGGGGCGAAGTCCGCGGGGTGGGCTCGCTACCGAGGGGCAGCGAGGGCTCGGCCATGGCCGCGTCCCTGGAGTCGGTGGAGCGCTGCCTGGAGCGGCACATCCCGCCCGAGGAGCTCGCCGAGGTGAAGCGGATCCTGTACGGGGGCGAGGCCAGGTGCGCTGTGGGGACCCGCCCGTCCCTCCTGTCCCTCCGCTCCGCGGGGATGGCCGGGAAGGAGCCGGTGTGAGGGCGGGTGTGCGGGACACGGGGCTGGGCCGAGGGGGGAGAAGGAAGAGTAGGGTTTGTGGTGCACTGCTGAGGTGACTGGGGCAGTCTGGAGGTGATCCAGGTTGGGGAGGTGGCTGACAGGGATGAAAGGTGTGAGGGGGGGACTTGGGAGGCCGTGGCGGCGGGGCGAGGCAGCTGGAAAAGTGGGAGTCAAACATGAGGAGAAATACATTGAGGGGAAGTGCTTATAACCCAGCAGGCAGGTGGAGGTTTGCACGTATGTGCTCCTTGATCTCTACAACAAGGTGTTAACTGTCTGGAAGTGACAAATAAGAGGGGGACACTGGGAAGTTGGTGCCATAGAGGTGATGGGTGAGACTTGCACACGACCTGGCCTCTGCCCCACTGTCCCTTGGCTGGTAGATGCTTATTGGGGCATGGGGAGTCTGCAGGTTAGACAGTGTTTGTGGTCCCCTGGGTCCCTTGCGCTCAGAGCGGAAAAGGAGAACATGTCATCCTGAAATGTCTTTGTTTCCTGTTCAATCCAGAAAACTTAATCTGCCAAGTGCTGCCTGGTCAGCAGCTCAGGAAAAGGATTTTGAGCTGCAGGGCTATGGATTTGAAGCTGCTCCGGAGCAATTGAGAAGGCCACGTTTAGTTCGAGTGGGACTGGTACAGAATAAAATTCCTCTTCCCACAGACACACCGGTGGCAGTCCAGGTACACAAGCTGAGACTGGGGCCGTTTGTAACTCCTGTTCTGCTGGATTGAGAAATAGCATGGTTCAGTTGCTGATTTTAGAAACTGCATCATGAACTGTCTAATGATGTCTGGCAGTGTAGGACACATCATTACTGGAGTATGGGATCCTGGAAGAGATTTGGATGGCACATTGTTTTATTGTTTCTCAGAAACATCTCTTCTCTTTATCTAGTGAAGGCCCAACCTGCTTGCAGCTTTTCCAGAGCTCAGTATTTAGTAGCTCATTTTGTACATGAAAATCCTTTGCCTCTAAAATGAAACATAAAATCATTTACACAAAATCAAAAGGGATGGCAACCGGTGGAAACCACAGGTGCAGTTCTCGTTTTAATTGAGAAATGTTCCATTATGGGAAAATCCATTAGAGCAAACACAGATTAATAAAGCTGTGTTCATTATTCTTTGTACAGCAGTCAGTGAAATCTTATTACAAGATAACATGGTTTAGTGGTGACTTAGCAGTGCTGGGTTAATGGTTGGACTTGATGATCTTAGAGGTCTTTTTCCAACCTTAATGATTCTGTGACCATCATCTCTCAACATCTTGGACACAAAAGTGTTGAGGTGACACATATGTGTAGAAATAGCCTCTTAAGAGTAGCTTTAAAAAAGGGAAAGAAAATACCACATTTATAAAATCTCCTGGATCACTAGTTTTGTACAGTGACAGGACAGAACATTTCTGAAGTGATTTGTTTTGGAAAGATTTCCATGTCACAGATGCAAGTCGTTAATTCAGTAAATGGATCAAGTTTGTGGATTCTGTATAGCAGCTGTTGAAGAAAGTACCAGTTATATTAATGATTTTACCTTATAAATTGCTAGTTAACTGTTTCTGTAAATATACAATGTTGAGTTCGTAGGTCACTGCAGTCTTGTGTTGAGTCCTTTTTTTTTTGACTGACACCTTAAAGTAGCAATGCAAAGTGCTACACCTATGCTTATCTTTAAGCAGAATACTCTAGAAAACTACTTAATAAATGCTTTGATGTTTTTTGTTGATAGTAATTACTTAGCTCTTAGGACAGAGGACTTTAGGAGGTAGTTTGAAGTTAAAAACTTCTAGAGAGTGTCCAAGATCCACATGTACAAGCAGGATTTGGAAATAACTAAGGAAATAGACTGTCCTTGCCTCATATTTTAAGATTCTGAGTACTTGACTTCTAATTCACATTTATTTAACATTGTTCTATAGTGAGCACCAAAATGATAACGTTTGCTGATGCTGTTAAGACTTTCAGCTTTTTGCAGTCAGTCAGCAATGAGTTGCTATATATATAAATGTTACAACTTTGGAATTAGAATCCCTTAGGAATGCCTTCTCTATTTTCAGCATCTAAATGCTTTTACAAATCTGTATCTGCCTCTATTATCAGTGTTCAGGAATGATAACTTGTTGAGTTACTCCCTCTGAAAGCAATGGCACTAAGTATAGAGCAAGATAAACCCAATGTGAGCAAAGGTTGTAAAACCAGGCTGTTAACAGAGGAGTGAGTTAGAACATGCAGCTTTTTTTATAGTGTGGCATTTCTCACAATCAGGTGGCTGCTCTGCACAGACGAATTGAGGAGATTGTGGGAGTAGCTGCAATGTGTGGGGTCAACATTGTGTGTTTCCAGGAGGCTTGGAGTGAGTATTTTCCGTGATTCCTTCTAGATTGTCAGGTGTCAAGTTCCTTCTATTTTAACAGTGTCCTGTACTAGAAATGTGTCTTGTAAGTAACCAGGAGAAACCTTCCAAGATATAACAATTGACTCTACTGATTTGCTTCCTAAAGGAAAAACCAAAGAGCCTTAGGAGAAGTGTAAGGAAGATGTATGTAGGTCTGTTACATTGAAGACTGGCATAATCTGCAGTGGTGATATTTGTAGCTCCTTCATGGCACCCTTCAAGGTTCTTTCCTCATTTTTTTTCTCCTGAAACTTTAGGGTTTTTTCTAGATAGGTACTAAAATTTAAAAATCTGTTTTGAAATAACATGAGGTGTTTGAGGCTTAACAGAAGCAAAACCCAAAAAGAAGTGCCATGAAGTGTTTGTGAAAACAGGTACAGTGTACACAAGTGGTTGGGGTGTCTTTTGTGTTTTTACCCCTGCTGAGACTTCACTTGGTGCATTCATTCTCTTCTGCTTTGCCCTCTGTGGGCTCAAATCTCCTCGCCTTTGCTAAAAATATTTTTAGGCCAGAAAAACAGTTGAATGATTCTTATTTAACTTTTTATTTGTGTACATGCAAATAGTATGTATTTCTTGAGTGGCATGAGCATTCTTGTGAATTTTGTCTTGCTTTGGTGTTTTCCAGCCATGCCCTTTGCTTTTTGTACAAGGGAGAAACTGCCTTGGACTGAATTTGCTGAGTCAGCAGAGGATGGGCCAACAACAAAGTTCTGTCAAGAGGTAAAAAACCCAACCAAGCAGAAAACCCCAAACCCACATCCATCCTCCCTCCCCAGCCCGTAACTGCCACTGATTAGCATGGATTTCTTTCTTCTTTATGAACCATTCTGGTGTCACTGAGGAAACTGAAATAATAAATTTTCAACTTGCTTGACAAATATAACCATAGAGAGTTGAAGTAGAAATGGACAACAGCTGTGCTCAATATTTATTTTTTAAACTCCTTTGCATTTAAAGACTGCCTTTTACCATGAAAATCAAACGAAATTGCCCATTTAACTATCCCTGAATTTTACAAGGGAGGAATGTTTCTTCATACAGGTATTTTTAATTTGTATTTAAATGGTGTTACTTGCCTAGAACAGTTGAGAATTAAACAATGTTTGCATGAAAGTGTGAGGAGAAGAGCAGCCTTTTCTGAACAGGGAACACTCACACAGCTGTTTGCATCTCCCTCTGGAATGACACAAATGTAGGGGACTTTTTATGGACTCCAGGAGATTTGTTATTGTCTGGCACTTGTTTCTCCAGAGACTGTTGATTAGAAGGGTAGCAGTGTTTATTTTTATTTTCTGACAGCTTTTTTTTTAAATAAGGAATTTCAATTATTTTCATTTACAATTGATTGAAACAACAGAAGACTGTCTTGATGTCCGATTTTCCCAGATATGCACTGAGCTGTTAAGCTTTTGTGGCCAGCATAATATCTCTAGTCTGATCTAGGGCAAGAACATGTTGCTTCTCACCGTGGAATTAATGACACTGTGGGAGCTTGGAGAAATAAAAGAAGTGATTTGAGGGAAAAGACAGTGTGCTAGTAAACTGGCAGAAGTTGCTGCATTTCTCACTCATACCTGTGTCACTTAACACTTATACTACACATGTAATGCTATTTTACTTTTTTATTTTTTTTGAATGAAATAACTGTTTTCAGCGAGCTGTGGTGTCTGTCAGTCTGGGGGTACTGCAGGTTTGTGTTTAATTGTGATTAATTATGTTCATTTGTACAGCTGGCAAAGAAACACAACATGGTTGTGATATCTCCAATCCTGGAGCGAGATGAAATACACGGTGGAATTCTGTGGAATACTGCAGTGGTCATTTCTAATTCTGGGGCTGTCCTTGGCAAAAGTAGGAAAAATCACATTCCAAGGGTGGGAGATTTCAATGAGGTAAGGTGCAGTATTGTGACTATTGAGTCTTACCTTGCAGCCCTTTGTGCCAGCATGTGTCATACTGGCAGGAAATGTAATGTGTTTCTAGAAAATGTGGTTCACTTACTGTCAAATCAATTTTTCTCAGATGAAATTATCCTAAGTTAATTTCTCAAGAATTAATAATTGTTCTGAGAGTGATGAGTCTTAACAGACAAATTATGTTTGTCATGTAATCTTCCTTGGCCTGGTGGAAACTACAGAAGTGTTGAGAATCTCTAAAAAAAATCATTTAATTCACAGCTGTGTTATGTTTGTTGTGCATGATTGGCTTGGGTAGTGTTTTCATGTGTGCACGTTGAACTTGTTTCAGTTTGCAGGGCAATTGTTTCATGGGTCAAGTGTGAACACTGCAGTCTTTCTGTGTTTCTCTCTGTGAGGTTGTCTTGGAAATGACAGTTCTTTTCCTTGTGTTTCTTTGAGCAGAGTCCTTTAATTCTTTACGCTTCTGACTGAGTAGCTGGTTTATGGCATCTTCTCTGTTTACTGATCACACTGCTGCCACTGAAGCCCCCCCAGCAGGTTTTAGGCCATCCTCCAGAATCAGCTTCAACTGAACTGGTAGTAAAGGCAATGTCAGAAGAAAACTGGTAGATCTGAAATGTGTTTATCCATCCATAGAATTATCACAAGTAGAAAGATCAGGATTAAAAATTAACCAAAGTCTAAAAATACATTGTCTTACCTGACTAAATCTCTCCTTGTCAGCTGAAGTGAGTAATTAACAGAGGCATTTCTTCTAAGCACTGGGTGCTGCTCTATACCTGCAGTTGTTTTTGTTCCTTGCCTGAATGCTCCAGTCACCAGTCTGAGGCTTCAGAACTTAAACTGCTTTTTTATTAATTAAAAAGTTCTTTTGGGTCTTGAAAATTCCTTGGAATGTTCAAGGATCTCTGGAAGTTCTGACCTGGGATCCCGGGCCTGATCAGGCTGGTTTGTGTTTCTTCAGAGGAGGCTGTTGAGGGTTCTACTAAAGGTTCTAATTCTAATTTCTGGCACAGGCTTGTCAGTCACCAGTGCTACCTTCTATTTTTAACCACTATTTTGATACTTAATATTATTTTATCAGGTCTGTCCTTTAGTAACTCAAAATAGTAACTCAAAAACCCATTAGTTACTTTCCACATTTTTTTATTTGTTCCTTATGTAATCCAACAGAAAAATAAATTCCTGTTGCTTGTCCTAATATATGATGTCTTTTAGTTTTCCAGACTGTTTTGTGGAGCCTCAACAGATTCCAAGGAACTTGTTTCCAGCTATGAAACTGTAATAAAAGGCACCTAAAAAAAGAAAATATTTTTATTTTCATGTTAAGTATAAATAAGAGTTTCAGTAAGAGTTTTGCTCAGTAGCTAAAAGAAGTTAGTTCTTAGAATCCTAAATGCCAGAATTACTACAGAACAATCTGTTTATAGCTTGTAGTTGTACTATAATGATTGGACATTTCTTCTTGTATCTACCTTGTTATAGAATCAGGTATTTTTTGCCCCAAACAGCTCTGTCTTTAGCTAGTTTTGTTAGCAGAGCATGAAGTCCATTCTTCTGAGCTGAGCAGTTCTGATAGAGCAACTCCAGAAAACCACCCAGGCTACAGGAAAGGATTATGTTCGTCTGTGCTACTTTAATGTTGTTTTCTTTATCAACAAAGTTAAACCTCAAGGAAATGTTGAGTTTGAAATCATTTCTTGTGGATTGTCTCTCTAGAGCAGATAGGGAAAGGAGCCTTGTTCAAGTCATGGCCATTGAATCAGTGAGAACTAAATGGAAAGGCAAAGATTGGTCTGTGGCTTATTCAGCCATGTGTGGGAGGGCACACAAACAAAACCAATCTTTCTTGAGCCATCACAGTTTATTGCTGTGGAGATGATTGTGACCTCTGGTGAGGAATAGAGAAATAAGAACTGATGAATTCCCCGAAGGAACAGCATTCTTGTTTTTCTTTTCCTATTGTAATAAAGGAAACTGAGAATAGAAGAAAGAATGGAAATATATTCAATTAGCAGGATCCAAATAAAAGAATGGTGAAGGAAAATTTTCTCATATGGTGAATGTACTGAGAGAGGTGCCTAAAGCTTAGTGATTTATGGATCTGCCCTAAGCTTCTGTAGGAACTTCTAGCATTGATAGAAGAGCTTATGCCATAGTCACACTGTGCTTAGATGTAGTATGAGAGAGGAAACAGAAAGGGGCTTGAATTTGATCTCAGCAGCTTTTTGCTGTATGCCCACTGGAGTGCTAAATGTGAGGTGTTGTCCTCACCCATGGTATAATGATTTGAACCTGGTTATCAGAAACTGGGAGGTGTCAAAGCAATGTTGCTGGTACTTATTTTCACTTTTTTTAAGAAGGCTGCCTTTGTGTTGTTTTTCTTGTGTTTTGTTTGTAGTCTACTTACTATATGGAAGGAAATACAGGACACCCAGTGTTTCAGACCCAGTTTGGAGCAATTGCTGTGAATATTTGCTACGGGCGCCATCACCCTCTGAACTGGCTGATGTTTAGCATGAACGGGGCAGAGATCATCTTTAACCCTTCAGCCACTATTGGGACACTCAGGTAAAATACAAACTGATTGATTGCTCTCTTTCTGAGTTAATTGACCTTTGATTCCCTCACTGGGGATTCAGGAGCACCTCTTGGAGCAGGAGGTGTAGCCTCCTTGTTCTGCCTTCACAAAGGAGCCTGCATTCTTCTGCACCTGGGGTTTTGGGCTTCCACTCACTGATGCTGGTTCAGACCTTTGTTGTACATCTGCAGGTCTTCTGTCTTTGAGACAGAGTTAACCAGCACCCAGCTGGTGTTCTGAAAGCTAGTGAGAGTTTATTTGGATAATTCATGTAATACTGTTGTTTTGTGACAGACATTAGTCATTTATGTCCAGGCTTATCTTGCCAGCTTGTGTTGTCCACGTAGGAGTATGGTATCAAATTGCAATTTGAGAAACCCTTTTCCTGAGAAACATTTTTTTTAAACTCTTGGCAGTTTTGTGATTATCAGGCCTCTTGAACCAGACCGAACCAGTGTAAACTTTCCCTTGAGATCAATCCTCTGCAGACTGACATTAATTGCACCCTACTGGCTTGATTTTCTAAAAGAAAAATTAAAAGCAGCTCAGAGGGCTAAGAAAATACACTTCTTAACTAACTCTGGGGTCGCTTTTTGGATATAGCCTTTTTTTCCTGTTTCTCCTTTTCTGTGAAACTGTAGTTTGCTGGAGCTTTTCAGTAAAACCCCTTTTTCTTAAAAGAGCTGACTGCCAGACTCAAAGCAATTGAGAAAAGAGGCAATAAAACAAGTCCTTTCAATCAGTCCAGTGACCATCTCTGAAGGTTCTTGAGTCTGACTGGCAGATTAATGAGTGGGTTCTTGCAGCCTTGTTTTGGGATTCCAAATCTGGCAGGTACTTGCTGTCACAGGAGTGTACAAATTGTATCACCTTTGTTTTGAAGCTCTGAGTACTTCCAGGCCTCCTATTGACCTGTCTGATCCACGTGTATCAAACTATCTAATAAAAAGAAGACTATTTCAGTTTTAAACATCTGTCACAATTGTAATTTCCTTTGGAAAAGAGGTAGAGGCTTATTAGAAGTAATTTTTTTATTCCTCATGTGTCAGTTCTTGGTTTTAGTAAATTTAGTGACTGGTTTAACAGATAATTTCTGGGAAGTTATGATTTTATTGAACACGCTTTCTTTTCTATCAGCCTACCATGGGAAAATGACTTTCTGGAAAGTGCTATGAAAACTGTAGTTGAAATAACAGAAGTAGAAAATTTTGTAGAATTTTTTTTCTTTAATTTTTAATTATTATTCCCATAATTAATTTTTTTTTCATTCACTGCTGCAAAAGCTTCTCCTGGACCATTTTGGGGGTACAAAAGGAGGCAACTTGTATGAATCCCTTACAGCTTTTTTACAGAATGATGTTCAGTCTATGAAAATTAATGAACTGTCAGCACATGTGCAAATCTTCTGCATAATTTGGAAAGTAAAATATTTTACACTTTAATTGCTTTGAAAATCTTAAGATTTTTATT